>OZ005657.1:105254476-105761775 GCA_963930645.1 Salticus scenicus
ATTGTACTAGAATATATAGATTTAATGAGGAATTGCAAGATGAGTTGAAAAATGAAAAGTCAGCTTTTCACGTACAACAGGTGATATTTAGAAAAAAACTTGTATACTCCAGTAACTCTCAAGCATGCTTACAAAGAATCATACCGGTTTTCTAGTGTTGGAGTAATTTAGTTGCTTTTTCTGTCACTGATTTTCACATTTGTCTAAGACTGAAGCCCCACTCATCAAAATCTAACTCATCTTAGTATTTTACTTTGAATATAAATTATTAATTTAAAGTTTATTTATAACAATGTATGATGTTATTATCTGTATCATAATATTATGATAGCCATTCATTTATATTTTAATTAAACAAAAAATAATGTTAATACACATAGTAGCAGGGATGGAACACGGGCGCAGAATTCATACCGGAATGTGTTTAAGAAATTTCTCTGCCTATAATATCGTCAATTTAAGAGGTAGAAAATTTTCTTACATTGATAGTGGTATGAATTCTGCGCCCGTGTTCCATCCCTGTAGTAGCTATACACATGTTAGTTTTAATATTTAAATTTTTCTTGGGACGATTGGAAACAGAAAAATGTACTGTACGATCTTTACATACTGCTATTATCAGCTAAAATTAGCATTTTGCAAGAAACAGCGCGAAAAGATTTATAGCGTGTAAAAAATATATTATATGTCTGTAATACATGGTATAAGATACTTGTTTGAAGCTTAATGTATGACACAGAATTTCATTCCAAAAGTTTATTGCTTGAAGTATGCAGGTCATTTATAATATTTTGAATATATATATATAAATGATAGATATCGTAATAAAATTTACAAATTAATAGATACAAAACAATACCAACACAACAGAAATAGAACTGATTTTAACTTATATTTTTAATAAACTACCAACTTTTATTAGTTATCTAAAATATTAATGACCAAATTAATCAACTTCTGAATTTCTGTTTGTTTTCAAGATATTTTTTAAAAACAAAGTAACCCTTTTTTCTACAAATTACAATAAACACGCTTTTTAATGTGCAAATTTTATTTTATACATTATTATGAATAAAATTACGCATTATTATTATTTTATTTTATTTTATTTATTTTATTTTATTTTATATTTTCAGTAATTGACCAGTTGTTCCGCATTTTCTGATTTTGCGAAAGTTTCTAGCATACAACTTTGACAGTACATATACAGGATCCGATATTTTAAGTTGTTTAGTAAGGAGGTGGAGTCATTTTCGATAAAATCGTTGAAGAAGTTAGTTTGCTTTTTGGATGTTGTTGATTAGCAAGTCAGTGGCAATTAATATATATAATTTATTTACGTTGAAATATTATCTAGCTATACATTTTTAACAATGTATATTTAATTTAAGCAATTTCTCCAGACTGGAAATTTGAAATACTTACTAATTAATTACTAATATGATTATAGTAATTTACTGAATGTGAGTGGTCAATCAGTAGCAAAGTCCTATTTCGAAACTCTGATTGTAAACAACTTAAATCGTAAAAAAGAGAACAAAAAGTGAATATCATTATTAATCCTCATATACTAGTGACTTAAAAATTTTTTAAAAGTTTTTCAATGACTATATAAAAAGTATGATAAAAGTTTAAGAATTTTCCACTAAATATTTAATTACTGGTCAGTTCACCATATTCGTGCTACACGTTTTTTACTTATTCTGAATAAATAACGGAAACAGTGAGTTTTTTAAACAAACTTATGGGATCATCATAATGAGAAATTATATTTAATACAGGATTTTTTAGAGATGAACTACAATGATGATCCTTTTATGTATCACAAGTTTTTCAATTTCTGGAAATGAACTGTGGATGTTCTTCTAAAGAATTATTGAAATATGGAAAACTCTTATAAATTAACAACAATTATTTAATTCAGAAGACTTCAATATTTAAGTTAAATACTTAGGAGAGAATTCAGATAGTTCGATTTGTACGATATAATCTTATATTGTTAAAATATTACTTTCTAATTCTCCAGAGATTAGTCATTTTAATTTATTTTATTTTAAAGTAAATAATCTAAATCTGCACAATTTTTTTTTTAATTTTATATTCTTAGGCGTTATTAAAGTCTATTGTAATCAAGGTTCGTAAGGACACGCCTTTCATCAAGGAATCTTCCATAAGTACACTCCTGCTCAAAAGTTTAGCAAGATTTGCAAACGAGCAGTTTTTCTAAATTTAAAAACTTATCTCTCGACGAAATAAATGTTTTCAAACATTGGATATTTAAAAAACTGGGTCTTCCTCATGTTTTTCAGTGAAGATTTGTTTAAGACAACATTTAGGAAGTCGGTAACAAATTATCAATATCAATAATGTTTGTGATCACCATGTATCATAAAATAAACGAAATTATCTGTAACTTTAGGACAGGGCGGCTCGCCAGCTCGCCATTGGCGAGCGGAATTTTTAATGTGGCGAGTGAAAATTTGGTCTAGTTATAGATAGAATCTTACACGATACGGTGACAGAAAACATTCTTTTCATAGATTTAAATATGGCAAAATCTTGCCATCATATAACCTTATATTTAACCTCTCCTTTTTAAATTCTCGGGGAGCCGAGTCTGTGAGTGCGCTGCCCGAAATCACCCAAGGCCTTCTAGATATTTAAGAAAGCCCTGGATCACTCTAGCCTGGGAAAGGAAAAATGCTTAGTGCATAAATAAAAGTTTTGATCGCGTCGGCAGTTTCGTTTCTCCCACTATTATTTCGTCGAGCAGAGTGAGAACCCACTATCCGAGAGAAGAGATGTGCGAAAGTTTGCATATGCGATATTGTCACATGAAAATGAGCTCGAGCTCTTTCAAAGATACTGCCTATGTTTGTTTTGTTGAATAATGATTTAAAAAAAAAAAAAAAAAAAAAAAGTTCATATTTTTCAGTTGTTTACTGAAACGCCAATGGTTTGCGCTTGTAATAATTTGTAAGAAACGGTTTTATCTAAAGGGTTATTCCTAAATAGCTATTTCAAATGACAACAATGAACAAGTTATACACATTGACATTCCGTCTGATTACAAAAATAAAATGGACGAAAAAGACAGTTTTAATGTAAAAAGTTAAGTAAATAAATAGATAAATAAAATGAGGAAGCTTAATCCTTCATAATAAAAAGATTTTCACAGGATATTGTATAACAAAGAATTTTATTTTCTTCTTTTTTTCTTTAATGACTCTTTGCATTTATGTTATTAGATATTTTAATCTTTTTCAAATCACAAGCACAATACATTATAATGATTTTTAATTATAGATGATTATGAAACATGCTAATATACGACACAAATTAAATATATATAATTTTAGACATATTTGTAAATGCCTTTCAAATAGTTAGGAAAAATAAAAAACGCAAAATGCGTAAAATAGAAAAAATATGAAAACCTTATTTTCTGGCGAGTAAAATTTTTTTTTCGGCGAGTGTAATCTGAGTTGAAATTTCGGGCCCTGCTTTAGGATGTATTCATATAGACACAATACAATTTATAGATGAATTTGTGTGACGATAGCATGTTAAATAACTGAGATATAAGCATTTATTTTAAAACTAAAAAAAGAAAGAAGGAAGGAAAAATAAATCAGCATGCCTTTTATTCATAATATACAGCGTTTCCAACGAAAATTATTCTTTCTTTCAGATAAATGGAAAAAAAAAATTCGGAATACAAATATCCCAAATATTTTATGAAATATGAGCCTTTTTATGAAAAACGTTTTCACTGTGCATGCGGGAAAGATAGAAAAATTTTTATTACATAGATTAAAAGCTAGATATATTGGGCGACTTTTGTCAAAAGTTCATTTGAATTGAGTAAAAACTAAGCAAATTGTCGGCAAAAGAACGAGCTAGATTTTAGAAATTTTTCCAGAGTTGAAATTTCATAAAGGGTTTGTCACATGCCGCGTAATTAATTTGAAGGTCCAATTATTTCAACCACACTTCAAAAGTACTTCTTTGGGAAAAACCCCTTGTAAGTTTGTAACTCTAACATAACGTTTGTTTATTTACTAAGACTTGTAGCAACTTTTGAGCAGGGATGTGTCTATATTTAATCTATAATTAAAAATAATGTGTAAAATAAGATTCTATTAAAGAATTATAACTAAAAATATTTTTAAGTAGCCTTTTCTAATGTTTGAAATATTAAATTATAACCATATGTAAATTTTGTGAATAATTCTTTGTTGTAGGTGCATATTATATGTGGTTGTCTTTTTAATTTTTTTAAGATGTTATTAACTCAATTTACACTTTAATTGAATTTTACTTTCTTTTAACTGCAGTTCTCGTTAATGTATTATGAACACATAGATACTCTCATTTCATTCCTGAGGATATTATTCCTTTAAAAACCCATATTTAGAATTTATGACTGATGTGAATAGAGAAACATCCTGAGTAAATACATAAAAAGCAAATTATGAAATAAATATATGTATATATATATATATATATATATATATATATAGCTTAATTAATAGCACAGCGTCACTCAAAATTATATCATTATTTTTAAGACCCATATTTCAAGTTCATGTAAACTGCTGCTTAAGGATTTTTGTATTTATATCGTTAATTTATGGGTTAATGATCAAACTATCAAAATGAAAAGACCAGGACTATTCATAGTACTGCATAAAAAGTACACTCAATAAGGTCATATTGTATTAAATTTTACTAACAAAGTTAATGAAATTCCAAAATTTTATTGCAAGGGACAAAATGAAATAGGGGAGAGTGGGGCAGGTTGTAACAGTTTTTGGAAAATCAAGTATATATTGAAATGTATTTACGTTTTCCTGTTTATAATTGCTGTTTTGCATAGCATGCATATTCATCTATCATATTCATAAAAAAAAAAGTTCGTTAATTTTGCTAATTTCAGCACAAAAAAATATTTTTCAAAATTACTTGCCTGTTACAATTTGCCCCGGATTTGGGGCAAATTGTAACACACGTGGGGCAAATTGCAACGGATACAAAGGGAACCCTAACAGTAAAAACGACAATATTTCAAAATATTTTTTGTTATCAATTATTCATTAATTTAATAAAAAAGGTAATTAATAACTAATATTAAATTATAACCTTCTTGGTATTATAACAATGAATTATATCAAATGGATTATAATAAAATAAAGGAAAAATTAAAGATAAAATCAACATAGAATCTTAGTCAGAGTTGAAATTAATTCAAGCAAATGATATTTTGTTCCTCTCGTGCATTTAATGTGTGCACACATTTTGCAAGTTAAGCATTAATATACCCATTCTTATGCTACAGAGAGCGTTCAGCAGAGCACGAATTCTCCGTCCTTTTTTACGGCACTCTCACTGATGAGAAGTTTCTGCTTTTTTTCTACCACTGTTTTCACGCAATATTCTCTAATTCACGATTAAATCGTGATTCTAATTTGTGGTTAAATAATACGGTACTATAATATAAAAACACAGAAAATATTTCTATATAAATATAGTATTGGTAAAGAAGCCAAAAATTTTTCATTTCTGAAAGTTTCCTGAAAATGGGCGGAAACTTCGAGCTCTAGCTGTAGGCATCTCCACAAGGCACTCCTCTAACATGTTACATCTTGCCCCATCGTATGATTTTGGACACTTTGTTTATTTATAAAAATATATAATGATTTATACAAAAAATTAAACATTCATTTTATAACTCAACACACAGACTAAATAGCTATAAACATTTCGTTAAAGTATATATTAACGTATCTTTAATCATAATTTACGAAATATTTTTTGTTTTTCTACTATAGCTAAAATGAAGCACGTGTAGAAAACCGCTCATTAACCATTTTTGTGGAGCACCGATTGTGCTTACATTATAAAGCGCGTCATAAGAATTATTTTTATAAAAATATTTTATCACAAATGTTACAAACTATTTTGTAAATTGCGTGTTACTTCGTACCCCTGTCACAACTAGCCCCACGCTCCCCTACTTTAAAAAGGAATATTTTTTAAAGAAATGAAATACACAAACATGCGAAAACTATAATAAAGGGCTTTTTAAAAATGACAAACAATTTTAACAAATATAAATAATAAGGATGTTTTTTCTTACTAAATATTCAATTCAATGCACTTTGATGTGACAGTTTTTTATCTAAGGATGAGATTGAGAAAGTTTATGCTAAAGTCACTTTAAAACAAAATAAGATATTGTTTTCACTAACATAGATTTGTGAAAACTTAATTTAATAAAATGATTTAGATAACTTCGTATCAGAAAGTACAAGCTTTCATTATTATTATTATTATTATTATCATTATTATTATTCAAAGAACACAAACTATTGGTAAAAAAAAAAGTTTAAATCAATATATATATATATATATATATTGATTTAAACTTTTTTTTCTTCATTATAAATTATGTGAGCATAATATTCACTAAATATATGTACTATATGCATTAATGTTATCCATTAATAAAGATAATATTCTCTTTCTCTCTTCTGTTTTTAATTATTGTAATATGATAACTTTGCAAAGAGAGAGAGACAGAGAAATAGTTATAAAAATATGTTTGCGAAAAGTGAAGATATCAGTTACCTTTTTTTTTTTTTTTTTTTTTTTTTTACATCATTCAGAACGAAGTAATAAGAAAATTGATTTTTATAAATTTATTTTAACTAAATGTTAAAAAAATAAATAAATAAAATAAAAATAAAGGTGAGTTTTAAAAGGAACAAAATGTATTCCTCATGTTACACATTTTTGTTAGAATTTTTCATTATTTTTAAAAAATAAAAAATAATTTTAACGCTAAAAGTCAGGACTTATTCTTAAAAAAAAAAAAAAAAAAAAAAAACATGGCGTTGAAAAAATAGTTTTTAAACACTTGTAACAACCCATTCGATATTGATTACATGTTGCCAACCAAATCCGAAGAATTGTTAGTCACCACTTAATTTTTATTGTAATTCTCTTTAAGTATATTTACGATGAAAAAAAAAAAAAAAAAAAAAAAGAAAGGGTGAAAAAAAAGGCGGGTACTAACAATCCTCCGGATTATTAATTAGAATGTTGTCAGCTTTGTGATTACACAACGTATAATGCATTTTCAGATAACTCCGCCTACAGACGTTTCTTGTACATAATATGCAATAATTCTGTAAAGTGTGTAAAGTATGGCCAGATTTCGTGTAAGTACTACCAGGGTAGTATGCATGTAAATACTTCGACTAGAAACAGTATATTACTATATACATACATTTTTAATAATAAAATGAATACATAAAAGAAATTTGTTTTAAAATGTAACATTTTGGAGTAATCTCCTAAGATTCAAAATTGATTTCGGTTCAAAATTGAAAATCACGCCATCTCGAATTTCTTAAACAGGGGTTCATACGGTCCTTGAATTTTCTTGATTTTCTCCACCATCAATATTGCATAGCAATTTTTTTTTTTTTTTTTTTTTTTTTTTTTGTCAGAAAAACCTTAAAAATTAAAACGAAATATATTGTTCGAAAACACTTGTGGAAGATTCCTTGATGAAAGGCGTGCCCGTATGAACCGTGATTTAAAAAAAAAAAAAAAAAAAAAAGACTTTAATAACGCCTAAGCATAGAAAATTTAAAAAAATTGTGCATATATAGATTATTTTCTTTAAATGAAATAAATTAAAATGACTGTTCTTTATAGAATTAGAAAATAATATTTTAACAAGATCGGACTATATCGTTCAAATTGAAGTATTTGAATTCACTCCTAATTGTTGAACTGAAATATTGAAATCTTCTAAAGTAAATAATTATTGTTAATTTAGAAGAGTTTTCCATTTATCTGAAATTCTTTAGAAGAACATTCGCAATTCCTTTCCAGGAATTGAAAAACTTGCGATACATATTACGATCCTCATTGTTGTTCATCCCTCAGAAAATCCTGTATTAAATATAATTACTCATTATGATGCTCCCATAAATTTGTTTAAAAAACGCATTGATTCCGTTACCTATTCGGAATGAGTAACAAACGTGTAGCACGAATGTGGTGAACCTGACCATTAATTAACTAACTAGGGAAAATTCTTAAACTTTTAAATTCCTTTCTAATAGAATTATTGACAATATTTTTCAAAAAATTTTGAGCCACTAATATATGAGAATTAATAATTGAGATTCAGTTTTTGTTCTCTTTTTTACTATTTAAGTTGTTTAGAATAAGAGTTTCGAAATAAGATTATGCTACTGATTGACCACTTACATCCAGTAAATTATTATAATCATATTAGTAATTAAGTATTTCAAATTTCAATTTTGGAAATTGCTTAAATTAAATAAGTATTGGTAAAAATGTATAGTTAGATAATATTTCAACGTAAAGAAATTATATATATTAATCATCTGCAACGGACTTACTAATCAACAAAATTCAAAAAGCAAACTAACTCCTCCTTCGGCGATTTTATCAGAAAATGACTCCACCTCCTTCCTAAACAACTTAAAATATCGGATCCCATATATGTACTATCAAAGTCGGATGCCAGAAAACTTCGTAAACTCAGAAATCTTTTTCGAAACCTTAACGTCTCACACGTTTAGTAATTAACAAAACTGGTCAATTACTGAACAAAAAATTATAATAATCATGTGTAATTATATTCATAATAATGCATAAATTAAGTTTACGCATAAAAAAGTGAGTTAATACTAAAATGTAGATAAAATGATTACTTTGTAGTAAAAAAGAATCTTGAAAACAAACAGAAATTCAGTAGTTGATGAATTTGGTCGTTAATATTTCAGATATCTACTAATTCAACAATGTTGGAATAAAATAAAAATTTTTAATTTATTTAAAAAATATATTTATTTATTCAAAAAAATTATATATTTGAATAAATAAATAATAGTAAGCTTTTGGAATCAAATTCTGTTTTACACATTAAAATTCAAGCAAATATCTTATACCATGTATTACAGACATACCACATTGGCTATTTTTTATACGATATAAATCTTTCCATTCTTGCAAGATTTTAAATTTAACTGATAGTAGCAGTAAGTAAAAATCGAATAATACAGTATGTTTTTCTATTGCCAAACATCCCGAGAAAAATATTAATTTTAAAAATAACATTACTATGTGAATTAACATAATTTTTTTAAATCAAAATATAAATGAATGGATATTACAATATTATGATACAGATAATTATATCATACATTCTAATAAATAAACTTTAAATTAATTAATAATTTATGTCCAAAGTAAAATACTAAAATGAGATAGAAGGTGATGAGTGGAGCTCCAATCTTGGACAAATATGAAAATGAATGACAGAAAGCAGCTAATTTACTCTTACAGTAGAAAACCAGTATAATGCTTTGTGAGTATTTTTGAAAGCTACTGGAATAAGTTTTTCTAAATTTCCTCTGTTGTAGGTAAAATTATATAGTACATAGTTTCATAGGTTTCACAAAATACAATAGCTCAAGAACTCTACTATACGTCGAATTGGTAATTAATAAAAAATATGGATATAGTGTTTTTCAAAAAGCTCTCTGATGATGTCAAAATATACTACAACCCCTTTTCCTCTCAGGATTGTAGGTGGTAGGGCACGTTTGAAATACTAAGTAGAATACCTGTATTACATCGTACATGTTTAATTATTAATATTTGGTTAAACACACTTTTAATTTATTTCTTTGGAAATAATTGAAATATTTTCAAACTTTAAAAACGTGAAAAAAATTACTTTAAATCATTAACAATCTTACTTTATTAAAGCGTTAATTTATTAAAAAAAAAAAAAAAGAATAAGGACGAAATGGTTTTATGTTTATATGAACATTTTCAGATTGAAATAATTCTAGTTAAACTCAATGGATATGAGCAGACTTGTAGTCGATTACAGAATCCTTAAAAGATTACAATTACGATTATTTTTAATCTTCAAATGCCGATTACGAATACGTTTAGATTACGATTACAGTTTTGATTACGTTTTGATTAGACTCTAGAATACGATTACATTCAGATTACGATTACAGTTTTGATTACGTTTTGATTATACTCTAGAATACGATTACATTCAGATTACGATTACAGTTTTGATTACGTTTTGATTATACTCTAGAATACGATTACATTCAGATTACGATTACAGTTTTGATTACGTTTTGATTATACTCTAGAATACGATTACATTCAGATTACGATTACATGAAAAATCGATTACAATTAAACTTCAATTATACAGATTTCTCAATCTCGATGTGATGAATATCGCTTGTATATAATCTTTCTTAGATATTTCTTCACATATATCCTTAAATATATCTTGTATATATCCTCTCCTTATATTCTCTATATATTCTTTATTTTGATTGCTTTCAGATTAAGCTTTTAATATCACAGCAAGCAGATTAAAATTATCATATCAAGTAATTTATCATTTAAAGCGAGAGAAATTTTATATTTATACAAAACTCTATATTTTGACCATCAAAGAAATGTAATCATTAAAATATTGAAAGAAGTTTTAAGTATGAGTCAGAAATTAAAATACTATCTCAAATATCTGTCACAAATTTCACTTCTTTATAATAACTTAGTAGACCAAAATTTATTTTCAAATCGACCGCTAGTTCCGAAGCATGAAATTTGTTTTATATTACTTTTGCATTTTCAGTAGAAAAGAAAGATAATATATATATATATAATTTAGTAAAACATAAAAAGGAAAGAAGTAGAAGCTATGTAAATTTGGAGAACCCCTTAAATTATATCATATGTAAGTATGTACACTCATTGAATTACATTGGTAGCAATGTGTAAAGGTATAAGTAAGAAGTCTAAATGAAAATACAATGAATTTAATTAAAAAAGAAGTTTCAAACATTCGCATTTGATTTAAATAAAACTGTCAGTTAAAAATGCATTATTATTATTTTTTTTTTTTTTTTCTTTTTTTTTTACAAAGGAGAAATATCATATTGATATAAATTTAAAAATTGCAAATTAGATGTACAATTCTGTCGCCTATAATAAATAATGAGTTTAGTTATCTTTATACCTTCATAGATTATGATGACACCTGTATTAATTAAATGATTTTATTAAATGGTCTAGATAATATATTTATGTTTCTCAAATGAATATTAATAAACAAATATTTCTCGTCTGTAAAATTTAGCACTACGACCCCCCCCCCTCCCAATAAATAAATAAAATCAATTAATAATGCAAAAATTTTTATTTTTTCTTACTTCTGAACATTGAACTTCATACATATACAAATAGAATGTAGGAGAGATTTAAAATTCTTTTAAACATTTTTATTTAATTTAATCAAAATTAAATTTTTTCGTAGTTTCCCGCTTTTAGTATAGTGCGGGAACTCGTATAGAATTTTCCAGTGACACTGAATAACTTCTTTACGGGTGCTGAAGATGCACAGATAGAGAGATATTTTGAACTAATTTTTGCAATTTTTGGATATCTTTTGTCATTTTCCTTCCAAAAATTTAGAGGGCAAATATCTTCTCTTTTCAATGGCTCTTTTAAATACTCCGTTATTTCCGATTTTGCTATATAATTCTTGGCAAGTTTACTTGATCTTTTCTCGTCCAAAAACGCAAACAGTTTGGTCTTTTTTTTTTTTTTTTTTTTTTCTTTTAGGTTCAGTTGCGGCTTTTTCTTCTGGTTCTGTTATTTCTTCGACAAGAAAGTGATTCTTCATTTCTTTAATTATTATTTCACACACTTGCTCATTCGTCAAGTCCAGGCAACTATTCTTGAATCGTGGATCCAAAATTGTTGATATAATAAATGGTGTACTTTCCACATATTTTTTCATCCTTTTTTCTAAGGAAAATTTCAAAGCTTAGATGAGAAATCTTTCTTATAGATTTTAAATTATTTTACAACAATAAAATACAATAAATACAAATGTATTAAAAATATTTTATTAGGCCCCATAAATAACGGTAATCATTACAGAAATATGTTTGAAAAGAGAAATACACCTATTTCGCAATATTTCGGCAATCAGAATGTTTTACTTAAATTTACTAGAGCATACGCAAATAGATAAATGAACGGAGAGACAGAAGAGGAAAAGACAATCAAAAATTAAATTTAAAATATTTCAAGAAATTAAATTAAAACTTCGTCAGTTAAAAAAATTATGAAATCATTAAAGCATATCTAAACTTTAAAGTTGCTTTTTAGTGGACAACTTAAGTTTTAAGACGGGTGAGTAACAATCATATTTCAGAGATTTCTTTTACTTTTTAATGGCAAAGCATCTTATTAAGTGGATTGTTAACATGTTTAATTTTGTGATTAAGCAAAACTCTTTATTCTCATAAAAATATTTTCGATTTGTTTGTTAACTTTTATTTTTATTTATTTATTTTTTTTTTTTTAATTTCAATAAAGCGTTCTACTAAATATTTTTTGTAAATAAAACCCCTTTAAAAGGTTTATATAAAAAAAAAAATAATACACCAATAAGTTCATATAAATTTGTAGATATAGAAAATGAAACAATCATTCTAAACAATAATCACTCTATAACGTTGCTAGGAAGTATTAAAAATGATAAAGGCAAACGAAAATGCACTTCCAGCAATTTTCAATTATAACCGTTATTGAAAGTGAAAATTTTTGTGTTGCTCTCTAAATCTTATTGCTAATGACATTATATTCTGCAGGAAGCATTTTCTTGCGCATATGTATTGTTAATGTCGACTGCATTATGGTTTGTGCGAAATAAAAGTTAAAATATGATCTATAGAAATACCTTTGATAGGTTGCAATGCTTTGAAATTCTTTCAAATTTCCCTGTAGACAAACCAGTGGTAATATTTACCATATTTTCAAAAGGGAACAATTCCATAGTGAACTTGAAGAACATAACATATATTAGTTTCAAAAAATTCCATAAATATTTAAGGGAATTAGAGCGCGCGCGAAGAGACGAACCGAAGTCTTAAGCATAATGATAAAGAATTTTTCGTTGTGTCCCTGTAAAAACCCACAAATGCTAGATTCACCAAACTGCTTATATTTAGTGCAACAGTGATTAATAATATTCATATAAATTTTCAGCTCAATTGAATAAAGCGTTTAGATGCTATCGCACTTTTAAATTTTGGTCCCATAGGCCATAATGATAAAGAATTTTTCTTTGTGTCCCTGTAAAAAAACTAAGTGCTAAATTAACCGAAATCTATACAATTGGTGCAACTGTGACCTATAACATGTGTACAAATTTTTTGCTCAGATTAATAAGGCGTTTAGACGGTATCACACTTTTAAAAATTTGGCCCCATAGCCATAATGATAAAGAATTTTTCTTTGTGCCCCTGCAAAAAAACTGTAAGTGCTAAATTCACCAAAATCTATACTGTTCGTGCAACTGTTACCTATAACATGTATAAAAAAAATTTCCTCAGAGTAATAAAGCGTTAAGACGCTATCGCACTTCTAAAAATTTGGTCCCATAGGTCATAATGATAAAGAATTTTTCCTCGTGTCCCTGTAAAAAAACTATGAGTGCTAGATTCACCAAAATCTATAGGGTTCGTATTATGGTGACTTACAATATACGTACCAACTTTCAACTTATTCGAACAAAGCGTGTAGACGCTAGCGTGTTCACTCACAGACATACATACACACATACATACATCATCGTAAAAATAGTGGAAACGGACTCAGGGGACCTCGAAACGTATAGAAACATCAAAATCTCAAATTCGGATTTTTGACATGATTACAATACTTTCCTCACTATAGTGTTCGGAAAGTAAAAAATAAAAATAATAAACACATACTATTTTTTTTGTCTATAGCATTTTATATTACAATACGTTACAGGAAAACAAGATTTTCCGAAATGAAAGGTGGCCCCGAAATGATGCTGAGCTTCCCTTAGCTTCAAAGCTTAATCGGGCCCTGAAACATGACCTCTGAAATCTTCCAGGGTGAGTAGGTAAGTTCAAAAATTAGCTTGTGAAGCTAGAAAATTTTGAAAAAAGGGATAACAAAAAATATAAATAGAGTAAAAATAGCAGCAAAGAAAAGAAAAATATAGTGCAATCTTATTTTAGAGATAGATTACGTTTACATTGCTTCACGATACAGATTATTCTCTAGAAAAATATAATGAGATTATGATTAGATTACGATCAGATTACGATAAGATTACGATTATAATTTAAATATTTTTTTTGATTACGATTAGATTACGATTACAATTTAAATATTTTCTTTTGATTACGATTAGATTACGATTACAATTTAAATATTTTTTTTTTATTACGATTAGATTACGATTACAATTTAAATATTTTTTTTTGATTACGATTAGATTACGATTACAATTTAAATATTTTTTTTTTTTGATTACGATTTGATTACGATTATAATTTAAATATTTTATCTTGATTACGATTAATCAGTGATTACGTTGCTTTTGTACGATTACAATCGATTACAATCGATTACGATTACGCGATTAAGATTACTACAAGTCTGGATATGAGAACACAGATAATTGATCACTTTTGTCTCACGTAGTAACAGCGCGGCTTGTGCGCAGGCCAGCGCTGTGACTATGGACTTATAATAAGATTAAAATATATCGTGTTATTATAGGAGTTTAATTATTTTTATTATTATTATTAAAAGATACATCAAGCAAAACTGATGTAAAACATTACATTTTTCAGCTCTATTTCTTTTCATTTAATAAAATCAGAGTTGCCAGCTTGCACTTTTTAATAATATTATCACATTGGAAGTACGACTACGCCGAAATTTTATTTACTTTTTTTAATGTGAAACCTTGTTAATTTATGCCTTGTCTGTGCTTTAAAGAAATTATAATTTATTAGTGTGTTTTATGTCTAGAACTTTTTTTTTTTTCTTAAATAACATCTTTCTTTTATATGCTTGTTAAATTAAAAGTTTTCTTTAAAAATTTCTTATTCTAAATTATTAAAACTAACACTAAATAAAATATATTTTACTAGCAACATAAAATACTTAGCTTTTTTTTTTTTTTTTTTTTTTTTTTGAGGAAAATGAAACACTAATTGAGTAAAAAAAAAATTAAATCATTTTTCTAACAATGATGTACAAAAATTTAAACTCGACGATATGTTAAGTGCCGTGATTTAAGGTAATGGAGAAGACATGTGTAAGAAACGATGAGTACAGATGTGTTAATTGTAAATTAATTATCAGGAAAATAGGTGGTAAGTCAAAACGAATGGTCACTAACGAAGACGTAAAAGATACCTACAGTCGGTAACAAAAGTGTCCGAACACTAGCAAAAATTCCTGTGTAAAAAAAGTACACTTCATACGGTTTTGTTAAATAAATCCTTATCGAATCATGTTCTTACACTGACTGAGAACAGGATTCGACAAGGATTTATTTAACAAAAACGTATGAAGTGCACTTTTTTTACATAGGAATTTTTGCTAGTGTTCGGACACTTTTGTTACCGACTGTAGCTCATTGTAAAAATACTGTAAAAATCGGTTCTGTATTTTGTCCTAAATGTAGATTGATAATATATAGAAATCCTAATCATTAAGAAAAAATAAATCCTAATTATTAAGGAAATTACTCAAGAAAATAAGTAAGGGAGAAAAAAGGGCATTACTATGATTGCTCCGGCATAAATTATAATAGTTGGAAAATTTGCATATTTTTAATATGTACTCCCTTTTATTATTATTACTATTATTATTTCGAAATGGTAAATTTATTATATAATTTTAATAAAAAATGTAACATTTAATATTATGATATAATTAACATCAAAGTTTAAAAATAAATTGGACAATAAGTCATGTACATCTTAAAATTAAATTTCCTCGAAATGTCAGCACCCACCCCTCAAATAAAATATATTGTGCAGTACAAAATCTTAATCATAAATATATTATACTGATCTAAAAGTGTATTTTATTTTGTTTTACGTCAAAATGCGTTGTCTTTTGTTTTCCTTTCTGTAAATTAACCTGTTTATTTCTCTTTGATGTGCTCACACCACCCATTTCGTGTAGCCACACCCCCTGCCTATGGAGTCGGAGTAAGGTCGATATTTGCTGGTTTAAAATTGATTATTTATTACTAAATTAAATTTATTAGGTAAGTATAAGTTTGATGTGAAAACATGTCAAAGGAGATTAGTTGTTTGATTTAATAATTTAATAGAATACAGAGCTAACAGTATTAAATTTAAACAAATTATAGAAACATAGTCCATTTTATTTACTGTGTTTTCACGAATATACGTATATTAGGTACTTGTTTCTATTTGTCCGTTTGTTTCAACAATCAACTTATGTGTATATTAATAAGGATGGATCAATTTTTTTTTTTTTTTAATGCTAGAAAATATTAAAATAATATTAATAATATGATTTTATATAATTTCTATTAATAGTTTTGAATCGCAGGGTATTTTGTAGGGTAAAAATATTTTAACGTAGGGAATGTAGGGATTTTTCTCCATTTAGTAGGGATAATTTAAATTTTCATCTGGCAACACTGACTCACTGGCTGTTTCTTTTTGCCTTTCTGCGTTGTTGTTTTGTTTCTTGTTTGTTTAACCGCCGTAAAGCATATATATCCGAAGTATATGTTATCAATAAGCAAACAAACAAACCGCCGTAAACAGTCCTTTATAGTTTTTTTTTTTTTTAAATTCATTATATATATATATATATATATATATATATTTAATTATGTCACACTGTTATTATGCACCATGTTATACTTCAGGTTGTCGAAGTGTTCGAAAAAATAAGAAAATAGGTACAGTCGGTAACAAAAGTGTCCGAACACTAGCAAAAATTCCTATACAAAAAAAGCACACTTCATACGGTTTTGCTAAATAAATCCTTGTCGAATCCTGTCCTTAGTCAGTCTAAGAACATGATTCGATAAGGATTTATTCAACAAAACCATATGAAGTGTACCTTTTTTATATAGGAATTTTTGCTAGTGTTCGGACACTTTTGTTACCGACTGTAAGACGAACCCAAGTTTATTTCGTTCACCTAATGTAAGCTGATGATTTTAATGTTTTATTGAATGATGAAATTGTTCTCTTATTAAATAATCTATTATTATACAGATCTATTATTATAATATCTTTTAACTGTAAACTTTTAACCGATAAATAGATAGACAAAAATTTTTAACGTGATTGTGGCGGTCGCCATTTTTTTACGAAGATGGAGGCTGGCGGAAATTTAGCGTGACTTTGTCACAAGGACCATCAGAGACAAAAAGTCTTTGTAACTATAAGTCTCAAGTTGTAAATATGTAACGTGATTGTATAATAAAGTTGTTGTAATAATCTATTCTTCAACAAACTTATGACATTAACTTTTGACGAATTGTGAATACTATGCAAAAATTCGTATTTTATTTGATAATATTTCTTTTTCCCGACTTTTTTATGTAGATAAGTAACACATAAATTGTAGGAGTCTTGATTTCTCTTTTCCTGTACTTAGTTTTATCTCTTAGATGCTATATATTTAAATATATATATATATATTTTAATTTTTTGCTAAAGTTTATACCATTTAAAAAAAAAAAAAAATTCGACGATTGAATAACATTTGCAATGAAATGATTTTAAGTAATTATTTGCGATAGTTCAGTAAATATCAGCTATTATAAAGATAATACAGCAAAACCTCTCTGAAAAGACACCTCCTATTACAGACAGTTTTTTCTAGTCTCAGATTTCACCTAAGAGATTTAATACTAATCCTCCTTCACTGCATGCCGATGTAAGAAAGCATAACTCTTTTAAGGGTCACATTTTGTCAGAGCAGGTAGTATTTCTTTTCCCCCTTGTTTTGAATTGACCACCTTCCGTATGTAACTCCTCTCAAATAATTACCTCATTGCTATTCATTTGTGTTATTATAGCAGTTATATCTTATGAATATATTCGTAGAAGAAGAAGAAAAAAGAATGTTTAATAAGGCTTTGTATTTTTTAATATGCCAATTAGAAGTGACATTTTTGGCTTGGAAAATTGAATTTTATGTCATACCAGGACTCAAAAATTTTATTGCTTGACATGCCTAAGGCATGTAAAAATTCAGATTGGGCATGTATTTTTCCCCCTTATATGTCCACCTAGGCATGTAAATATTTAGTCAAACATATTTTTTAAAGAATAAAATGTCTTACTATAGTCCCTTGTATCCTATAACACAATTGAACATACACTTCAAGCAATTTCCACTTTTAATGTTTCTAAATATTTTTCAGTAGCTGTGTAATTCAATTATTGATGATAATCATACAAAATATTGAAGAAAACATACTTTTGTACACTTGTGTTATGAATACAAATACATTCATATATTTTGCAATACAAATTTTAAAAAATTTATTCTACTCATAACTTTGGGTGCACCAATCAACACTGTCTGTAGAAATATTTTATTTTTACGCTATCCTTTTGTGCTGTTTGCAATATAAAATTTACAATTAATGTTTGAGGTACATTTAAATACATTTTTTGAAATTTAGGATAGTGAGTTACTGGAGAAATGGAGGAAGACAGTTCCAAGGAAGGACAGAATCTTAACTCCTTCTGATAGGCTTGGCTTTGTGAAATCATTTTGAAGATGATTGCAAAGAAAGGAATTATATCACCAAGCTAAAAGGTAGTACAATTTTGATTCTATCGAAAGATTTATTAAATTTAAGACCAGGATGCATCTCAATCCCAACTATATTTCCAAATGCCCCTGGTTACCTTTATATGCAGAAATCAAAAAGAAAACCTCCTGCTGCGGTCGCCAGTAAACATTTCTAGTAGCCAGTAAAGATATTCCCCTCTCACCGCACTTTTTTTTTTTTTGTTATTGTTTGAATATAAAAATTAAAATTCTATGCATAAAAACCAAATATGTTGTACGACTGGATGATTTAAATCAGGAAACGCCTGTTTAAATTTAACATCAAGAAATTGGTCTTAGTATTTTTTCTGAACCAATACGTCATTACACTAGCACAACAATTCAGCACCGGGTTGCAAAGCATGCATACGTAGGAGGGGTGTAAACCAATACTCTAAAAGGGTTGTATTGATTCAACACCAAGTTGTAAAATACGGTGAGAGGACACAAATCCCAGGACCAGTTTCTTCCAAAATATTTAAATTAAATAAAATTAAAATGTTGAGTTTCTGTAAAAGTTGAAAACATAGTCGCAAGTTAAAATATATCTGTCGCCAATGGCGACCAGGGGACCATATTTCATGAGCCCTGCTTGTAATAATGGTTTTTATAATACCTTTTATAATAATAACCAAGAAGTACTAAGTAAATAGTATCTTGTTTTAATAAATATTTAATTCTGCTTCATTGATATTTGTAGTAACTTGTTTCTTTCTCTACCCCCTAAAAATGTCATTTTTAATGAATTAGTCTATATATGAGGAATTTCTCTATTTAAAAATGAATTCAGTGTCTCTTGAATATTCAAAAAATGTATAACTTTATTCAAAACCTCATTAAAAAAAAAAAAAAAAAAAATTGTAAGGCTGACTGAGATTCAGTATGATGTGGGGAACG
Source organism: Salticus scenicus (assembly GCA_963930645.1). Taxonomy (NCBI): domain Eukaryota; kingdom Metazoa; phylum Arthropoda; class Arachnida; order Araneae; family Salticidae; genus Salticus; species Salticus scenicus. The sequence goes on from OZ005657.1 coordinate 105,274,139, forward strand.
TGGGGCATTGTGAAATACTTAAAAAGAATGACAATTTCATAAATGAACAAATTGGAAATTTATTTGAAAAATTACACTACGTAATTTATTATTCCTTTGGTTTTTAATATAAATTTTCTTGAAATTTTATTATTGAATTTCTGTGGTATATTTATGATGAAACATGATAGTAGAAAATTATCACTTTGCCCCAGCCATGGGGCAAAGTGATATAGTTATTGGGGCAAAGTGAAATGTAAAAATATTTTTCTCATTACATGAACTTCTACAGTTATTTTGAAGTTATGCTGAAACGAATTTGTCCATGTCTCAGTTCTTTTACTTTGCACAACTTTCCTAGTATTCCTTTAACGTATGCAATACTAATATCATCAGTCGTGGGCCACACATAAACATCTTTTTGTTGTCTATATGGCCGCATGAACTTGACTGAAAGAAAATGTGGTCCATCTTGCGAGGGAACTAAAATCACTTGGCCAACAAACTGCTTCCTATTTCCCTGGCCTTTATCTGACTGCAATTCAATTAAAAGAAAGTCCCCATTGTTTATTTCATTAAATTCCACTTTTTTGGCAGCAAGCTTTATTTCACCCTTGTCTTCTGTGAAGTCATCATCTACAATCTGAAATTCATCTTCTGTCTCACTGTTATCATCACAAATGTCAGATTCTACTGATGAAGTGGATGAATCTGAATATTGAACTTTTTTAAAAATATGCTTCTTTCTTTTTCTAGTAGAACTCGAATGTGCTGCAAATAAGCTCTTAGCTACCTTTGACTTACAGACTGTAGTAGTTGTAATTTTCTTTTGTGCTCGTAAATCCTTTAGGGCCGGACTTGAGGTGAGAATCATTGTTTTACCACGTTTTTTATTTAAACGCTTGACACGATGTTTGGCAACAGGAATAGGCAATATATTTCTTGGGGAAACAAAAGTTGTTTTTGTAGTTTCCATAATAGTAGATTCGTTTGTTTTGCTTGGTCCAGGTTTATTTATGTCAGGTGTATGTGTGTCTTTTACTGCAATGAGTTCTGTTTCACTTGTATCAGGTATAAGTGTATCTTTCAGAGGAGTAGCTGAAATTGTGTTTGTATCATCATCAAAAGCTTCTGCAGAAAAAGGCCTGTCTGTTGTTTCGGCTGGGGAAAACAGATCATCAGGAAATATATGTGGGTTATAAGGGCAAATTCCTGTCTTTCAAAACCCATTAACACCTGTTTCAACAGTTACTGCCCTCATGTAAGCTTTACTAAACAACGAGCCAACTTCAATAATTGTTATCACTTTTCCAGGATTGTTTCTAAGCCAGGTTTTAGCTTCTTGCTCATAGTATTTGATAAGTGGAAACATGAAACTAATATCTAATGGTTGTAATCTATGGGAAGTGTGCGGTGGTAAGACAAAAATGTGCACATGACTGGCTCTTGCCCGTTCAATGAGTTCCAAATTCTTAATATGGGTATTATGCCCATCAGTTATAAGTAAAACTGATTGATCTTTTGTTGGCTTACTATGTTCCACAAAATGGGTGCATAAATTTCAGTCTGCATCCATCCCGATTGATGACAAACTACTTTGGACTGTGGTGGCAAATTTTGCTCGAACAGGGGATTATGAGGAACTCTTGGAAAAACTAAGAGTGGTGGAACATAATGACCAGCTGCATTGAAACAAATTTCGGCTGTTACTAATGTACCGCGCTCACCTGATGAAAGAATTCCCACCTGTTTTTTTCCTCTTGCTGCAACAATTTTCGAAGGCTTATTACGGACTGTTGAGATTCCAGTTTCATCAGCATTGTAAATTCTGTTTGGCGGAAAATGATATTGATCTATTAATTCTCCAAGGTGTTTAAAAATAGGGGATACTGAAATCAGGTTAAATGCAGCTGCTCTGGCGGCTGATGTGTTTTCTGGTTGTCTAATGGAGAGTTCTTTGTGTCGCTGCATGAAGCCATATACCCAATCGATTCCAGCCAAGCAAGTGTTGGACTCAAAGGGGTTTGGAATATTATTTTTTACAGCATACTGATATGCAAGTGATCTTAGATCTGTTCTTGTTAATCCAAACAGCCTGGCTTCCATATCAAGAATATGACACATTAACTCTTTCTCTTGCACTGGAGTAAATACAGGTCTGTAAACAGGGAAAATAAAAAAATGTATCTGTATTGCTTTAACATTAAAAAGTATATTCTACTTAGATTAATTACAAACAATCGTATGAATTACCTGTATCTCCCTAAGCCTTTTTAGAAGCTTTTGCAACATCTCCATCTTCTTTCACTTTTTTTACTCGCCTGTACAGTGTAGCTATCGGTATTCCATACTGTTCAGCTGCTGAATTAAGACTCATCTGATCAGCACTTATTACTGCCTGAACAGCAGCAGTCATCGATGCTTCAGACCAGGTCTGCTGCTCTGTTTTTCTTTTATATGTTCTTACCATTATAATCTAACTATATAAAAAACAAAGATTTCATCTTTTTAAAATATAAATATGTTGTAGGGGCAAAGTGAAATAGACTACTTCACTTTGCCCCATCTCTGAAAAGCTTTTTCACATTGCCCCTTTTACTTTGCCCCGCATGTGCATAACAAATGTTAATGCAAAATTCAAACCAAAAGTAAGCCTTATGTTAAATAAACAAATACTTCACTGAGCAGCTGAAATATCTGATTAGTAGTTAAAATATTAATAATGAGAACTTCATCATTATATAGTATCAAAAAATTTTATTTACTTACCAAATAATATTACAATATAACCACCCACTTTGGAAAACGGCTACTACCATCCTATGTAATTGATATTTGTAAAATTTTCTGACTGACACTAAGCAACTAGAGGGGAAACAACATAATTAAAATATCGGCAGCTAGATGACACTGCATACCGAACAACTATTTAACCATTTCACTTTGCCCCTGGTTCCCCTGCCTCATCCATTTGGCATATTTCATGTTGTTGTGATTACAAACGTGCTAGCTCCCCAATGGATTATAGCAACCTGAGTGAACTGTTTTCTCTGACTTTCAGGCCGTGAATTTAAATTTTTTGGGGAATCAAAATGAAAAATCTAGGTACCATCCATAATTAAATATGTACATTAAAAAAATAATAATAAAGAATAAACTTGTAAATAATATACGCAAGATTATGTAAAAAATATTTATATAAAGGGAGGCATACTATTGTAACAATCGCAGCTATCGTAGATCACAAGTCGGATCGTACACTCCGCAGCAAAAGTATATGAGCACTAGCAATAATCCCTGTCTGAAAAAAGTACACTTAATACTGCTTTGTTAAATAAATCCTTGTCGAATCATGTTCTTAGACAGACCAAGAACATGACTCAACAAGGATTTATTTAACAAAGCATTATTAAGTGTACTTTTTTCTGATGGGGATTATTGCGAGTGCTCGGAAACTTTTGCTGCGGAGAGTACGATAGCTGCGATTGTTACAATAGTATGCCTCCCATAGAATGTAATTACAATGACAATATTAAATGCACATATTTAAAATCACAAATTCATTCTTCACGCAGAAGATACTCGAAATAAGCATAAAATAAACACGCACACGTGTTTACAGCGAACTAAACTGATGAGTGGAGTTGAGAAGTAAGAGTTTAAAATTCTCAAGATATGAAAACACTGCTGCTCGCTCCAAACCATTTGTTGAATGGTTGCTCGCCACTTCGATGTTGAGCTCGGTTTTCTAACAACCAATCACAGTCTGCCATTGAAAACTGTTGTAAACTTGCTTTCAACAGCCAATCATCTATGACTCCAGTGGCAGGATTGAGGAATACGATGAAATAGACTTGTTTTGTTTATAGTCTGATGGGATCGGGCATGGAGTGCACTATGGACCGCCTACGCTGTGTTATCAGAATGGCCCCATTTTGGTCGCTTTTAGAAGATGGCGCTCGCATCGACTGCCTTTCCACTTCAGACTTGAAAGAGCGCTTTAACGCGAGAATTAAATGTAATAATGTTAAATATCTCGAACAAAAAAACATATATCCGTAAAATTTTTGCATTAAAATACAGCTAATACAAATGTCTAAAAATCGATTTCTGCAATTTTTGAAATTCGGTCCCCAAGGGGGGAGGAGGGGGGCGAAACGTGATTTCACATGCGTTAAACGTGATTTCATATAATCCTATATATCTCAAACAAAAAAACAGATATACGTGAAATTTTCGCTTTAAAATATAGTTAATACAAATGTCTAAAAATCGGTTTCTGGAATTTTTGAAATTCGGTCCCCAAGGGGGCGGGGGGGTGGCAAAACGTGATTTCACATGCGTAAAACATCTAAAAACCAATTTCTGGAATTTTAGAAATTCAGCCCCCAGGTGGGGCAGCAAGGGGGGGGGCTATGGAGTAAAAACAAATAGAAATACATTTAGGCCGTTCAAAATTGGTGCAGATAGGTTTTAAAGGCCTGCAAGACGAATGGGGATATTTTCGATTGTGTAAAGTTATTAGGAGGGACAAGAAGGGGGGAGGGGAGGGGGGGGGCAAAAAAATAAAAATAGTGTCAGATCGTTCAAAATTGGTACATAGTGGTTTTCGATACTTACAAATCGATTGCGGATATTTTTAAATTTGTAAAATTATTAGGAGGGGTGGTAAGGGGGGCTATGGGGCAAAAACAAATAGAAATACAGTTAGGCCGTTCAAAATTAGTACAGATAGGTTTAAGAGGCCTGCAAGTCGAATGGGGATATTTTCGAAAGTGTAAATTTATTAGGAGGGGCGAGAAGGGGGGAGGGGAGGGGGGGCAAAAAAATAAAAATAGTGTCAGATCGTTCAAAATTGGTACATAGAGGTTTTCGATACTTACAAATCGATTGCGGATATTTTTAAATTTGTAAAATTATTAGGAGGGGCGGTAAAGGGGTGGGGCGGTATGGGGCAAAAACAAACAGAAATACAGTTAGGTCGTTCAAAATTGGTACATATAGGTTAAAGAGGCCTGCAAGTCGAATGGGGATATTTTCGAAAGTGTAAAGTTATTAGTAGGGGCGAGAAGGGGGGTGGGGAGAGGGGGGGGCAAAAAAATAAAAATAGAGTTAGATCGTTCAAAATTGGTATAAAGAGGTTTTCGATACTTACAAATCGATTGGGGATATTTTCGAATTTGTAAAATTATTAGGAGGGGCGGTAAGGGGGGGCTATGGGCAAAAACAAATAGAAATACAGTTAGGCCGTTCAAAATTGGTATAGACAGGTTTTAAAGGCCTGCAAGTCGAATGGGGATATTTTCGAAAGTGTAAAGTTATTAGGAGGGGCGAGAAGGGGGAGGGGAGAGGGGGGGCAAAAAAACAAAAATAGAGTTAGATCGTTCAAAATTGGTATATAGAGGTTTTCGATACTTACAAATCGATTGGGGATATTTTCGAATTTGTAAAATTATTAGGAGGGACGGTAAGGGGGGGCTATGGGCAAAAACAAATAGAAATACAGTTAGGCCGTTCAAAATTGGTACAGACAGGTTTTAAAGGCCTGCAAGTCGAATGGGGATATTTTCGAAAGTGTAAAGTTATTAGGAGGGGCGAGAAGGGGGAGGGGAGAGGGGGGGCAAAAAAACAAAAATAGAGTTAGATCGTTCAAAATTGGCATATAGAGGTTTTCGATACTTACAAATCGATTGGGGATATTTTCGAATTTGTAAAATTATTAGGAGGGACGGTAAGGGGGGGCTATGGGCAAAAACAAATAGAAATACAGTTAGGCCGTTCAAAATTGGTACAGACAGGTTTTAAAGGCCTGCAAGTCGAATGGGGATATTTTCGAAAGTGTAAAGTTATTAGAAGGGCCGGGAAGGGAGGCGGAGGGGCAAAAAAAATAGAGTTAGATCATTCAAAATTGGTACATAGAGGTTTTCGATACCTACAAATCGATTGCGGATATTTTTGAATTTTTTAAATTATTGGGAGGGGCAAAAAAATAAAATCGACATAGATCGTTCAAAACTGGTGCATAGAGGTTTTTGATACTTACAAATTGATTGCGGATATTTTCGAATTTGTAAAATTATTAGGATAGACGGGAGGGGAGGCGAAGGGGGAAAATAATAGAAATAAGAGTTAGAGCATTTTGGGAATTTTTTCCGAAGACATTGAGAACCCGGTGCGACATTTTTCCTAATCAGATTTTGTTGCTCTTTTTTTTTCACGTGATAAAAATTAATGCAATTCTGAGAAATCAGTAATTATAGTGATTCATTTAAAAATAGGGACCGGCGAAGCGGGCGTCGCCTGCTAGTATGTAAATATATCTATAAATATAAACAATTCGCTCCCCCTCCCCACCCCGAAAAAAAAAAGTCGAAATAGTATAATGAAAACATGATATTTAAAAAATAAATATGAAAATATGAATTTTCATAATTTAAAACAATGAATGTATTTCAAAAATCACAATTTATGCCAGCATTTCCAATAAAAAAAATAAAAAAAATACAAAGTATGTAAAAAAGAAAAATTTCAAAAATTTATTATGATTTTTTTACAAAGGCCGCCCTTTTCCCTCTTCCGAGACTCCAATGGTGGTCGAGCGGTTCTGCGCTCAAAGCTGAGTGACGGGAAGTGCCTGGGTTCGATTCCAGGTCGCGCTTGTCTACTTAGTCATTCAGAGTTTTCCGTGTTTTTCTCCGAAAATTGTGTGCATACGGACTAGAATCCCTTAGAAAGATCCCCCACGGAGAGCACTCCCCTTCAGACGTAAGACCTACAGTAGTCAATCGACGTTATTCCCAAATCCAATAAATCCATAAACCGAAATACAGCACTTTTCATTTTTATCAATATTTTTCATTTTAAAATTTGCACTTTAAAGAGATTTTCAATCTGTATTATTTGCTACTCATTTAAAGCAAATAATTTATTCAAAAAATAAAATTAACTTATATTGTATATTTAAATATGAGCGATATAAAAATCAATGTAATGAAAAGCAGAGTCAATCATAATAATTTGAGCATCCCCTTTCAAAAAGCTAAAGGAGCATTTTTTTATTAATTATTTTATTTATTTATTTTTGGAACCAAAGCCCATAATACTGTATGGGGAAATTTTTTTAATTCTGAATATTTTCTTCTAAAGAATTCGAAAACTGCTTTTAGGTCATTCATCTGACTTTATAGCTTAAAATCAATGTTGGTGTTGGAGATTAAAGCCAGCTGACTGCATTAGGGTCCAAGGCCTGGGTCTGCCCACCGTGGCGGTCCTTCTAAAGGGCCTTTGTCCACAATTACGCAAGTTTCAGGAAAAAGAAAAAAACGCGCAAAACTCCGAACAGCTAGACCGATAAGCGCGATTTGGGATCGAACCCGACACTTCACGTCCACCAGCATCAAGAAGTCAATTTTTGAAGAACTAGAACAGGTTTAATGGTCGAGAAATTTCTGAATGTGCAAATGGAATTATGAAAAATATACTGGATAATGTAATTCTATGAACATCCATCTTTGCAACAAACAGTATAATACCACTGTTTCTTGCATGTAAAATAATACTCTGTTCCTTAACAACATTATAGCTGCCTGGTACTCATAATTTCTAAAGTATTCTCTCAGTTTTTTAATACAAGTTCCTATAGTAAGATTTTTAATTAAAAACTATTATATTGAAGCTTAGAGAACATTTTTCTCTTTCTAGAATGCATTTTTTTTTCTACTTGTGCAACAAGAATTGGGAAAAAAAAAGAAGGAAAAAAAAACCTGTTATAACAACATAATTAAAAAGTAATGTTTGGGTTTAAGGCCGATTGCCTACGCTAAGTTCCTAGGCCAGTAGGTGGAATGCCCTCCGTGGGGGTCTTTCTAAGGGGTTCTAGCCCGCATTTACGCGAGTGTCTGAGAAAACTACGGAAAACTCCTAACGTATTGGTCGATGAGCACGACCTATAATCGAACCTGACATTTCTGAAAGGTAATAAAAATTACTTTAAAAAAAATTGATTCAATTTATAACTTGTTTAGGAGATTTCTTTCTTCTTTCATTTCTTAATTTTTGAAATATAAGGTTTGCCACTATGTATTATACAATGTGACCCAAGGAGAATGATATATGCTTTAATCCTTAATTTTTATAGATAAATGGGCAATGTGACTCAAGTGTGTTAAAAATAAGATGTTATTAAAATTTAACAATATTAGCATAGCTTGCTTAAGAAATAATGCATGTAATATTTATTAGAATTATTTCTAAGAAATAAAAAAAGATGGCAATAAAAATAGCATGTTGATAAAAATGTGAAAAAAAAAGAAATGTGAAACTTCAGTTTACAAATTCTGTGGAAATTTAAGCTAATTAAATTCTTAAAATATTTATCTGAATCTCAATGGAATGAGAAGTAATATAGTACAGTCGAACCTCGTTAATGTGAACACTGTTAACATGAATTACTTTTTGCCCACCAGCGGCCGAGCGGTTCTGCGCTCAAAGCTGGTAGACGTGAGGTGCCGGGTTCAATCCCAGGTCATGCTCGTCGGCCTCGCCGTTCAGAGTTTGCCGTGTTTTTCTCCGATACTTGCGTAAATACAGGCTGGGACCCATTAGAAAGACCCCATGGAGGGCACTCCCCTCAGGCCTTGGACCTACAGCAGTCAATCAGCCTTATTCCGAAATCCAATCCAATCCATGAATTACTTTTAACCTTAACTGTTTCCACGATCCCCGTAAAAATGAAGATAATTTTAGTAATATGAATATTAGTTACTGATAGCATGAACTACTGATACCATGAACAAATTTTTTATCCTCCTTGAGATTCTCATTAACAAAGTTCAATTGTATATATATATAACCATTTAAACATTATTATAGTTCTTTTCCATTTTGCATAGCGAAATAACCAGTGATTATACATAAATTTTGAGATATATATGTTATCTGTATCAGTTGAAATTTTTAAAAAAAGTGTGGAATATATATATATATATATATATATATATACATACATAATTTTTTTTTTTTTGAAGTAAATGCAATCGATGATTTTCTTTTACTCTGTTATCAAAAGAAAAGACAAGGAATCATGTAAAAAACCCTTTATTATATAAGAAAATTAACTTAAAAAAGGAATGAAAAAAAGTTACATAGAGTTTTATTCAATTAAAAAAACCTTGAATTTAATGCTCTAATTTTTACATAAAATCTCTAATTTTCAGCTGGAAGAACACTAGCTTATAAATTATGAAATGTGAATGTGGCACTGGTGATGAATTTAATTAAATATAATTTTTCTTTAAAATCTCCAATTTTCAACTGAATTTAGGAGTTTTTTACTGTGAAATCATAATCATTATTTTTAATTTTTGACAAAATCAATTAAAAATTTCTTTTTTGTTAAAAACAATACATTTCTATAATATGGTAATAATAATGATAATATTATAACGTGATTTATCATCTAACATGAATTAGAAGTTAAAAGATTGGCAGTTTGTAAAATTAATTTAAAATGTCAATGCAAAGTGGCCTGAAATCACATTTTAAATTATTTTTAAAATATCTTAAAACTCAGTAATTTTGAAATGAATTGAAAAAAGTATGACTGTGAACTCATATCATTTTTAACCAATTTTTAACTCTTGCCAAAATCGGTTTACAATTCAAGATTTTTAAAAATACTTGTTTTTAAGCTCAAAAAAAAAAAAAAAAAAAAAAAAAAAATACGTGATTTATAATTAACATGATTTAAATTCGGAAGATTGCAAGCTCGCATGTCTTAACCGAATAATATAAAAAAAGGAATCCTGATAGCACATAAATTTTAAAATCTTAATGCAAAGTGACCTGAAAAATTACATTTTAATTAATTAAAAAAAAAATCTATCAAACAGAATTTTACTAAGAACCATCCCAATTAAATCAGCCTTTTTTTTTTTTGTATAGTAATAGAATATTTATAAGACAATTTTGTCATTCAATAAAACATTAAAATCAATAGCTTACATTAGGTGGACGAAATAAACTAGGGTTCTTTTCACCTATTTCCTTGTTTTTTTTTTTTCGAACACTTCGATATCCAGAGGTGCAACCCGGTGCGTAACAGTGTGACATTATAAAAAAAATCTAATATTAAAAATAAATTGAAAATAAAACTGAAAATAAAACTAAAATTTCGTCTGCTCACAATGCTATTCTACGGCGTAAGTGGACAGTCAGAGAACACATACGACCCCTAGCGGCGAATGAATAATAGCGACCATTTCGGGTCCATTTTTGAGGGACGGCCGCCGTTGGAGAAACCGGTCCTTCTTCTAAGTCCGTGGGATCGGGAAAATTATTAGGTATGATGAGGAAAAAGAATCCAGGCGTCAAAATGAAAAATCTGGTCGCAAAATACGATTAACAACCGCTTATTTCTAACACTGGTTACATCATCTGTGTACATAGGAAGCTTACCACTATCACCTTTTGCGTTTAATATTTGAATTAATGTAAATAACCAAATAGGAATTAAATGTAAAGTTAATGGAGTATTCATTAGTGTTGTTATAGAGTTTTCTGTTAACAATATAAGAACTGTACGTCAAGAGCAGGGTTGGCAAGTTTCTTCCAAGGGAGAAAAAACCAAGGAAAAAAAAAAACGACTGGAAGAAATAGGTTTCTTCCAAGTGGAATAAATGGAAGAAACTTTTTCTTAAAAATTTATCCTATAAATTGCAGATTAGTAAGATATAATGGATCCATTTATCTTATAAACAACTTTAAGTAACTTTTATTATACCTATAAAAATTTAATTACATATTTAATTATTAATTATGATAATTTTACCGAAGATCAGATCACGCTCCAAAATACTCAAAATTCAGTAAAATATAAATTTCAATTTAAACAGTGTAAAGTTTTATAATTTAAACGATTTTATTTCTTTAACAGATAATAAATAGTTTGAATCACTTGCTCATGCTTTCTGATAAAACAGCTTTTAACAAACATCCAGTTAATTAAAAGAACTAGTATGCAATAATTACTGTATTAAAAAATATCGTCAAAAACTTTATTTTCCTTATAGTCATATACAGTACAGTCAACTTCCTCTAATCTGCAAATCCTTCTAATCCGTAATTGATTTTTCAATATAAAGGAAATTTATATCTCATATTTCGAAAAAATTCACAACATTTCTCACATTTTTACTTTTTTAAAATCAAATTTTTAGCTTAATCCTAGCTTTGAAACATAGTTGGTGGGGGGGGAGGGACATTTTTGTATTTATTATCCTGCAACTCGTACAGACTAGTGCTAAGTCAAGCCAAAGAATATCAGAAAGTATATGAAAAATTTAAAACAAACTACTATTAAACAGGGTTCCCATGGGTCTCAGAAAATCTGGAATAGTCAGGGAATTTGAAATTAAAGGTCAGGGAAAATTGCAAGTATTGCCCCAAAACCTGGAAAAAATTATTATATAAACCTGGAAAATACTTTTTAAGCATTCAATTTATGTTGTGAGTCTCATTACTATGTTGTCTTTTATGTCATGAGCTATGTTATGTTTTATGTTGTGAGCTGTTTTTTATGTCATGAATCAAATTTTGTGACTGGAATTTTCTAAAAATAGACCTGGAAAAGTCAGGGGATTTTATTTTTGAAATTGAGTGGGAACCCTGATTAAATCAATGTTTAACAAAATTAAAAACAATCGGTGATGAATATTATTTCCGTACTTCCAAAAATATTTTGTTTTGTATTTTTTAAATATGTTTGTTTACATTTTATTGGTACATATTATTTGAATAAGCTTAAATTATTTACCATCATTTATGAATGTGATAGAATAGTTTCATTAATATTTAAGAAAGATTTTATTCTAAAATTTGTTAGAAATCGTCTTTCCATTTTGATGTCTATTTATGAATTAATAATAACTGACTTTGTATACCTGCAAAAGAAAACTGTAAACAAAGGCAATAATCTCTAATCTGCAAGTTCCTATAATCTGCACAACCTCCGGAAAAATTTTTGCTAGTTAGAGAGACTGTATAATAAATGAAAAGTTTTTTAGCTGTTCAATACTGCAATTTATTTCTCAGCTTTAAAATAGATGAATACAAACTATGGAATTTATTCTTTTTTCTTTTTTTTTTAATCCTGGAGAACATGCAGGAGGGTTTAAAAGTAGATATCTTACATATTGATACAGTTCATTGGGTACCAGCTTTGAGTTTACATAAAAAATTGTACCCTTTATAAAAAAAAAAAAAAAAATGCAAATATTATGGCTAAAAATTTCATAATTATCGCTTGTACTGTTTGAACATATAATAATATGAGATAGTATCTATGCAAAAAGTTCTAAAAATATTAGCATTGAAAAGTGAAAACTCATCTCCTGTATATATTTAGAGTTTGTTATCGAATAACTGATTTTTCTAAAAATATTTTTAATATTAATTGGATTAAGTTTAGATTTGACATATTATGCTTTGAGTTTATATAGTTTGTAAATTTTAATTTTGAACATCTGTTTTGTCTTCTGGTTGGTTTCTTTCGTTTTTTTTTTTTTTTTTTCCACTTTCATCCACTGTCCTGGAAGAAACCCAACCCTGGTCAAGAGTAACTAAGCAGTATTTTACAAGTAAATTTTGTATATAAATTTCTTTGATATTGTATTTAATGATAATTTAATTAATAAATGTTAATCTCTAAGTGAAACATTAGGTATATAAAAAAAAATATATTTTATGTGTTTCAGTTAGTTGTGTATGTTTGAAACAGTGTTTTGAAAGTGGAAGATTAGGCAAAATTTGAAATTAACATTGAAATTACGTTTTTTCTTTTCTTTCTTTTTATTTTTTAATTATGATTCAGTGCTGTGAAATACATTTTTCTGCTAGCATTTACTATTTATAAAAATGTTGGTAACCTGTCAGGGGTCGATCCAGGCAAAATTTGGGTCCGTTTTGCGGCCCCTTCACAAAATTCCACATAGTAAAAAGGTACCCTTCACAAAATTCAAATTCATAAAAAGGGACCCTTCACAAAATTCAAATTCATAAAAAGGACCCTTCACAAAATTCAAATCAATAAAAAGGGACCCTTCACAAAATTCAAATTTTATAAAATGAGTCCCTTCACAAGATTTTGTTTTATAAAAATGATCCTTTTATTACATGTTTTCATATTTTCAGTATTAATTTTAATTAATGGCTTAATTTGGCTCAACGAAACTCTATTAACTTGATACTAAACATTACATAAAGTGATTGTAAAAACTGAAGATTTTACACAATATTTTACTTTTTCACAAAAATATTTTACTTTTTCACAAAAATATTTTATATTTCACAAAAATAAATAAAAATTTCACAAAAATATTTTGTTTTTCACAAAAAAGGGACCCAAAAATTAAAACCTGGATCGACCCCTGCCTGTTCTTTGAATATTTGTATAACAGGAGCATTTGATGAGGATTCAGAAGGGGGTTTGCTATTAAGTTATTTCATGTGTTTAGTGTTTTTAAGTAATTTATAACAGGTGCTTTTAAAATGTTTTAAACCCCTGCTTTAAAAAAATTATATTGGTACTTTTAAAAAATATTCAAACTAGTGTTTTTAAAAAGTTTTCAATCAATGCTTTGAATCTCTTGTGCATGAAATGTTCATACATTTGACATATGTCATAGTGATTGCTACAATATGTAATTTTGTGCATTTTTTAGATTGATGCACATTGAGGTAAGGATATCCACTGATGGTTTTATTTTGGTTTTCATGTACATGAAGTGTACATACATGCATGCATATTAGTGCTGCTGCAATAGGAAATTTCATGCATTTTTTAGATTCATGCACAGCAATGTAGGGGTATCCTGTGATTATTATTATTTTTTTTTTTTTTTTATTTATACAAAGCATATATATGTGGGTATTAGTGATTGCTGTAATTGGGAATTTCATGCATTTATATTGTGCAGTTGTATGTTCTATGTATAAATATTTTATTTTTAATTTGTTATAATTTTGTAATTTTTAAGTGAAATTTTTATTACAAATTGTATTTTATGGTGATTTTATTTGTTTTTGGATGTGTTGTTTCCAATATATTTAGTTATTTGGTTAGATCGGTGAAAAGCTTGCTTTTATATATTAACAGTGGTGAGTTATAATTGGTGACTTGATGGAGAATGGTGCCAACTTGGCGATTTTTAGAAAAATTGACAAGAGGCACTTCCCCCAAATAGTATAGTTCTTATGGGTTTGCATAAAAAAAAATCTGGAGTGACTCCACTCGACTTTCCGAACATTGAGTAATTAACAGTTTTGTAGATAAAGTAAAGAAAGAGGAGTTGTTAAACAAACAAAAGAGAGAAAACCATAATAGAGTGTTTGAGTATTTTTCTCCATCTATTACACGATGTTTTATTTAACGCTACTGAACTTTGAGCCCATAGATCATAATGATAAAGAATTTTTCGTTGTGTCCCTGTAAAAACCTATAAATGCTAGATTCACCAAAATGCTTATAGTTAGTGCAACAGTGATTTATAATACTCATATAAATTTTCAGCTCAATTCAATAAGGCGTTTAGATGCTATCTTACTTTTAAAAATTTAGTCCCATAGGCCATAATGATAAAGAATTTTTCTTTGTGTCCCTGTAAAAAAACTGTAAGTGCTAGATTCACCAAAATCTATACAGTTAGTTCAACTGTGATCTATAACATGTGTACAAATTTTTTGCTCAGATTAATAAGGCGTTTAGACGCTATCACACTTTTAAAAATTTGGCCCCATAGGCATAATGATAAAGAATTTTTCTTTGTGTCCCTGTAAAAAAACTATAAGTGCTAGATTCTCCAAAATCTATACAAATTGAGTATTTGTGACCTATAATATGTGTATAAATTTTTTGCTCAATTGAATGAGGCGTTTAGATGCTATCGCACTTTTAAGATTTTGCTCCCATAGGCCATAATGATAAAGAATTTTTCTTTGTGTCCCTGTAAAAAAACTATAAGTGCTAGATTCACCAAAATCTATAGGGTTCGTACTATGGTGACTTACAATATGCGTACCAACTTTCAGGTTAATTGAACAAAGCGTTTAGACGCTAGCGTGTTCACTCACAGACATACACACATACATACACACACACATACATACATCATCGTAAAAATAGTGAAAACGGACTCAGGGGACCTCAAAACGTATAGAAACATCAAAATCTCGAATTCGGATTTTTGACATGATTACAATACTTTCCTCACTATAGTGTTCGGAAAGTAAAAAGTGAGGGAAAAATGTGTTTTACGGTCCTTCTTGGCGATTTTTTCCGAACTCGCCAAGTTGACCCGGTGTCGCGGGTTTCTCTCCCGTCCTTTCCAAAATGGCGGACTGGAAGCACGGTTTCGCGGTTTTCATACCCGTCCTTACGAAAAGGGCTGATTTACGTGTTTTAAAGCAATTATCTAAACATAAACCATAAAAAACGCCTTTTAAAAACGTGAATAAAGAAAAATAGAAATAAATATAAAAAAATTTTAAATTTGTACAATTTTTATACACCAAAACTAACAAATATTAAACATTACAAAAGAAAAACACCATAATTAACCCAATACACCTAAAAAATAAATATATAAATAAAAAACAAGATTTTTTTTTCTTACCTGTATCAAAATTTTCGTAGAATTTTATACTCCTTGAAAAAACGAATAATTAATCTTCTCAACAAATTTCACCATTTGTAACACTAATCCAAACATATTTTTACTTTATATTCTACATAAATACACATTTCTATAAAATTAATATTTCATAATTTTTCATAAAAAAATTGACGACCACAACATACAAACAAAACTGTTTTTCAAATGAAGTTACCCTACTGTTACCAAAATTGAAAAAGAAAAACCAAACGAAACATGTCAGCAACAAAAGTGTCCGAACACTAGCAAAAAATCCTATGTAAAAAAAGTGCACTTCGCAGTGGCGGATTTAAGGGGGGGGCTAGGGGGCTGAAGCCCCCCCCCAAAACACTGACATTCACCATTGAATATTGCAATTATAAATTTTTTATTTGTCTAGAATAACATTTTGAAAAATCTCAGCCCCCCCCAAAAGTCAAGTTCTGGATCCGCCACTGGCACTTCGTACGGTTTTGTTAAATAAATCCTTGTCGAATCATGTTCGTACACTGACTAAGAACAGGATTCGACAAGTATTTATTTCACAAAACCGTATGAAGTGTACTTTTTTTTACATAGGAATTTTTTCTAGTGTTTGGAAACTTTTGTTGCTGACTGTAGTATAAGCAGAGTGGATTTAACGTCCCACTACTACAGCGTTATGAGCGACAATCTCGGAGATATGCAAGTGGTTGCAATTAACATCGCACTAGCACTGCGCTTCGTCAACTTTATGCAGCAATTTATAATATGCAGATATGCAAGTAAGGTTTCAATTAACATCGCACTAGAGCTGCGCTTCGGCGACAATCTCGGAGAGACGCAAGTAAGGTTGCATTTAACATCGTACTAGCACTGCAGTTGGGCAACAATCTCGGAGATACGCAAGTAATGTTGCATTTAACATCGCAATAGCACTGAGCTTTGGCGTGTGTACGCTCTGCGTACATGAAAACAGAAAAAAAAAAAAAAACATCACTGGATACAGTCGACAGCAAAAGTATCCGAGCACTAGCAAAAATTCTTACGTAAAAAAAGTACACTTAATAGAGTTTTGTTAAATAAATCCTTATCGAATCCTGTTCTTAGTCAGTCTAAGAACAGGATTCGACAAGGATTCATCTTCGGGATGTCTTGTGGACGAAATGCTGTCCTGTGGACATCTTCAGGATGTACTGTGGTTAAATGTGTGTTGTTAGAGTGAATACCATGAACCCCCCCCCCCCCAAAAAAAAAATAAAAACTGCCTTAAAAGCACATTTTCTCCAAATGATGTCCTCCGGATGTCTTATGGACAAAAGGATGCCTTTGGGCATCTTCAGGATGTATTATGGACATGTGTGTGTTGTTAGCGTGGATACCTCACCCGCATTCTGCATGAATCTTTAAAATGCATGAAATTTCGTTTTGCAGCGACCAGTAATACGCACGTCTGTACGCGCCGTGTACATGAAAACCATAGATAAACATCACTGGATACCTCACCCGCATTCTGCATGAATCTTTAAAACATACGAAATTTTGTTTCGCATCGATCAGTAACGCGTACATAAAAACCAAAGAAATATCACTAAACACGTCTCACACAAACTCCATGAATCTTTAAAACGTACGAAATTTCGTTTCGCATTGATCAGTAACGTGTACATAAAAACCAAAAAAAAAAAAAAAAAATCACTAAATACGTCTCATACAAACTCCATGAATCTTTAAAACGTACAAAATTTCATTTGGCAACAATAACATACGTGAAAATCATAGTTTCAAAATATCATAGTGAGGTTACCACATTTCAAACATCGATCGTACAGCAGCGCATAAACACCGTGGTTACCAAGGTTGGCATCTTTATCCGCGATCGGAAACAAGTTGCCAAGCAGTACCGTAAAGCACATTCCACCCAAAAGTGACTTTAGATATAATAAGAAATACACTTACCTTTATTGATTATATATACTTTTTTTTTCTTTGGGGGGGGGGGGGGCAGTCAAACTTAAACTTTGATTTTTTTTTTTTTCCCTTTATACTACTTCTTAACTATTCCAATTATTTGGCATGAAAACAATAATAAAGCCACAAATTTAACATATTTTCTTTTAATGTTCTAAAATGAAAGTATTTCTTATTGTAAAATGTAAAATCTAGCCTTCTGTCTATTGTTTAAACTATAATTTTCTATCATTTAAATTTGTCCTTTAAATACATCATTCTTTACAATATTATAAATTTATTAAACTATTAATTTTAATCTTTATTACCTCATCAGAGCCAAGAGATGGAGGGAGGAGAGAAAATTACTGGAAACCCTGGTGCATAAGGGTAGATATTCTGACAATAATTAAAAGGTAATATTTTAATTAATGAATTTAAACTGTTATTTTCTAACTTTAAAATAAGAAGTCATATGGGAAATGCATAAATATTATTAATATTTTTGCATTGCAACTAAAGTATCAAAAGAATCATACAAATAAGGTAGATTCCCGCGGTAATGGAAGTATACTTTGTACAACAAAACACATACATTTGAAGTTATGCTCAGTAAAATTAATGAATATTCAGAAATCTCAGGAGTAGATTTTTATCTTCATTCTGAATATTAATGAAAAATGCAAAAATAAATAAAAAATACCAGATTTTTTTAAACTATCAAATTTAAAACAAGCTAACTGAAGGACTCAGTGGCAGAAACACCGCAACACGGCGACATAGTCGCGAACACAGAAAAACGGCTTGCGGACAGTTTTTGTCTGCAATGATAAAAAAATTTGTCTGCAACTTTCGAATAACAATTCACTTAAAAAAAATTTCTGTATCAAAACTAAAACTAATACTTTTATTATTTATAATTATTTATATTGTGTTCTGTCAAACATTGCTATAACATATTTAATTGAATGAGATGAATTGAATGAGTACACACAATTGTTTATACTATATTGTTCTGCAGTAAAATTGTATTTGTGTATTGTTGCATGAGATCACCACTGATGTTAAGCTCCCCCCCACCCTCAATCAGCTTTCAGGCTTTTTGAGTGTAAGCCATTTTCACCCCTGATTAACGCAAATTTTGCAGACAGATTATGAAATTTTAAAAGCCTGTCGCAGACAGCTACAAAACCTTCCGCCACTGGGCTGAAGGACAGTTTTGAGACATGATGTAGCACATATTGTCCTTTAACTCTAAAATTCAGCTAAACTGTACATTAAAAAAAAATTATAAAAAATAAGTTTTATAAAGGAGAATTATTTATACATTTTTTGAAATCTAGTTTGTAAAAATTTCTTATATAGTTCCAAAAATATTAATGCTTATTGTGGTAATGGAAAGACAGTAACAGAAGAAAAAAAATTCCAGAAATTTAAAAATTGTCTACTCATCCAAATTATCCAGTATATATATATATATATATATATATATATTTTTTTTTTCCTTTTCTTTTACACATTATTCATTCAAGTTATTATTACAAAATATCCAAGTTTGTCAGAAATTATTTATTATAATTATAAATTATTCAAGTTTTAGCTACAAAATTGATGTAGCTAATCTGCAAGCATAATGTATGAAAATTTAAATGTGCAACAATGTCTTCTAGAGAGCCATCCATTAGCATTTTTAGTTTTTCAAATCATTTGTCAATTAGTGTAAAATCAATCCAACATTTGTCCATTTTTTTAATTCAAAAAATAAATCATTCAATATCTTGCTTTCTTAAACAAGATGCTCTACACTATCTTGATCTGTGCATAACACTTCCACTTCACAACATAGTATCATTTTTAACTTTTTCCTTCCCATTTGATTAGCAAAAAGTCTGCATTATAATTAAGCCAGGGATGAGATTTTTCAGCTTTTCAGCTGATTTCAGCTTTTTTGTACATTTAGTTTTTCAGATTTTTTTTTTTTTTTTTCAGCTTTTTTTTATGTTTCTGATGTGAATTTGTTCTTTTTTCATACATTTAAGGTTAAAATAAATATTTATTACTCTAATATAATAGATTTTGTCATCAAAATTCTAATATTTAATTTCAACGTCTTGTCTTTGTGTACAGTTTCAACTGTTTTGTATTTTTGCTAATCTCATCCCTGTATAAGCCAATAATGTTTTTATAATGTTCATCATTGGACACTATAAATTCTAAAATTATTATTTTTTTTTTTTTATCATCAGCATTAATAATTTTCTATTTGTCATTTTTAAATTAAACTTTTTTGTTTCTACAGAAAAGAAGTATTTCCGATATTCCAAAACATATTTGTCAAGAAGCTTTACATTTTTAGTATTGTGGGTATTATGAAGAGTTTGGGCATCATTCCATCTTCCCTTAAACTCTCGAGTATGTTTATTCAATTCATCTGGTTGAATGAACTTTATATTTTAGCTGTTTTCAGCTGCAACTTCTGCAAAACCTTTTTATGTTGTCATTCGTCTTTCATTTAATACATGTGGTACATACAAGGTATTTCCCAGTCTCATCATTCCCATTAACTGCTCTTTTCTCATGGCTTGTAGCAAAAAAACCTCCAAATATATCATATTTTTAAAGCATAAATGTTAAAGGGACTTGGCACATAAAAGTTTATATTTTCATTTAATATTCATAAATGGAACTATTTTAAGTTTGTTCAATAAACTATATATTCAAGCAATAATTCTTATGCTTTTTGATGTATTTTTTTACAGATTTGGAATCTGTAAATTGTGTTTTCTGTTTGTATTTTTTTTTTTTTTTTTTAATGAATTCAGGATTTCTAAAATGCTAAAACTTAAGAAAGTACTTAAGTACTTAATAATTTTTTTCGATGTTTAATAGAACATACTTAAAAGAATTAGAAAAGGATTTTGCAATATCATTAAAAATAAATTATAACAAAAACCATGCTTTTTTTTTTGGGGGGGGGGGGGCATAAGTTTTCACATAGACATGCACTTTCTAATTTATTTCACAAAAACTAATTAATAAATTTCAAAATCCCTCCCTAATTCTTTTTCTTTTAGGTAGGTTCTATAAAACTTCTGCAAAAAGAAAAGTCTTAAATATTTGTCGAATATTTTAAGAGTATGACTCCTGGTATTAATATACAATCATTACAAAATTTGACTTTGTTGCCCTCTGAGACGGTGAATAATTTCTCTCACCAACTTAACACTATAATCAGAGCCTCCTTAAGTAGATGCCTAGCGAGTCGCTCGAAAACTTGGCACCAGTACGAGAAGAACATAGCCAGTAGATGGCGCTTGATACCGTGTCGTAAAGTTCTGTTTATTTCCCACGATCCAATTGACTATCAATTGAGTTCTTCATGGTTTATGTTTTATTAATTTAATAAATGTGAGAGGTTTTTTCTTTATAATATCGTGTATTACGTCGTTCCATTTTGTAAATCGGACAGTCACCGTGAAAATATATGTTTTCAAATGGCCTGCAAATATTTCAAGACAAGGTATGTAAACTGCATAAGTAATTAATGCAAAATTACCAACCCTCCGGATTTTTGAATATCAATAATATTTTTCACAAAAAACATTATTTTTATTTATTATCGTAAATTCTATGATTAAGACGAAGATAAATTTAAAAGAAATTATGATATAAAAATTCGAAGAGTTGACACCTCTGTTAGTAAGTTAGATTTAACAAATAAAATAGTTATGCTTATTTCAAAATGAAATGAAATTTTTATTTATTGATGTAGGAATACAGAAAAATAACTTGTTCTTAGTTACTTTGAAGTAACTCAAAATTGGAGTATTTATTATAGTTCTATTCATAAATTACATTAGTAACTTATGAATAAAACTATAAAATACTCCAATATAACGAACAAGATTGATTTATATTTTTTAATACCACTGTTTTTTAAAAACTTGTGTAAATGCATATAAAAATTTGATTATTTCAGTTAAATCGAAACAAAAGTGTTGGGAATCTTGAAAAGAAAAAATAGAAAATTTTTATTTCTACTTTTGTTCTTTTTAAAAATATTAAATTTTAAGATTCATAACATTACTTTTATTAACCTTTTACCACACAAATGGAATATAGAATTAAAAATTCATGTAAAAATTAAATATCATGATTACTGATTTGAAAAATTATGAGATATGACAGAAAGATGACTTGATTTTTTGAAATAGAAATTCTCCACATCCATACACTCACATATACACACACACACATATACTGGCTAACTACTTTTTTTGGACTCATGAGACCTTAAAAATATAAATCAGGGGTAAACTCGATATCGAATTTTTGGACCGAACACAATACTTTCATTACGTACGGTAGTAGGGTAATGGAAGTAAAAATATTTCAAGGATGTTATTAATTTGTCCTTAAATTTGCCAATCTTTATCAATTTTTTTAAATTGAAACCTAATACGAGTTTTAAAATACAATTGTGAATTTCCTGCATTTGTTTGTTTTTGAGTTATTCTGATAATAAATATGCATATAAATCAATCACTAAAAACAAAAAACAAAAAAAGTTTTTTTGTATTCAGGGAACCCCCAAAACGTGACTTTATTCAAAAACCTGAGTTGAAAATAGAACTTCAAAAAAAAAAAAAAAAATACTTTGTTTACATTATAGTTACAAAAAATAAATTTTCCTTCTTCAACAGTATTCGTCGACATAAAAAAAGTGTAGCAAAGCACTTCCGTCAATTACATTCTACAGAAAAGAACGTTTAGCTTAATTTTGGATAGCCCTGTATATTTTCAATAAACTATGTGCACATCAGATTGTGCATTTAAATTTAGTCTTATATGAAAAACACCTAACACAAAATGAAATACACTTTCAGCATTTTCCAAGTATATCCGAGATAGACAAACCGACGCGCACAAACCAACCGCTAAAAACATTATTTTTCGTTTCAGGAGACCTCAAAACATGTAAACATAACACAACTTTATTTCGAAACTGTCTATCAGTTTCGAAAGCATACACTCTCGGAACTGGTAAAGCTAATAAAATCTTGGGGAAAAAAAAAAAATTCGTGCGAGAGAAAACTTATACTCAAGAAATCCTTAATTTTAAAAATTTAAATCTTAATGGTTATTTATTTATTTTTTGTGACGGACTAGACAACAGATTGTTTTCTTCTCCAATTTTTATTACTGAATGTTAATTTATCTCGTTAATGTGCTGGTCTATTTTTCTTATAAATAATATAAAATTCTCGATTTAAGAAAAATAATTCACACCTAATAAGGTAAAAATGTAACGTAAAGGACATGACCAAAAAAAAGAAAAAAAAGACATGATTTTAATAATTTATCATTATAAATTATTCATTCTAAACTGAAACTCATTTAAAGTTCAGAGATTTTAATTTATATAAACGAAACTTTCATCTGATATCTAAATTAAAAATTTTTTTGAAATTTTTATTGAATAAATATATAAAAAATAATTTAATCGCGTGATAGACATGCCATGTTTTTGCTTATTTAATTTTAAATTTCGTTTTTTAATTAATAATATATTAAAAAAAAAAAAAAAAAAAAAGGTGTTATTTATTAGATACGCTGTAATTCAATTAGTTGAAAAGCTAAAATAGGTCTTGTCCACTTCCGAAGAAAATTAAACCCTATACTTTTTTTAAATATAAATATTTGAATAATTTTTTTGAAAATATTTACGATAAAGCACTTTCACATCCATTTTTCAAATTAAAAGAAAAAAAAATACAATTTTGGACTTTAAATTGAAATTAATAGCTAGATTTTTATATGAAAAATATAACTTATCTATGAAAGAGAAGAAAATTGTTGCTCTGCGTAGGTGCTGTCACCTAGCGTTAGTTTTGTTTTTTAAATGTTGCCTAATTTAACATTGGGATTCGCTGCGCGTGGAAGGCATCTACTTAAGGAGGCTCTGCTATAATATATAGCCATAGTTGCCAACTTCTAGGGTTTGGCGGTACAATGTACGGTTTTGGTTCAAGGTGTACGGTTGTAAGGGTAAGGAGTAAAATTGTACAATTTTAAGTAAAGGACAATATTTAATTATAAAATATTATTTTACATATTAAATGAAAGTAAAATATTCAAATGTAATGCATGAATTTTGTATACTTTATGATGAGAAGATAATTAATAATATTATACGACGACAACAAATATGTCATTTAGCAAACAGCGCCTATTTTCAAATATCAACTCTTCCGAGAACGAGTGCCCACTCATCCTGCGCATTGCTACGGAGGAGAATCTCTTCTGTACCTTGCGCTCACTGATAAACAAGCTTAATCGAGGATCATTCCATACCACTCCGCTCTTCTCTTCTCTCTCCCGTCCATAATCAGCATCGCGTCTCACATCTGGCGTTTCTGAGAACTGCGCATGCTCAGTATAATCGGTGTAGTGATTAAGTAGGAAAGATATATTTGTTTACGCGCGAGCCACGCGGCGAAGTAGAAGCCATTAACGTTAACTTTGGAAATTCATTTCATTAGGTTACATTACTTGTTATTTCTTGAATATTTGTCTTTTGTTTTTTCGCTTTGATCTTTTATATTGAAATTGTACAAAATGATAAAAACAAAGTGGAAACAATATGACCAAGTATTTTTAGAATCGTATACGAAAGAATTTCCATGTATTATGCAATCTCGTAAAGGTATGCATTTTGCTCATTGTACGGTGTGCAATTGTGATATTAAGATTGTACATGGAAGAAAAAAAGATATAAAAGATCATATTGCAACAAAAAAGCACAATGATTTCTCAAAAAGCATGGAGAAAGCTCCGAAAATCGAAACTTTTTTTTCATCGGAAAATCATGGGAACGAAGTTATAAATGCTGAATGCCTTTTCACAAGCATCATTTTAGAGCACAATCTACCTATGTCTATTGCCGATCATGCAGGGCAACTTTTCAAAAAAATGTTTCCGAGATGTGATACTGCAAAAAAGTTTACTTTTGCTCGAACAAAAGTGAGCTGCATAGTAAAAGAGATAGCATGTGAAAGTAAGAAAGTTTTACTGAACAAGTTACAGAATGCTGTTTTTGATGTTTCTGTTGATGGCAGCAATGAGTCTGACTCACAGTTATATCCAATTATTTCTGTATATTTCGATAGTGATGAAGGAAAAATTAAAAGTTCATTACTAGCCCTGCCTGCTTTGTCTGGAAATTCAACTGGGCAAAATATTGCTAATTTAATTCTTGATACACTGCAAACAAAAGGAATAAATATGAAGAACTGTATTGCTTTCAGTGCAGATAATGCACCTGTGTTAGTGAGACACAAAAATGGTGTTGCATCTTTAGGAAAATGAAGAACTTATAGTGATGGGTTGCAATTGCCACCTCATTCATTTATCTGCTGAGAAAGCAGCTAAAGCATTAAGTGTACCCATTGATGATATGCTTATTGATATATTTTACTATTTGGAGAGAAGTTCAAAAAGAAAAGAAGATTCAATCTGCATTTGATGTAGAAAGCCACAAAATATTAAAACATGTGTGCACTAGATGGCTGTCATTAGGTAGAAGTTTAAAACGATTATTAGAACAATGGCCTGTTCTTACAAGTTTTTTCAAGAATCAAATAAAAAGTTCGAATGGGCAGCAAAGTCTTGAAACATATAAAATTCCGAAACAGGCAGACAAAAAAAGCTGCAGTGATGCTTCAAGAAAACAGCCTCTTCTAAGCAGTGGTGAATCGTCATCTAAGAAAACAAAAACAGATTTAGGTCCTGTCACTAATCTTAGCAGTGGGTCGAAATTGCAAAATTTGACGAGAGAAGAAAGAATTTTCATGTTTTTGTCGTCTGACCTAAACAAAGCCTATTGTCTCTTTTTAGACAGTATAATTCCAATCTTTGAAAAAAGTAATGTGATTCTACAGTCTGAAGCGCCAAAAATCCATGCTTTACATTCATTATTGTCAGACATGATTTGAGAGATTTTTTCAAAATTCGTGCAACCAAATGTTATCAAGAATAGTTCTTTAATTGATGTGAGATATGCTGATGTATGCAATCAAAAAAGTGATATTGATCTAATTATTGGCACTGCCACAAGAAAGGTAGTTAATCAATTGAAAAGCAATGAAAAGTGCCAATTTTATTCAAATGTGAGAAAATATTTCACTGCATTCTGCAATTACATTCAACACAAATTTCCATTAAATAGTGATTTATTAAAACATACTGAAGTCGCAGACATCGGAAAAATTTCTGAGAAGTCATTCTCAGATGTAAATTATTTTTTGGATAAATTTCCTTTGGCATGTTTTCAGGAAATAGATGAATTTAAAGATAACATTCAATCTGAGTTTTGTGCATTGCAGATAGATGACATTCCTTCTGATGTAGCTAAAGAAGAAAGAATGGACAGAAAATGGGCTGTTTTGGGGAAATTGACCAGAGCAGATAGAATTTTTAAGTATAGGAAAATATCTAAGCTTATGCTAGCAATTCTGACCATTCCCCACAGCAATGCGGAGTGTGAGAGAGTTTTCAGTGGTGTACAGAAAACTAGAACTGAATTTCGAAGTTCCTTATCTGATGAAAACTTGGAAAATGTGTTACTTACCAAAAGTTTGCAAAAAGGACATTGCTATCAACAACAGTTTAATAAACAGCTTTTGGCTAAGGCCAAATCAGCTACTTACAGACATTTGAATTTTAATAAGACAGAATAATGAACATTAGCAGTTTTTTAACATTATTTTTAAATAATTAAATGTGACAACTAGTGCCTTTTATTATTATTTTCTAATTTTTATGTATTTTAATGATCATTAAATAAGTTCAGTTTATTTTGTTTCCTTTAAAAATAGTATCTTATTAAAACACTTCAACCATGCTTTGGCCAAACTTTCAGTAAAATAAATCAGAAATAGCATCATGTTTTATATTGAAGATAAACAAGTTAAAAAAGTTATACAGAATGATTAGAAAGAAAATTTCTTCAGGTATGCTTTTGTTCAATTTTATATTACTAATTTTGTGCTTTATTACATTTTAGGAATATTTTTTTTCAAGAACTTGTATTGTTCACAATCATTTTAAATTTTTAAATTTATTTGAGTTCTGTAGAATACTGTATATTGATCATGCATTAAGAAAACATATATTTTACGACATTTATAATGCCCATTGTACCTTAAAATAATTTTAATGCATGTCCTAAAAATTGTAAGGTTTTCAAGATAGCCATGTTGGCAGGTATGTAATAGTGTATATCCTAACTTAAGGGATAATGAAGCGCTTAATAAAATAAAATTAACACATTTCATGGTGGCGTTGCCATATTCCATTAAAACTGTCTTGCTTAAAGAAAATATTCAGAATTTCAGTGATGCTGTCAAGAGAGCACAACAGTTGCAGGAAATTGAAATTTCCGTGACTGTGACATTTTGAAGATCAGGACAAAATGCAAACTCAGAAAACTCAATTTAAAGATTTGAAATCTGTAAAAAATATACCAAACAGCATAAAATTGTTGTCTGATTATATGTTTTACTAAACAAACCTAATACAGTTCAATTCATAAATTTTAAATGGAAATACAGTGCGTTGCATGAATATAAACACACGTTAGCTTTAAGAATTAGAATGGTATAGAAGTGTAATAAAGAAATATGAATAGGTGACACTTAAGCCAAACTCTATGTGTATAATTCAAGAAATGAAAATACGAGTCAAAACAATAAAAGACCAATATGATTTTATAGAAAATAACTTTATTGAATTTATGACAAAAATGCATGTTGCGTGAATTTAAATGCACATGTAAAAAAGTAATAACTGAGTAACAAATACTGTATCTAAAACTTTGTAAAGCCACCATGGGCTTCTAGAAGAGCCAGTAAACGCCTTGGCATTGATTGATAGAATTGCATGAGGCCATCCAAGCTGATTGTCTTCCAAGCTAATAGAATGGCCGATTTTAGTTCATCTTTTGCCTTAAACTTCCTTCCGTTTACGTAAACACGGCGAACCAGAATATCCCATACGTTCTCCATTATGTTTAAATCGGGACTTTTTAAGGGCCAATCCATAACTTTAATTTTATGGACACGGAATCATTTTTTCACGATATGTGCTGTATGTACAGATGCACAATCTTGCTGAAAAATATAATTTCTTTCAGCTTTCTTGCCTGCTTGACGGCGGAGGTTCCTTGTGAGCATATGGACATAATCTACAGAGATCATAGTGTTCTCCACGAACTCTAATACGAAAGTCCCTTTAAAACCTATGCCTGCCCACACTATGACAGAACCACCTCCAGACTGACGTTTTGAACAGTACATTCCTTCGGTTCTCAAATCGTGCCAGTAGCTATGAAATCCGTTCGGGTCATCGAGATTAAACTTTTTCTCATCTGAGAAGATGACTTTTTCCCAATTTAGTCGATCTAGAATCCATTTTCTTCCCCATTCCAACCGCATATCTTTGTGCATCTGAGTGAGGGGTGCTGTCGCCTTCATTTTCTTAAATTTAATGAAAGTTGCAGCTTTGATGGCTCTCCATATGGTTGTCCGATGAACACCCAGCTTGTATTGAGCCTTTAATTTCACACAGGAAATATTCTTATTCTTTGAAGCGTTGCATATTCGACGTTTGTCGTAAGTAGCGAGCTTTCCTGTTCGCTTCTTAACGCATTTTGCTCATAATTTGCTCCTGTCTTTATATAATTTCGCACAACACTCTCACTTCTTCCGATTCAGTGCCCAGTTTCACAATTGCTAAAGCTTTTACCAAGCATAAACTCGATTTTTATACCCTCGTCTACTGTCAAAGTTTCCCTCTTGCCATCCTGAACAAACTCCGTAAATTTTGCACTCAAGCATTAAAACTGGTTTTAGAGAACTTTAGCAACACGACTATATGTGTTTTAATTTAATTCCGGTGGCTCTGTTAAATTTTAAACGCAAAATACAGAGTGCGTTTAATTTCGCGCAACAAACGAAAAACAGTGAAAAATAAGAAAATGCATAAAACTCCTTTACGTAAGTTTGTATGAGCCTAAATATATGTGCTGAAAGCACCTTATTCAGTTGTTAGTCATATGCAATAACTGTAATTCACATTCCTTCTTTTAAAATTTTAAAAATTCTATTTCTGGTTGTTGGAAAAGGTGCGTTTATATTCATGCAACGCACTGTAAAAGCTTTTATAAGAAACCTGCTTTACTGGTGCAGAGTGGCTTTACTTTGCCAAGTCTCCTTAAATTAGTAAAAACACTTTTTAGTTTAAAACAGAACCTGGTTACCATAAATCCTCAATCTGAAATCAAGATGAGTTTATATTAGAGGTCAAGACCTAAAATTTTTAGAAGGGGCCAGTGGCCACTGGACATGAGGAACTCAGTGGCCACTCATGAGTCGACGTCGTTCTGCATCGGATTCATACACATAATATATATATATATATATGTTACCGCTAAAGTGCAGAAATCAGTTAATCTGCAGATTAACTAGGTAATCTGCACATTAACTAGGGCGATCCGTTAAAGTGAGGAAAATTTTTTCATTTCTCAAATTACCTAGGTAATCTGTGAATTACCTAGATAATCTGCACATTACCTACTATGCACTCGTTAAAGTGAAAATAAGATCTCTGGTGTTGTAATTTTACAGCGCACTGTGTTGTATTTGTTTTTTTCATTCGGAGAAAAAATAGTTTTCTTTCCTTTTCTTTATTTCTTTACTTATTTTAATCTGTATGTGTTTTAATTTTTATGTCTTTTAAAGTTACAGTGCGTGTCGAAATGATAGGTCCACCAGTAAAGACGAAAGTTATGTTGGTAAAAAAGGTTTTATTGTGTACAAAGTACTATTTTATAAACTACATTACTTCATTCAATGTAAAATAATACATGAATAATATACAAATAATAGGAATAATAAGGAAAACAAAAATTACATGAAAAAGCTGTTTCAAAAAGATAGGTCTAGTGAACCAAGCATCAAATAATAAGAAATTTTTCCACCTTGTTTCAGAATAAGCTCATAAATCCTATTCGGCATGGATTCTACAAGATTTTGTGAACACTTTTTCTCGATTTTTGACCATTCGGAGGAAATAGACTTTTTCAAGTCTACAGTACTGTTGTACTACCTTCCGCCTGCATACACCGCTCTTGCGAGTATACCCCACATGTTTTCTACCGAATTCAGGTCGGGGCTGCAAGGTGGCCAATCGATAACATGTACACCATTATCCAGAAACCATTCGATATTGGACTTTGCAGTATGCACAGGAGCATTGTCCTGTTGGAACATGAAGAATGAGTCCCCAATGTGCTCTGCTTGTGGAAGAAAATATTGTTCAAGCAGCTTTTGACAGCCTGCAGCATTCAAACGATTGTCTACAAATGCTATATCAGTTTTTCCTGCACCTCCGAATCCGGCCCATACCATAACGGAACCACCACCAGCTTGCCTCTTCGAGAATATATGTCTATCGTTACGCAGATCGTGCCAGTAGTACTGCCAGCCATCTGGACCATCCAGGATGAATTTCTTTTCATCACTGAATATCACACGATACCAATCTTGTTTCCAGGACATCACTTCATGTGCGAATTTCAATCTCTTTTCTTTGTGCTTTTTAGTCAATTTCGGAGCTGCTTTCCTCTTCACGTAAACTATATTGCCGAACTTCTTTACCACTCTATGGACTGTAGATTTTGATATTGGAGTGTTTTGTTGTCTGGCCACAGTGGATAAGCTCATATTTCCAGATTTTAACTCCTTTACGATAGTCCTTCTTTGTCGGGGTGTCATTTTTGATGGGCGACCAGATGATTTTTTACTGCCAAAAGCATTCTAAGTCTCAAATAATTGTTTACAACATTATGTGATCTGTTTAAAAGTTTACCTATTTCTCTATTCGATTTTCCACACGTTTTAAATGCATCAATTTTTCCCTGCTCAACCAGCGGAAGACTGCAACGGCGAACCATTTCGTTTGATTACAACGTGATGTTCAAATCTGCTTAAAAACCTCCACAGCAGCCAGCATAATCCCGCAGCAAGACTAAGCAACGATATTTATGCAAATTTTTTGGAAATAAACGTGATTGGTGCAAAATTTCTGAAGGCGGACCTATCTTTTCGAAATGGTCTGAAAATGAAAATTTGCATAAAATGAAAAGGAATTATTTATTTTTAAGAAATGTCTACATAAATAGTTATAACAATTACTGATTAATTATCTCTACCAAAAAAACTTATTCTTATTCTCAATTAAGCGTCGAAATTTTGAAAAATGCCGGTGGACCTATCATTTTGATACGCACTGTATATTTGTTTTAATTTTTTTACTTATTTCATCTTTTTTATTCTGCCAATATAAGTTTGAAGATGTTATGCATTTTTAATATGAAATATAATAACTTTAATAGCTTTCAATAAATTCTATTTTATAAATGAATGTTAGAATTATAATATAGTAATGATTTCTTTTCAAAATAAAAATATTTAACCATTTAAATAAATAATTAAAAAAAAAAAAGTTTTATTAACAACTTACATTGCTATTACTATTTTTTTTAAATGTTATGCACCAATTTTTAATTCGATAAAGAAATATTAAATTAGACAATTCAGAAGCATTATTTAAGAAGTACTTCAAATAATTAAAACTGCTTTAATAATTTTTAGACTGCAGGAAAATTAAAATGACTGTTTTCCAATGCTTTATTAAACAATATTTTGCAGCATACATATTACAGCAACAAGTACAAGTTTAGCAATTATATTAATTTTACAATTAAATAAAAAAAAGACTTTATTAAATAAAAAAAAAAACTTTATTAACACATTTTATGTGATAAACTACAACGAAATTATATGAAAAAGCGAACAAAATAAAAATAAAAATGCAATCATGTTATATAAAATGTATAAAGGAAACTTGAAATTGAAAGAAACAACAACAAAATGTAATGAAATGCTAAAAAATGCACAAAAATTTCATATTAAGTATTTATTAAAGAAAGCCATAATATTGAATGCCATATTTTTCAGAGTTAAAAATTAAAACTTTTTTTTTTCAGTAAGTAATAGTAATTTAAATCAATTTTTAAATAAATTAGTTTTAAAAAAGTTGTGTTTTAATAGTTTTATTTCGGGAGGAAATAATTACTGTGCTGTAAATTTTAATATTCATAATTCAAAATGAAGTTTCAGGAGATAGAGCATTTAGATTAAGATTAGATTTCAATAATAAAATGCAGTGCAGACCCTTATCAAACTTATATTGACAGAATTAAAAAAGAGAAGAAATAAAATCAAAATTAAAACAATTATAACTTACTTGTTACTTTAAGTTTTGTGTTGGTCATGATAAGAAACCTATAATAACCATGTCTTTGATGCTCCAAGTTTTGCGTTTACTAATTATCATAGGCGGAAGCGGAGCGGAAAGGATGAAAGTTTTGGTTTGTGTTTGAAGGTCATTCGGGTATATGTGTCACATGACTGTTTGACGTCATAGTGAATGTAAAAAAACTAAGGCTCGAAACAAACATTTGAACTTTAACGACACAGAAGCCGCTAATCTGCAGATTACCTAGTTAAAACGCGGAAAACTCTTGATTCCACACTTTAATGGGTCATTTTAGTTAATCTGCAGATTAGCTAGGTAATCTGCACATTAACGGATTTCGAGCTTTAACGGTAACATATATATATGATATATAAGTGTGTGTGCATAAAAGCATAAAAAAAACAAATGATATGGTCGGAAAGTTAAATTAAGAAATAGTGCTCTTTATTGTATTATTAGTCATTTAATAATACAATAAACGTGCATATATAATATATTTGTGTATTTCTGACAATAAAAAAATAAAGAAAAAGAAGGGGAGATAAATGAAGGGGGAGGGCAAAAAATAATTACATCAGCAAGAAATATTTAACAATTCTATTTCTTTAGATGTTCAAGAATCTCATAAAGCAAGTTTGAAATTAATATTGACATTTATGTTATGATGGATGGAGAAAGATTGGGAATCAGGAGTTTTCGTAGAACATTTCAGTTTTCTTTTTAAAACGAACGATATCCGCGACTTTTTTAAAAACGGAAGATTTCATCATCTGTCCAGAAGAAAGGAAGATACGTTAAAAAAACAGAAGTCTTCCGGGAAAACCGGAAAAGTTGACAAGTATACTAATATATGCATTTTGCTACGGAAAACAGCAGGCTATAATGATGATATGATCTGACAATGTGATTTCTCATACACAATTTGTGTTTTACAAGAATATTTATTTTACGTCCCATTGCAAAAGGAATACAAAAATTTGATTAATTTAATAAATTTCACCTAGTCTGGCACTTCCATCTGCAAATGGAAAATAATTATTATCAGAATTAGAGGAAAACAAAATTATTTTGAGTCTGAGGAGGGGGTGGGGAGGCAAAGAATCTGTATTAGCCTATTATCAGAGGTTTAATTTTATTAACTGGCATTTGATTGCTAAAATTAGAAATTTGCTGAAAATTTTCTGTAAACATGATTGGTTGGATGGACATTATTAGCATCACTTTCAATAAATTGACTACCTAAACAGTTATATATAGCTTTTATCTACTTTAAACATTTTCAGGATTATTTCATTAACACAAAAAAATTCTTTAATATAACTGCAGTTACTTTTATATCCACATAAAACCTTATAAAAATTTCATACCATCAGAAAAACAAATTTTTCAAACATATATAGAATAAAATTTTTATGTATGTACATTAATCATACATTAATATATATATATATATATACACATAGTATTTAATTATCAGTTTTAAACACATATGAAATCAACTGAGCATTAATTTTCTTAAACTGATTTAGAAAAAAATTTCGTACCTAAAAATCTGTTTTTCTTCCCCCCTCCCCCCTGTTTACACATTTGTTATAGATATGAAATATAAATATATAATTTAATTGAGAAAAAATAAATATATTCATCAAGTTATTGGGCACTTCTGTTGCTTTATTGTTTCTAGATTGATCATTTATTACTATCTAAAAATGGGGAAAGGAGGGGTGGGGGATTAAAAAAAATAATTACATTAATAAGAAATGTTAAATTCTCAATTCTACTTATAGAATCTAATAAAGCATGTTTAAAATGAATATTGCCATTTATATTATGGATGAAGAAAGACTGAGAAACAACTGCAGAACATTTGATCGGCGATCGCTAGATGGAAATAAGAAAAGGGGGAGAGAGGCAAAAAATAATTACACAAACAAGAAATATTTAACAATTCTATTTCTTTCTAGGTTCTAGATTCTCATAAAGCAAGTTTTAAATGAATATTGACATTTATGTTGTGGATGGAGAAAGATTGGAAATCGGAAGGCGCGATCATCATCGAAATCCCATTTAACAATCGCCGATCGTTAATGGGATTTCTTTTATTTTTTAAACGAACGATATCCGCGATTTTTTTAAAAACGAAAGAAATATTTTCGCGAATTCGCGGGAAAAATGGCGATCATACCAATTTTTTTTTATCGCCACTTTTTCAAATTAAGTCGCCACATGGCGAGTGGCGACCGTGAGTCTTGACCTCTAGTTTATATTTAGCTATTCTTCCATGTAAGGTGTTCTTCTATTATCACTAAAAAATAATCTACATCTAACATAAATTAAAATATAATTGTTTATAATTATAAAGGACCCAAAACCTTCTTTATTAAAAAATATAATTACAATTCTAGACTTAATCGTTTGTTGTTTAGATAATTGATATGTAGTATTTTGGCAATGGAACGATGTTCATTATTTGCTTTATTAAAGAGCCTCCGTAATAGTCCCTAATGCAGACATGCCAAGTCTCCTGCTTTTGGCAGGACTCTCCTGCTTTTTGCTTGTTTCTCTATGCTCCTGATTTTCCACTCATATCTCCTGCTTTTCTGATGTAATTTTTATCTATCCCTCTTAGCATAATTTATGCTTAAAATTTGTGGGATTGGGTAAAAAAATTTGAAAGAAAATTGAAATTTATCTTGCCCTGCAATTTATCAAGTTCAATTTGAATGTGAATTACTATACTATGCTTTGAAACTAATTTTTGCTAAGAATAAATTTTTAACTTTCATTTTTGCATAATAAAAAGGTCTTATTATCAAGAGATTTTTTTTTCTTTTTTTTTAAATACCAAAAACCCATTATTGAACACTTAAAGAATTCAACTTCTCTATTTTGACTTAAATTTTAAACAACCGTATGTCTGAGGGTTTTTTTTTTTTTTTTTTGATAGTTTGTTTTACTCCAAGAAACATATATTATTCAAATCAAATTGGAGTGTAAAGGTTGATATTTTTATTTATTACCAACTATGCGAAAAATACCAGAGCCGGGAATCGAACCCGGGCACCTCCGCTTAACGCACGGATGCTCTACCACTGAGCTACCCTGGCTGACAACCAGCTAGGCACTTCTCGCATAATATCCGTTGGCAAAGTCACCGAGTCTGCAAACGCAGATATATCAGGTGAGACAATAATAATCGTAGCACAACTCCATAGACCACGGAATTTCAATTTAGAAATTTTTATTCATGAATTCATCAACCGTGAATATTTATTGCTCTTAAGAGCATCCGTGCGTTAAGCGGAGGTGCCCGGGTTCGATTCCCGGCTCTGGTATTTTTCGCATAGTTGGTAATAAATAAAAATATCAACCTTTACACTCCAATTTGATTTAAATAAATATTCACGGTTGATGAATTCATGAATAAAAATTTCTAAATTGAAATTTCGTGGTCTATGGAGTTGTGCTACGATTATTATTGTCTCACCTGATATATCTGCGTTTGCAGACTCGGTGACTTTGCCAACGGATATTATGCGAGAAGTGCCTAGCTGGTTGTCAGCCAGGGTAGCTCAGTGGTAGAGCATCCGTGCGTTAAGTGGAGGTGCCCGGGTTTGATTCCCGGCTCTGGTATTTTTCGCATAGTTGGTAATAAATAAAAATATCAACCTTTACACTCCAATTTGATTTAAATAAATATTCACGGTTGATGAATTCATGAATAAAAATTTCTACATATATTATTCATTTAATTTTAATGCTGATGCTTTGTAAATACTTCCTAAGCTTATAAAGCTTTACTTAAAATTAAATTTGCATTATTTTACTCATTTTTCTTACAAACTTTCTTGTTGGAAAAAGTCTCATGATTTCTGTTAAAAAATCTCCTGATTTTTTGTCATTTGAAGTTGGCATCTCTGCTAATGTTTCTTTTGCCAATTAGTTAATAAATAAATCAACTACATTCTCCAGTTTAATTTAGAAATTTATTCATCAACCATGCAAGTTTATTTCAGAAAATTTTGGAGTGGAAGGCTGATTTTTGATACCAACTATGTGAAAAATACCAGAGCTGGGAATCGAACCCGTGCCTTCTGCTTTACTTGTGGATGCTCAAACCTTTGAGCTACCTTGGCTGATTACCAGCTAGGCATTTCTCACATAACATTCGTTTGTAAAGTCATGCCTGTCCTTTATTTGAAAAAATTGTACCCTTCTTGACCCTCATCTAAAAAACAAAATTTCATTCTTCCTGCCCTTTGCAGAAAATAGCCTTTAAACTGAACATAAATACTATAAATATAAATAAAACTATTGTGCATGATGATCAACATTTGTTCATACATTAATAACTTGCAAAATTAGAGTGTAAAGAAAGTTAACAAATAAAATTATTTTTAGCATCCATTTTTGAAACTGTCTGATGTTAAATGTGCCCTTAAAGATCCAAAACTATCTTCAAAAATCTAAAATGTGCCTTTTTTTTTTTTTTTTTTTTAATTGCAACACCATGCCCTTTTTTAAATCTAAGGGAAACTGTGCATTCTCAACGGTAAAAACATAACTTAATGGTAAAGGATTTTATTGAAATAATAGCCCAATTTCCACTGTAATCAAAATCAATGTTTTTCATGATTTAGCTGCATGAGAAGAAAAAGTGACTTTGATCTTACTTTTCTCAAGGTTATGTTCTATACATCAGAACTTTTGATAGAAATGAAAAATTCATATTTTTCTAAAAAGAATGATGTATAACATGAATCAATAGAAATAATTTTAAAATTTAAGTGTCATGTCCATTTTTTCCTGGAATTTACCATAAATAGAATATAATGCATCTTAATTATATAAAAAATAAAGGAGACATTTTGTTGCTTTGTTGTGACATCATTGCATATTAACATAATCAGAAATGCTGTATTTAGATTCTGTAAGACGTAATAAGCACTTTTAATTTTGGCATGGCTTTAAGATTTGTTAAGAAAATCTTTCATGTATATAATGCAAGCTGACATATATATATATATATTTTTTTTTTTTTTCTATTCATAAATGATAAACATATTTGCCTTTAACTCTTTGACGCAGATGGGACACCGGTGTCCCTTTTGCTTATTTATTTTTTGACACTCTTATTACAAATATTATTATTATATGATAGTTTTTTATTATAAAAGAGAGTCTAATAGTTACTATAAAAAATCTATTAGATTATCAGAGTAAATTTTTTACTAAAATAAAAATGTTAAATAAAAGTAGTTTGAAAAAATTTTATCAACCAATTTCAAAAATGTATTTCTTATTAAATTTGATTATTTAAAAAAGATCAGTAATGAATTATTGATACTCCTATATCTAAGTAATTGTAAATAAGTGCAATTTGTAAAAATATTTATTCATGGGACGCCCGTGTCCCATGATGAATTTACCTTGAACACAGAAAGGGACACCGGTGCCCCACTCTATATTTTTAGAACCAAAATTAATTAAAATTTTAAATATGACATTTTCCACTTATTTAGATCTAAAATAACTTAAAACTATCATAAAAGTGTAAAAATTATGTTTGATGAGAAATCTGCTTCAAAGGGTTAAACAATTATATCCCCCCCCCCCCTCAGTCATTCAGTGTATCAGATAGATTTCATTTCTGTATTTGCAAAGTTTCCTGCAGGTTTTATTTTAAAAAAAAAAAAAAAAAAAAAAAAAAAAAAAGATGCTGCTAGTAAAGAAAAGGGACTCTTTTTAGATTCACAAAGGAAGTTTTGGATTTATAAGAGCATAATTAACATTTAAAATCTGAATTCTAATTTCAAAATTCAGTTTTAATTATGCATACAATAATATTTTAGAATTTTTATTTTCTGCACTTTCTTATTACTTATGATGTATAAATGAATGTTAATGGGCATACAGAATAATTTTATTTATATGCATGTTATTTATCTTCAGTTTATTCATTGTTTTATCCTTAACTTTTATAAATATATAAAAGGAGTACTGTAACTCACATTTTTATTTTTATTCAATCAATGCTCAGTGGTATTACAGTGTTTTCACTGATTGTAAATAAATATTGATAAAAACCCCTAACATCTTTTGCTTTTTTGAGAAGAACTTAAATTCTATTTATTCTGTGTCTCATAACATTTTGAATTTACATAATATTTGTTTGGGGTTTTCATATAAGTTGCTCAATACCTTTGGCTATTAACCCCTTAACGTGCGCTGTCCTCGCTGCGAGGACGCAAAATTCAAGATCCAGCTGCAAAAATTCAGACCGGAAATTTTTTAGTAAAAATTTATGTTTATAACATATCAGAAAAGGCCAGTTTTTTTTTTTTTTTTAACCTTAAAATTTAAAATTTCTTTTAGTTTAATTTAGTTCATGAATTCCGGTGGCAGTATAATTTAAATGATACGAATTGTCTTGTGCCGCAAAGGGTTAAATTATGCAAATGAAATTTTTATACAGCTTGCGCATGCGTAGTTAAAAATTATAAGGGCTCGTATTTCGTAAGATATTTAAAAATTTTTCATTCCAATTGCTGTATGTTGTGTCTAATGTAGTATGCCATATTTATTGAAAATAGCATTGAATTGGATCTAATACTCTGTGTGTTATAATTAAAAAAGTGGAAATTGTTTTTGCAGTTTTTTAAAGAAACCATTATATCTCCATGAATATATGTGGTAGCCTCATAAATTTTTTTACAGTTAATGAGAAAAGTCCTCATAATCACATGCTACAACCAAAACACATTTAAAGCATTATTTTTTACAGGGTGATCTAAAACATTGATTTTTGTTTATTTTTTTACTGGTCCATTTTTGTTTTCATGATACAACTTTTACTGAAAAATGTGAGGTATAACATGCTCTTTACACTACGAAAGGTTCACATTTTATCACCCATCTGTATGTATGTATTTATTTCAAATAAAGAATGTAAACATTGCATGATCTGTACTTGTATATTTATTGGAAGATATATACAAATAATAGCACAACAGTGGTCAAATTTATAGAAAATGTAATTGTTATTTGTACTGGAACAGGAATATACCAATATTTCAGTTTCATAAAGAATAACAACATAGTAAGCAAATACTGAAATTGAAAAAACAGATTACTATTGTTTTAAGTCAAAATAATTAAGCACAGCTCTTCATCAGGTAAAAGAAAAGTAAGTAGTATGTAACATGTTAGAAGTGCTGCTTTTATGCTGCGCTCATGTCTACTTTATTTCTCTGATGAAGGATCATGCTTAATTATTTTGACCTGAGACAATTGCTAAGATATTCATAAAAAAAACCCATTGTATGATGACAAACTAAAAATATACAAAAAGGCTGTAGAATAACTGCATACTTTTGAGCTCTTTGTGATTGTTGTGCCTTATCTTATGATATAAAATGATTTTAATTTAAAATCTAATTGCAAATTCATGTCTGATTTCTTTATTTTTATAAAATAACTCATTTCTCTTTTGTTGTCTGCAAGTTTGTCCATCTTTAATTCCTATGTAAAATGACTGCTTGAATCTAAATATTATTGCTATTAATATTGCTATTTTGTCCTATCACCCACCGTTTTGAGGGACGCCCCCCTATTTTTATCCCTTTTCAGTAATTTTATGGCTATAAATTTCATTTTTAGGGGGAGGATTATTTTAACTGTTAAATATCTTCCGAGGTGGCTAAAGAGTTGGAAAATTCTAAAACAGGAACATTTGCGGCAAGGAGAAAATTTAGGGCAGTATGTAATTATGTATTACATTTCTTATATATATATATATATATATATATATATATATATATATATATATATATATATATATTAATCTATTATTAAAGTTATTTATTAAACATTGTATATTTTTTTTGTTTTTAAGTGTTAAATTAATTCTTTTTCATTCTCCAAATCAAATTCATGGCCATTAAAATTACCGAACAGTGATAAACATTGGGGGAGGGGGGTCGTGTCGCGAGAAAACGGTGGGTGACTGGGCAAAGTAGGAGTCATATTTGGATTCAGGAGGTCATTTCACATAAGAATCGGCAAGAATGGTATCAGGGCTCGATTTCTTTTTCTTTTTTTTTTTTTTTTTGCAGCGCAGTATCATTTGCCTCATTTTCAGTTTTTTTATATGCTTATCTGAAATCATTGATAAAATTTTCTAATGACTTCAGTAGTGTGGTTCATTTGAATAGTTTGCACTCTACTGATAGTAATGATTTATAGTAGCATTTATTCTTTGCAAAATAGTATTTCTAAACACTGTCATTAGAGCAATTTCATATTTATCCATTTTCTTCATAAGTGATGTAACAGCCACAATTGTAGCATTTCTTCTTCTGCATACAAATTAATTTTATTTAAAGCCTCTCTTATATGGGTGTTTCTAAAAAATTCATGAAAATGTTACTTAAGTTTTATGGTAAATACAGTGTCTGCTGTTGCTCACCATGTATCAAAAATTCTTCTCAGTGAGATGGATTGATGAATGTAATATTTATAACAAGTTAAGCCCAGTATTTTGCTATTAATCACATTAAAGGATGCATACTGAAAATTCTTTTCTGTCATATAACATAATAATATGTTTGGATATAATAAAAAGTATCTGAAATATTAAAAAGTTTTTGCCAAAATAAGTGTTTGTGATGAATATTGTGTTTCTTCAACCTTATAAAATATTTAATAGGCAAAAGTATTATTCTGAAACATATAGCCCTACAGTCTTATACCTATGTGTTTTCAAACTTGTGAAAGTTAATTTTTAATATGTCATAAGCACTATTTACGTTTCTAATTGAAACTAGATGAAAATAAAAGGACGAATTCATGTGACTAATGTAACAAAAAATAATACTCATAAACTATAATGTTTTAGCAGTGGGTGGTTTATTTTTTATTTATTTGTAATTTGCATTTTATTTATTTTTTCACATTGGGGTTGGTTCATCATTTTTATTTACACTTGGATGAAATGATAATTTTTCATTTATCTGTACATGGACATACTAAATACACTTCCTTTCAACAATTCCAATTTCATTATGAATAGGCAACTTGTATCCTATATTTCATTTTAGAGCTTTTACTTTTTCATCACATAACATATCTTAGATACTGTTTTTCAGCATAATATATAGTGTAACATTTTATATTATTTTGTATTTTATCCCATTATTAGGTGATTGTAGCATTGCTATTTTTGAAAAATAGAGTGTTTATTGCTATTTGAGTATATTAATTAAAAAAACTGATAGTGGTTACAGTTTTATGAACTTTATTCTTTGCTTTTGAGTTTACTTTTGCAAGGAGTGACCCTTTATACATTTTTAGTTTACATGTTAAAACTTTCCAACTATGAGTTGACACAGAGAAAAATTTGGAGAACTTTGGCACAGATATATGATATATTGAACTGCAGCACTACAGCTTTCTGCAGAAAAATTTTCAATTAAATTTAAAAGATGGTTAATATACAGAATAAAATCTGTGCTAGAATTTTGTTCATTAATAAGTGCTTGCAAACCTGAATACTTTGCTAATATATTTAGAATATTATCAAAAGGATTGTCTGTGACAATTTTTAATATTCACTTTTAATTTTGTTAAAGTTTCCAAAATTTCTTGTTCCAGTATGAAGAGTTGTGATTATCCATAATAACGAATCCTAAAAACCTTTCCTTTATATTACTGAAAGATGAAACATATCTTATTACAGAAGCAAGTTTGTGGACATGAGAGATATCGGGTGTGCAGTCAATGTGTAGGATGTGCAAGGTCTTGTGACCCATAGCTGAAAGGATTGGGGATAATACTCAATATTTACAAATTGAATCAAAAATTTAATCCTGTGAAATTAAGGGCTCTTGGTATCTCAGGGACTCGCGTGAATATTCAGTCCACTTACTATTAAAACCGCCATTGTATATATATTATGATATATTTATACATTAGTTAATTTTTATTTCTGTAATCTGTATAATACCAAACTTTTTTTTTTCTTTTCTGAATTTAGGAAGGAAAATAAGAAAATTATTTTTTTATGATTTGTGAAGTATACAATGCTGTGTTCTTTAAAAATCTAATTAACTGTAAATATCGATTGTTGAATGATGAAGAATGAGAACTCTCTAAACAAACACCATAAATTGATAATACACACAACAATTGTTTCTGGTACAGATAATTAAGCCACATCCATCCACCAGTAGGAAAGAATGTTGGTACAAATGCAATAATGGTTGCAATGTGCTGCTTCTTTGGGCTTTCTTGTACCAAATAATTTGTGTAGGAGTTTCTGAAAAGCAGTTGCACCTTTGTTCATATTTTCCCTATTTTTTGTATTTGTATTTTTTATTCTTTTTCATTTATATTGTTCATTGTTTGGTTTGCAATCGCAAAATCCTCCCAAATCATTTAACAAATTAATTATTTAACGCATTTTTATTTGATATGTTCTTATCTTTTTAATTTTCTTAATTGCAAACATATTCCTGTTATTTATTAATATCCATTACAGCCTTCCTTTTTGTATGAAATTTTTATTAAATTGTATATTGCTACCTTCATAGTGCATTTGTCCTTACTTTTTTTGCCTGGTGAAGGGTTATGCTTAATTAATTCAACAATTTTTGTGTCTTTTTAAAATTTATCGTGTTTGCTTAAAAATTTTTACTCTTTACCAATCCCATTGTCATATTAAAAATTCCACATATGCATCTCTTAAATTTCTGTCTAATGAATATCTCCTTTATATATTTTATATTGTTAAAATGTGGCATTAAAAATGAAACTGCATTTGTTTTCTATTACTTATCAAAGTTCATCTGCTTATAAAGGAATCAATGTACTAAAATTTTAATTATAAATATTTTGCATGCATTTAATACATTAAAAACAATTATAAATGTTAAATACAGTTAAACCCTGATTTAATGTTTTCCTGATTTCAGCCTTTTTTTTTTTTTTTTTTCTTTTCTGTCCAAAAGTTTTCTTAATATTGATAACACTAAAAATTACCAGATTTCTCATGCAGAGGTTTTCTACTTTGAATTATTTTTGCTAAAATTGGAAAAAGAAAATCCCAAATCTTCCAGTTTTGAAATTTTAAGAAAGTTTTAAGAAACACATGTTGGTCATTTACTAATCAATACAGTGGAAACGCCTCTTTATTTACATTTGAAAATTGCCATTATCCTAGTTTCTTTAATCTTTTCTCTATTTTGGGTGCATTGTCGAAACAAGTTCTAGAATGTTTCTTTCAGCTAGCAAAAATTAGAGTCCATTTAATTATGCTGTCAAAATCCACTGCTCTCTCTCTTGTTAAAATACATATGCAAAATAAGCCATCTTAATTGTTTGTTAGAAT
The DNA here is from genome assembly GCA_963930645.1 of Salticus scenicus. NCBI lineage: Eukaryota > Metazoa > Arthropoda > Arachnida > Araneae > Salticidae > Salticus > Salticus scenicus. The sequence continues at coordinate 105,317,498 of OZ005657.1, forward strand.
GTGTTATGAGTTCTCATTTTTCCTTTTATCAGTACAGTTTCTGTTCCTCATCATTATTATTAATCTCCTTGATTACCTTTGAACAACTCTGAATGTTGTTTTAAAATTCTTGTTTTCAACAGATAAACAAATGTGACAGTTTATTTCTGGTTCTTTTTTAATTCTTCCTTTTTCTGAAGTTGCATTTTTGTAGCATTATATATGTAAAAAAATTTCATGCAAATAAATTTCCTTATGTAAATATCCCTGTAGAGATTTTTTTTTTTTTTTTTTCTTTCTTTTTTCCAAAGTTTACTGATTTTTATGAAACCCTGAATTCACATTTTTGGTTTTGAGTACATTTTTTCTAGCAGTTTCAATGAAAGTTTTAAAATCAGGGTTCTACTATATAATAAAGCATCTTAAGTTTAGAAAGCAATTTGGGTGCATTTAAATAAAAAGTGAAGCATAAAAATATTAGAAAGTAGAGTTTAGTTATCATGTTTATATTTAGATACTTTTTGTATTATTTTTATAATATTATTTATATCAGTTGTGAAAGAGGATTTTATTATTATTATTATTATTATTATTATTATTTAAACCAAAAAAAGAGAGAGAGAGGGAGAGAGTTCAAAATAATAATATCCTTCCCTTTTACATGCACACTTACACAAATTTCTGCATTTGAATTATTTTTTATATTAATATCTTTTCAAGGGTTGTTTCAAATCTCTCTCTCTCTTCTTTTTCTTCTTTTTAATTGTTAATTAAGCATTTATTGGTGATCATGACTGTTAAAGAGGTAAGCAGAAATTTCTACAACTACCACTTTACCATTTTCAAATTAGTTAAGTTCTGTAATTCTTTTTTCAGAATCTCGGAGGAAAATTAAGATATGAAAAGGATAAAATCTTCAAGTGAAGCCTTAAGAGAACTGAAAATGTCTCAGCAATTCACATTGGTGAGTACAAATTGTGATTTTTTTTTTTTTCTTTAGTAATTTTCAGAATATCTAAATATGCTTTTTGGTTATTTAATATTTTCTGAATAACTGCATACTAAATAATGCTGGCTTAGGTGACTTGTGTATGTATACTAGGGATGAAACAGATATCCGCTAACTATCCGATGGGGTACCGGATATCAGCACTCTGGATATGGATATCTGGTAATTTTAAGCCTGATATCCGAATGGAAAAAATTCAAGCTTAAATCCCCCTCAGATGAAAATTTTTCAACAATATTTTAATTTTTTTAGATCAGTTATAGATTGTAAAGGTAAAAGAAATAATAAAAAAAAAAAGTTGGCTTTTGTAAAAGTCAAATTTGGTCACTTTAGCAAATAAATTTAGCCAAAAGTTGCTTCAGATCTAAGAAATATAGAAGCTCTATTTTAATTTTGTACAGAGTAAGCTAGGTTTTTCCAGAGTGATCATAACATTCCCCTAATCTTCTACATAGCATAAAAAGAGCTGCTCATTGTTGTTCCTGAACAAATGATATTCATTCTCTGTGGTGCATATAACTCCGTTTTCATGACTTTTGTTTAATAAGTTGTTAGATTGTTCAGTAATATTATTAAATCTTGGAAGCAACAGTTGTTAGATTGTTTCGAGAATGAATCAAATAATGTGCTCTTATTGACTAGAACCTGCCTGTTTATTTACAGTCCACTTTTCTACACATAAGAAAGTTGTTGTTTTTGTGACCATATATTTATATTAGCAGACCCTCTGGCATTTGGATTAAAAAAAAAAAACCTACCATTTATATAAATTTGCACTTTTAATGGAATATGAATGCACCTGAATTTAGAATTCCCTGTTGTGTTGCATAGATATAGTATTTCCCAAAATTAAAATTACTTCAAATAAAAGTACATATTTAAATTTTCAGAAAGTCTGTACTTACACTTTCAGACTGTTAAAGAAGAAAAAAAAAATTTTTTTTTAATGTTCAATTATTTAAAGTTTTTGATTTTGTACATTAGAAAAACTTGCTTAATTGAAGAATTTTAATAAACAATGTAAAATTTTCTTCTTATCTGTACAGAATATAAAAATATAAAATAAGTAAAAATTATACAGAGAAAAGAATATAAATTTGTTTTGAATTAAATAGAAGGAAGTATTGGATTCGTAAAAAAATTTCAACTTCCAGTTTTCAGTGGATTTATGCATTTTGTGGGAACCAGAAGACAATGTGACCATTTTTAGAAAATGTCTGTGATAAAAATTTTGTGTAGCAGCTCTAGTTCAAGAGTTAATACACAGAATTCCATATAAATTTATACATAGTTGCACCTTGACGAAAAAAGAAGTGCCCATCAACTTTTGGTGCAAATCATTCAACAGGTTGCACTGCTACTGTGATTTCTTCCATTTAAAGGAAGACTCAGCTTCTACTGTGTATAATTAAAAAAAAAAAAAACTATGTATGTCACAGGGCTATTATGAAACATGTTTAATTTCTGTGCATATTGGTGATGCTATTAAGGTGCAATTTTCTCATGAATGAGGAAGTTATACCTCAGATTCATTTGTGTATAATTGCATAAAGTTTGGTATGTGAGAAAGCTATTTTTAAAATACATCATGTTCATTCAATTTTGGTGCATATTGGTCAATAAGTGGCTATACCATATTGGTCAATAAGTGGCAACCTGCGGCTCGGGGGCCACATACGGCCTAGTAGCCATCAATTTGCAGCCTGCAGAAGGACAGACATTTTAGGTCACATTCACCAGCAGCAGAAAAAAAAAAAAAAAAGAGAGAGAAATAAAAAATATTTGTTGCACTCGCAAACTGGCATTTCCAAACTTTTTTTTTTTTTTTTTTTTTTTTGGGAGGGGGGGGGGTGCAAGGTAGGGAATTAAAATGTTAGTTTTTATATGTATATCTGTTTGAGTTCTAAATTTTCCATTCTATTTCTCAATAATGTAACCCACAGTATATTCCTTATTTTTTTATTTGAAAAATCATGAAATAATCTATTAGTAAGTGGTTATAGCTTGATCTATCTTAGAAGATTAAAAACTGAAAACTGTAACAATCAATAAGTAAATGCTCCTCCTTCCCCCCTTTTTTAAAATAAAAAAATCTGTCCCCAGAATGTAATAATGTGTGTTAAAATTAATGATGAAGAAGCATAAATTTATAATAGTAGTTAATTTTCATTAAAAAAAAAAAAAAAAAAAAAAAAAAACTTTAGATGCGCAGTCAGTCGAATTTGTGTCTGGTGACATAAATGATGAAAAAAGACCGATTGATGCATATTTATTTTGTAGAACTGGTAAAAATCGCCTGTGATACTGATAGTGATCATTTATAATTTATGGGGGTTGATCTGGGGTTTATGAAATCTTGCTAGTATCATCCAATATCTCAAAACAGTATTTTCATACTCACTTACCTATACTAAAATTACTTATTTTTGTACCCTCTATCTGCCTTTACATTTGTGCTAGTTGTTTTTGAGACTCCTAATACAATTTTTTTTTCTCTCTCTTCAAAGCATACTTTTATTTATTTTATCTATCCTTTTTGTACTATATACGATACTTTAATTCTTTTGCTTACTATTCAACAATTTTATGATTATGATGCATTGAGATTCACTTGACTTGCTAATAGAAAGATTATTATAAAGGGATATATATATATATATTATGTAATAATTATGATCTATTAAGCATAGTAGAAGCCAAGCAACAGATACAAGATCATTGAAACACCAATGACCAATAAGATTAAAAATTTCTTTCAGAAAATGAATATATATTATGTTATATATTTTATATATTATGTATATATATTTTATATATATTTATATATTAAGTAACATATGATACAAATTAAAGTTCTGCGTGCAGGCACTTGACAATGATAATGTGCCCCTTTATATATATATGTGTGTATGTATATATTACATGGCAAATTTATCTGCTTAGATTAATTATTTTATATTATCTCTTCTGTGGCCCTTCATGTCCTATTCAACAACGAGAGTGGCCCTCCAGCCTAAAACGTTGTGCACCCCTAATATAGAGCGATATAGAAGAAAGTTTTAGGATGGCCATAACATACTAGTTTGAAGCTTTTAGTTTTTTTTTTTTTTTTTTGCTTCTTTCTTTTATGTTTTCTTATAAATGTGTCAAAAGAAAGAATTGGTTTCATAAAATTTTTCAACTTCTGGTTTTTGATGGTTTTACACATTTTAAGAGGTTCAGAATTTGGTTGGATCAATTTTTTAAAATGTCTATGTGTGGGGAAATTCTGTTCAACGGTACCTACAAAACTACTGTGTAGAATTACATATAAATTTATATTTAGTTGCACCATTACATAAATCAGTGCCTATCAACTTTTGGTGCAAATGGCTCAACGTGCGTGCTGCCGTATTGCAATTTCTGCAACTTAAAGGAAAGCTATAGCCCAAGAACTACTATACAGAATTTCATATAAATATAATGTACCTTGATATACATTAGTACCTATCAACTTTTTGGTGCTAATCATTCAACAGATGGTGCTGTTATACAGTGTTTTCTGCAGTTTTATTTGAGGCTATATCTTAGGTTCTATTGCATATATTTACATGAAACTTTATGTTAGAAGGACATTATGAGAAATTATTGTGATTCAATTTGGGTGCATGTTGGCCAATAGGTGGTGCTGTTATATGGAAATTTGCCCCAAAAAACAGAAAGGCTATATCTCAGATTCTATTGTGTATAATTGCACAAACTTAGTATGTGAGAGAGCCAGCCATTATGAAATACTATTGTGATTTATTTTAGGTGTATATCGGCCAACAATCGGTGTATATCGGTGACAATACTGCACTGCGATTTACATCATGAATAGGCTAAGTCTCAACTTCCATGACATAAGTGCATGAAACTTGATATGTAAGACAACCGTTATGAAAATGAATGCTGGCCTTATTTAAGTATATAAGCTAACAGGTGGAGCTGCTATTATGATTTTTTACAATCCTATATATCAGCATCTGTTGACTAAAATTGAACCGAACTTCATATGTAAAATAAATACTGTGTGAAACTATGGTTAAACATTTCTATCTGTAAACTACAGAAATTATTGTAAAGCAGCATTACCTATTGAGGGATTGGCACCAAAAGTTGATAGACATTAAGTTATGTTAAGAGGGGACAATACCTAATCTCGCCGGCAGCCTTCGCCCATGTTATTCTATGGGAAAATTTGTTGCGACAATTACACATTACCTAATGAATATTTTTTAATTCTGTTTTCGCAGTCAGAAATTTCATAACCGTTAAATGAGTACTCATTTTTGAAAAATTCATTTTTTTTAATTTTTACATTTTAATTTTGAATTCAAAAATGCGATTTTTCACAAAATGCATTTTTCTCATTTTCTAGTCGCAAAATGAAATACTAAAATTTTAAAAAATCAATTTTTGGAAAAGAAGTACTAATTTAACGCTTATGAATTTTCTAAATGTGAAAACAGAATTGAAAAATACTCATTAGGTAATGAGTAATTATGTGAACAAATTTTCCCATAGAATAACATGGGCGAAGGCTGCTGGCGAGATTAGGTATTGTCCGCTCTTAAGATGAATCTACAGATACATTTATATGCAAATTTGTGCATTAGTTCCTGAGATATAGTTTTCTCTGAAATTTCAGAAATAGCTTTATAGCAATGCCACCTATTGAACTATTGGCACCAAAAATAAGCATTAACTTATATCAAAGTGCATTGACATAAATTTATATGCAGTTTTATGCAGTAGTTCCTGAGATATAGAAAATATCTCAGGATCTCTCTTCCCTGAAATTATGGAAATTGCTGTGGGATGCCACCTATTGAGCGATTAGCACAAAAAGTTGATGGGCACAAATTTATGTCAAGGTTGAACTACATATAAATTTATAGGTAATTCCGAGCAGTAGTTCCTGAGATACAGTTGGAATGAAATTTTATCTTACACACAGACAGGCGCTTCCTAAAAATAGTTAAATTGCATTGTTGATCTCTCAAAACATGTAAATCCATCAAAAACTATAAGTAAAAATTTTTTTCAAATCCAGAATATTAGTCTATTGAATACAAAAGAAAGTAAAAATATAAATCACCTCTGTTCTTCATTTTGCTTTTTAAATTTCAAGCATTTAAAATTTAATATTTTTTGGTTACTTTTTTTTTAGCATGCAATTGTTCTTTTCATACCACCACAAAGAAAAATAAAAGGCTTTATATTTCCAAAAATATACAGCTTTATTTATTTTTATTTGAATCCTTCAGTAGTAAAATTCTGAATTGTGTACTTTAGTCTGAAAAGGCAAGGTAATGAATAATCTTAACACTGCTAAGAATTATACAACTAGTTTAGAAATAAAATAAAGAAGAAAAATCATGTTTTGGGTTTAAAAGTGCACTTCATGGGCGTTGGCACAATGGGACAAGGGGGGGCAAGTGCCCCCCCTTGTCCCATTGCCCCAGTGCCCCCCCCCCTGGAAAGTTCTAGTAAGCATTTTTTTCTTTAACTTTAAAACTATGCTATCAGAATTTTATTAAAAAACAATTTTTTTTTTCTGGTTGTGCCCCCCCCCTTGAAATTTTTTCTGGCGACGCCACTGGTGCACTTGTAAGGAAATAAAATCTTTTCTCTATTTCCATTTCTACTAAACGTCCCCATCTCATAGTACAAACTATTGTTTATAGGCAGATTTAATAGATTAGATAGCGCATAGCGCCTGCAAAATTCCAAATCAGTTTATAAATAATATTTAATTTAATATTATTTTATTCATAAAGAGCTGATGCTTTCTGAATAACTTAAAAGTTAATTATTATATAAGTGAAGGCAAGAATTTGTACTCACTTTCTCACCAGTTCATAATGGTATATCCAAAAGACTCCAATTAGACGTCTGCATTCAGCATCTGAAAGTAAACTGTGTATGGACAAAATCTATTAATTATGTTAATTATTATTTTCTTATTCAAAATCCATCCATGGATAAGCTCCTAGTTGATTTAAAAATTTTTTATTTCTTGGCTAAATATTGTATATTATTTATAATAGAAGAACATTTATAATAACTAATATTTCGGAGCGTTTTAACAGAGCTCCTGTCTTTACGATTACATTTTTATCAGTGAACATACATCTACATTTTACACAGCGCGCGGCAGAAAGAGATTAGAAAGTGATGAGTAATCAGTTTCAAAGTTAGGTGTGGCGCATTCTCGTTAGCCACCCGTACATTGATGGAAATCGTCTCTCTTGGTTAAGAAAGTTTATTTGCATTATAGTTCCTTTTTTATTTAATAGCGAAATATTAAAACACCAATTATTTGAGTTTTTCTTACACTTTTACGACACCCCTACTTGTTTTATATTTCGCTGTAATCCAGTAAGTTCAAATTCTTTCTAAGTTTAAGTAGACTTGTCTTTGGTAATGGTTTCGTCATGATGTCGGCAGTCATGTTGTTGCTATCGACATATTGCAATTTTATTATCTTATTTTCATACAGTTCTCTTATATAATGGTATTTCAAGTCTACGTGTTTAGTTCTTGATTGGTATTTGTTACCCTCTATTTGTTTAATGCATGCCTGATTGTCTTCGAAAATTATAATTGGCTTTTCTTGTTTCATGTCTAAGTCTTTTAACAGTTGCAACAGCCACACAGTTTCTTGAGCTGCATTGCTGGCAGAAACGTATTCTGCCTCAGCTGTAGATAATGTAATATTGCCTTGTTTTTTGGACACCCAGTATATTGGGTTCTCTCCAATGAAGAAAATATTACCTGTGACAGATTTTCTGTCACCTGGATCATTTGCATAGTCTGAGTCTGCATATACTGTTAAAACTGGAGCTGCATTTTTATTATACGCTAATTTTAAATTTATCGTACATTTAAGATATTTCATGACTTTTTTAACAGCTTCCCAGTCGCATTTCCTGGGATTTTCATTGTGTCGGGACAGAAAGTTGACAGCCGCACTTATATCTGGTCTACATGTTGTGGAAATGTACAATAATGCCCCTACTGCTTTTCTATAGTCTGTATTGTTTGGCAAAAAATTATCGTTATTATTATTTTTTAAATAATTTGTATCCATTGGGATATTAGTAGGTTTTGAATCTGTTAAGTTAAACTTGTCTATTAATTGTTTAATCTTATTGGTTTGATCTAATAACAATGTATTGTTATCCGGTCTAGTAATGTTTATGCCTAAATAATTAACTACATTCCCTAGGTTAGTAATTTTATATTCGCGGCTGAGTTTTTCAGTAATTTCTTTTATGTCGTTCTTAGTTCCAGTGATTAAAATATCATCTACGTACACTAGCACGTAGACTTTTCTACCGTTAATATTTCTTTTATATAGACATTTATCAGCTTGACTTTGTGTAAAATTTAGATTAATTAATGTCTCATTTATTTTCAAGTTCCAGGCTCTGGCTGCCTGCTTGAGACCATAGATTGCCTTTTTTAATCTACAGACCTTTTTCTCATCCCCGGGATTTATAAATCCTTCTGGTTGTGACATGTAAATTGTTTCCTCCAATTCCCCATGCAAAAACGCGGTTTTTACATCTAAATGATTTAATTCTAGATTATTGTATAGAGCCATGACTAAAAATGATCTGATAGTTGTGTGAGACGCCACCGGGGCAAATGTCTCATCGTAATCCACTCCGTATTTTTGGCTAAATCCCTTCGCCACTAACCTCGCTTTATATTTTTGAATTTCTCCCATATGATTGTATTTGGCTTTGAACGCCCATTTAGAACCTACTATATGTGCGTTGGGTGGAGGGTCTACTAATGTCCATGTATTATTCTCTTTGAGTGAATTAATCTCATCTTTGGCTGCTTTTAGCCAATTTTCTTTTTCTACAGGGTTTTGTAATTCTAATATTTCACGAAAGGTCTTAGGTTCGACTACTTTCAAGGTATCTGTTAATAAAGCGAATCTATCAGGTGGAACGCCTTTGTTGGCTCTTTCTGATCTTCTGGGAATATTTTGATCTGAAATTTCCTCATTCTGTGAATTTGGTTCCTGATTCTGTTCAGTTAAAACTACCGGAAAGGATGATTTACTATTTATTTCACCAGTACCGGCTTCATTTTCATTTTCATTCATTAGTAACTGATCATCGTCATTGCTTTTGCTTATCTCGCGCATTTGATCTGTTTCGATGAATTTGACCGTTCTACATATTTTTACATTATCATCTATATAAATTCTATATCCCTTGCTTCTGAGGTCATATCCCACAAATGTACCCAATTTAGCCTTGCTGTCTAGTTTCCTTCTACTTATTTTATGAGTATATGTGTATGCTTTACAACCAAAAGTTTTAATATTTGAAAGATCTGGTTTGTTTCCTATCCATCTTTCATACGGTGTTACGTCGCAAGCTCTCGTGGGTAATCTGTTTTGCAGATAAGTTGCAGTCATGACTGCTTCGCCCCAGAATTTATTTGGTAATCCGCTTTGTTTTAGTAAACACCTAGTCATTTCAACTAAGGTTCTGTTTTTTCTTTCTGCAACAGCATTTTGAGGTGAACAGTGAGGTACAATAAGTTGATGTTCTATTCCCTCATTGGTGAGAAATTCTTCGAATTCTTTACATGTATATTCCCCACCATTGTCAGTGCGGAGTATTTTTATTTTCCTTCCAAACCTATTCGCAGTTAACGCATGATATTCTTTAAATTTTTCGAATGCTTCACTTTTATACTTCAATAGATAAGTAAACGTATAGCGACTGAAATCGTCGATAAACGTTAAGAAGTAATTTTTACCACCTACGGTCGACGTTTGAAAAGGTCCGCATATATCCGAATGGACTAGATCTAGGGGTCTGTTCGCTCGGTAATTAGCCTTTTTTGGATATGAGTCATCATCTAGTTTCGAGATTATACATATCTCGCATTCCTCATTATGTTTACACTTATTTAAATTTATTCCTGTCGCCATGTTCTTCTCGGTGAGCTCCCTGATCTGTTGATAATTTTTGTGACCTAACCGCTGATGCCATATTGTAATACAATTTTTGTCATTGCATGTTTCTGCAATGTTTATACTTTCCGATAAATTTTTATGTGTTTTTATCTCATATAAATTATCGGTTAAGTTAGCCTCAATGTATGTTTTGTTGTTGTATTTAATCTGACATTTTTTGTCTTTGAATATGGCAACGCAGCCATTCTCAGTTGCTTTCTTTATGGAGATCAAATTAGTAGCCATATCAGGTATGTATAATACATCCTTTAATGTGATACTGTTCGTTTCTCTATCGGAGTTAACTACATCTATATTTATGTCCCCATGTCCCTGAGAAACCACGGTCTGTCCGTTTGCTAACATAACATTTACCTTTTCGTCGCTTCTTAAACATGTAAATTTACTTAAATCGTTGCAGACATGCGCACTACTTCCACTATCGACAACGAAACTATCATTTTCGGTTTTGTCTATAATAAAAGTTAAATTTTTCAGTTTGTTTTCTGTCTCTTTAATTAACTGTGTTTTTTGTTTACCTCTATATTTAGTACTGTTCCCACTACTGTTATTGAAATTATTGTTACTGCGGTGTGGATTACCACCTCTGGTTTTTAAGTGCCAACACTCATTACGGGTATGTGAGGATTTTTTGCAGTAAGTGCAATATTTGCCTGTCTGTGTTTTGTTTTTAACCTGCATTTTGTATGCGTTTTCTCCCTGAGTGTTTTTGTTTTGTGATCTTTTAATATATTCATCTGTTAATTTATTTCGTATAAATTCGGCTGTCAATTCCTGTTCATTTCTGCTCTCAATAGCAGTTATAAATGTGTCATATGAGGGGGGGAGAGAACACAACATAAGTGCCGCCAAATGATGATCGTGTATTTCTTCACCTATTGCTGTCAATTTATCTCTTGTTTGATAGATATTTGTAATATGATCAATGAGGTTCCCATTCTCAGCTAATTTAGCTGAGTATAATTTCCTAAGCAAGAATAATTTATTTGTTAGGTTCGATCTTTGATGAATGTTCTGGAGATTCTCCCAGGTTGCTTTGGCGGTGGTCAAATGACACACATTTATAATCTGACTGTCATCAATCGATAAATTTATTAAGGCCCTTGCCTTTTTATCTTTTGCCTGCCATTCAGCAGTCAGAGGATTTGGGGGTTGATCAGTTATAACGTTATATAAATCCTCTTTTATGAGGAGCATTTCAATCTTAAAACACCATAAATCATAATTGTTTTCATTTAGTTTTTCAACTAATGTTATATCTTTCACAGATGACGTCATTTTTACTTTTATTTGTATTATTTTTCTTTTCACAACTGAAGTTTAATTTATTTATTTATATTCAAAAATATTTGTGTATATATTTAATCATTATGGATGACTGTTAAACAGATATGTATGTTTATTTTATTTTTTATTTCTATATATATATTTTATGATACCTTTATAATATTTCAATACACCAATTATATATATATTTATTTTTCATTTCTTCTTTTATAATCATATATTTTTGTTTATATAATTTAGCTCTCTTTTTTTTTTGTTCAAATTGCCTATAGGGCTATTTATTTAAACTGAATGGAACTGAGACTCTCAGTCTCATATATCTATTGTTTATAGGCAGATTTAATAGATTAGATAGCGCATAGCGCCTGCAAAATTCCAAATCAGTTTATAAATAATATTTAATTTAATATTATTTTATTCATAAAGAGCTGATGCTTTCTGAATAACTTAAAAGTTAATTATTATATAAGTGAAGGCAAGAATTTGTACTCACTTTCTCACCAGTTCATAATGGTATATCCAAAAGACTCCAATTAGACGTCTGCATTCAGCATCTGAAAGTAAACTGTGTATGGACAAAATCTATTAATTATGTTAATTATTATTTTCTTATTCAAAATCCATCCATGGATAAGCTCCTAGTTGATTTAAAAAATTTTTATTTCTTGGCTAAATATTGTATATTATTTATAATAGAAGAACATTTATAATAACTAATATTTCGGAGCGTTTTAACAGAGCTCCTGTCTTTACGATTAACGATTACATTTTTATCAGTGAACATACATCTACATTTTACACAGCGCGCGGCAGAAAGAGATTAGAAAGTGATGAGTAATCAGTTTCAAAGTTAGGTGTGGCGCATTCTCGTTAGCCACCCGTACATTGATGGAAATCGTCTCTCTTGGTTAAAAAAGTTTATTTGCATTATAGTTCCTTTTTTATTTAATAGCGAAATATTAAAACACCAATTATTTGAGTTTTTCTTACACTTTTACGACACAAACCACCTGCAGTGTTAATGTGAAAAATGGTGGGAACTGTCTCATCAATCAAGCAGATAAGGCAAGTTTGGTGGAAGGCATGGATTTCATAAGAAAGATTTTTGATTTATGAAATTAGTAAAACTTCTGGGAAAAAAAATATATTTGAAAAATTTAGACATTAAAGTTTGCTGAGAGAAATCAAAAAATTTATTAAAAGGGCGGCCTGTGTTTTGATCTCAAATATCATGTGCAAAACCAAAATTCAAAAATATTAAAATGTGAATGAGAAATCTCTCTCATAGGACCCTTGAATCATGATTCCTTTTCTCGAGTTTATTCTAATTTTAGCAGCTTTTAGAAGTCCATCCTAAATCTACAAGTTGAAGCTTATCCTATTTTCAACTCTTAGTTCTAATTAATTTTTAATGATTGGTTTTAATAATTATTTTAAAAAATTATAATCTTGAAAATAATTTTGAGTTACTTGAAATGAAATTATTTATGCCACACTGTTAAAAAAAAAATGCAACTTCTGTAATTTGAAAAAAAAGTTGTAAATTACAGAAAATTACATTGACAAAATGTATTTTTCTGTAATTACAGAGAATTTCTGGCAGCAAAGTTGTATTTTTTTAACACTGCACTCCCGTGATTTTTGAATTGCAACCCATCTTGAAAATTAACGGTCTGATTAACATAAATATTTCAGAAGATTCAATTTCTACTCTTATAATGATGAAGTATTTTCATTTTAAATAACAAAAAGCAAATTTATTCAAGAATTAAAAATTACAGCTTTTGAATTTCTGATAGTTTACCATACAGGGATAGAAATTAAGAAAAAAAAAATTAAGACACTGGTCTGCAGGACCAGAAATTTTAAGATTTTTTGCCCTGTATACATTTTCACAGGTTCATTTACCCATTCTATTAAAAATACTTACAAATTTATAAGACAATAATTTAAATGATAAATATGATAATTAAATATATCTGTAATTAATTTAAAAATACAAATAGTCTTATATAAATCAAATGTTTGTTTTAATAAGGGGGTTAAATGTCACATATTGATCGTACATAAAGTACTATAAATTAAGTATTAAATGTAAAAATAAAAAGTTGTTAAACAGAAATTAAATGAAAAATTACAGAGACTATGTAATATTGATAATTGTAATGAGGTACATTCACTAATGTTATAACATAATGTATTCTGTGAAAGATTCATGGGCAGTTTTTGAAAAAAGTAAAATAAACCGAAAAGCCTTACTGGTTCAAAGGACCACTACAATTTACATTTTGCTGGTACATTGAATGTTTTTGTAGTCCCAAACCAACAGACCACTGTTAATTTCGAGCCCTGCCATATAAGCTATAAGATTAACAGTAGTATGATATTATATTACGAAGGTCTGCAAATTCTAGTATGCAAATTATGCTATGTATATACTTAACTTCAATATTTAACCAATTGAAAAGCCTATAAAATTTTAACAAAACTGAAAAGTCAATTTACTTTTTAACCCTCATCATACTGTTAAATAAACTGGGAGCTTTCTGAACTTAAATATATTTTTGAAATAAATATTTAAGCATAGTAACTAGATAATTAAATTTCTGTTTGAAACAGAATTTAATTTTGATTAAGAAATTATAATAATAGAGTATGTTTTTCTTTTCTTTCAGTTATATAGTTTATTTTAACTTTATACCAAAGGAAGAAAAAAGAAAAACAGTTTTCATTTTGTATATTTTTTCTGAAAGAAATAGGCTTCTGCTTTAAAAACGCTTTTTTGTTTCCTTAAAGGGACTGACAAAAAAATTCAAATACAGTATGGTCTATAATGAGTATTTTTTAAAGTGTATTTTGATATTGTACTGTACTAAGAGGCTCTACCTTCACATTGCTTTGCTCGACAAATTTTTTGGGTCTCTACCCGCCTGATCACAGCTTTATTTTTCATTGAACAGGGATATTAATCGTGCATAACACAAGGCAAAAACAGAGCATTATAAAAATACCCATATTCAATATCATATTGAAATTGCACAATTTTTAATACTGTAGTGCCTGTTTAAATGAAATATTTCAATGATCTGTCGTAATATTTGACAACTTAATAGTAATTTCAAATATCAAAAACAAATTTATTATAAAAAGTAGTCAGTCTTTGCTCACTTAGCAGTCAATATCTCCAATATTAATATATATATACAGTTGCAGATCTAGAACTTAACTTTTTTTTGGGGGGGGGGGGGGGCTAAGATTTTTTAAGATGTTATTCCAGATTAATGAAAAGTTTACAATTGTAATATTCAATTGTGAATGTCAGTACTTTTTTTTGGGGGGGGGGGGGGGCTTCAGCCCCCTGCCCATCCCCCCCTTAGATCCACCACTGTATATATATATATATACAATCGAACCTCGTTAGTGTGAACATGCTTAATGTGAATTACTTTTAATATGAATTGTTTCCACAATTCCTGCCAAAATCAAGATTAGTTTAATTATAGGATGATTAGTTACGGATAACATGAACTACTGATAACATGAACAAATTCCTTATTTCCCTAGAGATTCATATTAACAAGGTTTGACTGTATATAATTATTTTAACTAGTTTTTTCCCTCTAATTTAGCTTAACTATTTATTATAATCATTTTAACAGGTTTTTTTTTTCTTTAATTTAGCTTAATATTCTGACTGTAATTTGGTGGCTTTTAGTAAGGGCTGAAAAAGAAATCCGCTAAATTGCCAAGTGGCAGTCCTTGTACAGTGTCTGTTTCTTTAAACAGGGTTCCTACTAGAGTGTGAAATCATGAGAATCTTGCATGTTTTTTTTTTTTTTTTCCTCACATAAAATTTTTAACATTGTGAGAAATTTGTACACTCTTCCGAAGCCAATTCATTAAAATTTTTGGTCTGAAAATGAGGTTTTTATTTAATGTCTTTTGAACCAAGTATTCGATTGAACAAAAAATGATCTTTATGGCATCAGATAGATTTTGTCTTGATTAATGGGTGTATCATTTTTTGTAGTGATTGGTTAAACGGTGCATTTTGTTTAGTGAATTAAATCCTGATATAAGAGGGCATCCATTTTATCAAAATAAAATTGCAGTTCAAAATAATATTTTTGGAGTGGTCACACCTGACACTGTTCAAAAGGCCTCTTGCCTAATGTTATAACATTGCGAGAAGTTTGCACACTCATTTGGGGCTAATTTATTAAAATTTTAGGTCCAAAAACAGCCCCCCCCCCCCCATCGGGGCATACTCCTAAAATCTCTCGGGCGGAAAAAAATACAAAATTTCCAGTTTTTCTACTTTTAGCAGCATTTTTCTTTCCTTTTACAAATTTGGAGCACTCCAGTTTTTCTATTCTATATTCAATAGAAGAAAGTATTGGATTCGTAAAAATTTTCAGTTTCCAGTTTTTCATGAATATACACGTTTTGACCACGATATTTTTAGAAAATATCTGTTGGTGGCACAATGATCTCCAAAACCACGAGGAGTACTAACAAATGGAATGGTACCAATATTAGCAGTAATATTATTAACAGTATTGCAGTTTTTGATAAATACTCATATAATAAACTCTCTTTATGTAGTGCCCCCCTGTCAGGGAGGTGGTGTCCCCCCGTCGGGGAATTTCTGGTGCCACTGCTGGTACTTCTACAATGAAACACCAGAAAAAGTGGAATTAGGTAAATAATATTATACTGAAGATATTTTTTTTTAAAAAAAGCAAGTTTTATCAATTTACAGTGCAATAGCTGCCTAATCAGTGATTGGCAGTGAAAAATATTGACATATTTAAGCAATTAAAGCCGATTAAACTCAAATTATACTAATTAGTTGCAAAATTAGACATCATGAGCAATTGCATTAATCCAGAATTTTTTTTATTATTATTATTATTCTTGTTTTCTGTTCTCACATTCTTTTTAGAAATCTCACTTTGTTTCTGAAAGTAAGGGTGAGAAATTCTCACCCAATTTCTACCTCTATTAAAAACCCTGTTTAAAGTATCTTTCAGACTTATTTTATTTGGTTCAAATCATGTTCATTATTTTTATTTATTTATTTTTTTTTGTGAATACATCACAATTGTAACATTGTTTTTCTGCTAAATCATCCTCCTTCTATTATTCTATTCATTTCTCCAAACCGAGGATATAAATCTTATTTTCTTTATGTCAAAGTCATTCTATGTCAAATCAACACAGCTAAAAACCTGACCCCCTCAGATTTTTATAAAATTGAGCTCATTTGCTTGTTCTATAGTGAAATGAATTTATACCAATTAATAAGTCCCTATCTCTTTTAGTTTTTGATATAGAGGGCTACAAAAATGGGTAAAAAATACAAATTTCCAAAATTCTTCTACTGCAAATGTACTCATATTTTCTTTTCTAATTAACTTAGAGATAAAATATTGGTATCATTTGAAAGCTCATAATACAGGCTTTCAAATGATATATCAAAAGTATATATTTTTAAATTTTTGCACAACATTTTTTGTCAAACATTTTGACCTTTGACCTCCAATATCTCAAAAAGTACACATTTAATTTTCTTTTAAAAATTATATGTTATTTTTACAAATTATTATCTATAACTATTGCATATTTCAACATGGGACATCCATGGGATGCTGAGTTATAAATTAATATGCAACCCTAAATCAGTATTTTCATACTAACATAACGTAAATGTTTTCCATATTTTGTTCCCTAATTAACTTAGAGGTATAAGATTGGTATCATTAGAAAGCTTATAATACAGGCTTTTAAGTGATGTATCACATGTATACATATTTCTCATTTTAAAGTCAGTCATTTTGACCTCTGACCTTCAGTATCTCAAAAAGTACATATTTAATTTTCTTTTAAAAATTATATGTTATTCTTACGTTTATTATCTATTTACGTTTTATTACTATAATTACTGTAAATTTCAACATGGTACAGCCATGGGACACTGAGTTATAAATTAAAATGCAACTCTACCAGTATGTCCATATTCACATAATGTATGTTTTACAAAAGAGCAGTTACATGTGCTAGTAAACAAACAACAATGTTGAAATTAAGTTAACATATTTCACAATATTTAAGTACTAACAATTCCTAAAAATTAAATGTAAGTACACTTTAATAACATGTTATAAAGAGTTTAAAACCCATATTTACTCAAGCTTTTCGCTTAATGAACATTATTTAAAATACTTTAATAATAATTACTTTAATAAATCAGCATGGAGAAAGCTTAATAACTCATATTTTGCTAACAGACTTTATGGTAGGTGAGCGAGAAGTTTCCAACAAAACTTGTTAAACTTCTCACACATTTGGTTGGAAACATGTGGCCTTGCATTATCTTATTGGTAGAAAACTGGAGCTATATGGAAGTCTTTTACAACAAAATGCTTTGAACATGGTCCAATTGAGTTCAATAGGTATTTGAATTTGCAGTTAGTCTATGAGCAGGGCCGGCTCTAACGTTTTTGCCGCCGTAGGCAAACCTCAAAAGTGCCGCCCCCCCCCCTCCCCCAAGCTTTAAAAACTTTCAAATTAAAAAAAAAATCATATAAATGGTCTAATAGAATTGAGCTAAGTAAATAATACTCATATAATATTTACTACTATTTCTTTTTCTTTTTTTCTTTCTTTCTTTTTTTTTTTTTTTTTTTTAAGTTTAAAACATAAAATCTATGGAAGTAATACTAGTACAGTATAGACAATATATCACTGTAAATACAAGTGTCTGAAATTCAGACACAATTGTGTCTGAAACGGGTGTTCAATTTTAAGATGGTAAAAAGTGTCTTAAAAGGCACATCGTTTCACACTCGAAACGTCTGAAATTCTGCAATCTTTGATCCTGTCTATAGTGAATATTTTTCATAAATAAATAAATAAAAAGATGCGTTCTATACTGTTTACCTGTGAAAAATAGATTTTAGAATCTCCTAGAGCATAAAAAAAATATTAATAATACAAAAATATTCCCAATTGCCCCCACCGGGAGTCGAACTGACAACCACCGGATTTAAAATAGAGTGTCTTCCCAATCAAGCCAACGATGCTCACGCGGAACTCTGCTTGTATAACGAAATATATTCTAGTATCCGTAAAACAAATCAAAGTTTTATGTCTTTGCAATAAAACTGTCCATAAGAAGTAAAGCTTAATACATATTATCTTAAATTTCATGTGTAGAGGTTTAGGTGTTTTTTTTTTTTTTTTTTTTTTTTGTAAAATGCGTAATAAATATGAAAAATCTGATGTGGGCACCACATGACTTCCTTATACACTTTTAGAAATATACATAATGTTAAAAAACATTGACATTGGACCCGAAACAGTTGGCTAAAAATATTAAAAAAAAATGAATTATCACCGTGTTCTGAGCTTTTCTGAAAGTTAGATAAAAACCGATTGCAAGATTTGTACTGGTAACGATGACGAAGGCAGCAGGGACCCGAAAAAATTGGCTAAAAGTATTAAAAAAAGGAATTTTACCATGTTCTGAACTATTCTGAAAGTTTCAAATGTCTACCTAGTCGGGAAGTTAGTTAAATAATTTTTTTGTTGGACCATATAAACGCTGCCGAAGGCAGCAGGGACCTGAAACAGTTGGCTAAAAGTATTAAAAAGATGCATATTCACCGTGTTCTGAACTATTCTGAATGTTTCAAATGTCTAGCTAGTCGGGAAGTTAGTTAAATAAATTTTCTGTTGAACCATGTAAACGCTGCCGAAGGCAGCAGTGACCCGAAACAATTGGCCAAAAATATTTTAAAAATGCATTGTCACCGTATTTTTGAGCTTTTCCGGAAGTTTTAAATGTCTAGCTAGTCGGGAAGTTAGTTACAAATCGATTCCACGATTTGAACTGGTAACGCTGCCGAAGGCAGCAGGGACCCTATACAGTTGGCTAAAAGTATTTAAAAAATGCATTTTCACCGTGTTCTGATCTAATCTGAAAGTTTCAAATGTCTAGCTAGTCGGGAAGTTAGTTAAATAAATTTTCTGTTGAATCGCATAAACGCTGCTGAAGGCAGCAGGTATCGGAAACAGTTGGCTAAAAATATTAAAAAAATGCATTGTCAACGTGTTCTGAGCTTTTCTGAAAGTTTCAAATGTCTAGCTAATCGGAAAGTCAGTTAAATTGCAAGTTTTGTCTAAACCGTTTTTGAGTTATTACCGTTTTTTGATACATTATGGCCAAATTTTTGTCATTATGAACCTAATTTTCCTAAATATCTCCAAAACGGAAAGTCATAGAAAGTCCGAAAAGGGAGGTGCACAACTAGATGTTATAACAAACCTTTGTACCAATTCGCAACTTTCTACGTCCAACCGTTTTTGAGTTATGCGACATACCCACACACAGACACACACACACACATACAGACGTCACGAAAAATCGTGTAAAATCCCTTATATCTCTAAAACGAGAGCTCGTGTTAAGATGACAGTTGCAGGTGTGCAACTAGACATCATGAAAGTCACACGTATAAATTAGCAACATTCAGCGATCATTCGTTTCCGAGCAATGTGAAATACAAAATCCATTTCGCAAATCGGGATTACTATACTTCCTTATACTTTGTATAAGGAAGTAAAAAATAGTAGCCTATGGATTTTAAACGATTTTTTTTTTTACTGGTATTTGCAAGAAAAGAAACTATATACATGAAACCAAAAAAAAAAAAAAAAAAAAATGCTCTTTTACATTTTGAAGTGTCGGGAAACATAAAATAATTTTAAAAATGCGAAAAAAAAATCAATTATGCACAAATTATTTAAGATTGTTTAGCTACGAATTCGCTTTCTTAGCTACAAGTTACACGCTTCGTTTTTCTTAATATTTTTTTTATTTATTACATGTGAGAATTTTAAATAAAAATTAACTTTGTTTTATAATTTTTAACAGAATAAGATCCGTGTCTAAGTATTTTAAATAAGTTAACTACTTATATTACATAAAATAATGTCAAATTTATTTGTTTAAAAAAATGTTAAAACAGGATATGCATGCTGCTTAAAGTAGATTCCATATGGAAAATTTGTTAAGTTATACAAATGTCTGAATTTCTAAGTGTCTGAAATTTGTAATGTCTGAATTTTGAAGTGCATAAATTGTAATATGTCTGAAATTTTATGTGTCTTAAAATGTTATATGTCTTAATTTCAGACATATCAACCTTATTCAGACACTTAGCTCATTTATAAAAAAGACACTTACGTGTCTTAATTTAAGACAGCACATGCGTCTGAAATTTTGCATGCGTAAGTGTTTCAGACATTTATGTGTCTGAATTGACATTTCAGACACATTTCTGTCCGAATTTAAGACGCTTCTATTTACAATGATTCTAAACAGTGAAGAATAAAGAATGCTAGTACAGTATACAAAATTTAAACCTGAATAAAATAATCTCTTTTGAACCTTTTTTTGTGCAAATTTCGAATAACTTCTTACCTAATTTGTTACTGAATTCATATTCAATGTCCAACATAGCTTACCCATTGAGTCGATTTTGACTAGATATGGTTTTAAAATATTTTTTTATCATTTTCACTTTCTCTTACCCGTAAGGCAGAGAAAGTATTGTTTTAGGGTCAAATTTTGGAATGTGAGTTTGTTATATTTACACGTTTTAAGGTCCCCTGAATCCGAAAATCATGTTTTTAGCGGTCGGTCTGTGTGTCTCTATGCATGTGTCTGTGTCTGTTATCAGTATATCTCAAGAACAAATTGTAGCAGAAAGTCCAAACTTGGTATTCTAAATGTGTATGGTATGGGGATGCTACACTAAGCTTTTTGTTGAGATGACGCATATAGTTCGTGTACAGGGACACCCAAGAGAATTTATATACATTACGTCTATGGGGGAAATTGCAGGGGAGTAGAGTTTTACATCTATAGACTGCACTAAACCAAAATGAAATGAATATATATTTTTTATGCATAAAAACATGTCTCATGTAGAATATGGTAAGGAAATCTTTCACTGTTCATTTACAGGGCTACACAAAAGAACTTGATTATAGTGCGACAATAGCTGAAAAATTGATGGAACTGTATTTCAGGTTGTGCCGTGTATCACTAGTATAGGATTATATTTAGGGGCACCATGTTGTTTGTACATAATCTTGAAATGATATACAGGGCTGCAAATATTATGTGATAACATTCTTTTTTATTGTTAGTGAAAGTTCTTTACTGTAATATTTTACCATTTCCACCATGCTGCTCAGAAATTGAAATGAATTCCTCACAGACATGATAAATAATGTAATGTTTTTAAGCTAAATATTCATCTCTTTTGTTTTTTGTATATTTACACGTTTTAAGGTTTCCTGATTGCCGATGTAAAGTTTTTTAACGTTTGATTTTTGTCTGTGTCTCTTAGAGTAACTTACAAACGAATAATTTCAGGAGATCCAAAAGTTGTATTTTCATGTTAATATAAGTTTGTTGCTGGAAAAGTTTCAAGGAATGTTACGCGTGAAAATTATCTATATAATTTTAATCGAATTTTTAATTTTGATAACAGATTTTAATTCTATATAAATGTAGGTGCAGTAATGAAACGGGGCGGGGGGGGGGGGGGTAAAAATAAAGTTTTAAAAATGTTTTATGTGACAATTAGTTCTATGTGAGGGGGGCGGTAGCCCCCCTCATATAGAACTAATTGTCACATAAAACTTTTCCGAAGCCAAATTAGAATTGTTTTAACATAAGTTTACATAACACTACTCGTTGTCTTACCTCTTAATCTCCAACCTGTATTTATGGTATTAAATTTCAGGGTAAGAGAAAGTTGTGTGAGTGACACACCAGATAAATAAATTGATAATAAATTTGAAAATAAATTTTGCCAAATACATTCGTGTTCAAGTGTACAAATTAATATAACAAACTGTAATGCTGAAATAGTAGTATGGTATGAAATCTTAAATATTTAACATTGCTTGGTTTAAATAATACAAAATGCATTAAAATGAAAAAAAAATATATTTCTGGTTTATGCATATTTTTGAAATTTGCCTAATTTTTAGTACTTGCTTCTTAAAATAAATTAGCGTATGGTAAACATCAATACAATAGTTAGTTGGTTGGATGTTGGGTTTAACGTTGCACTAATATTACGATATGAATATAGATACAATAAAAATAAGACGAGCGATTGCGTAAGCTGGAGAGCTCGAGAAACTTACAGCCGTTGCAGTCAAATTTTGGTTACCGAAGAATATACGGGAGTGTCCAATCTGTATAATAATCTGTGATGGAAACATACCTTCATAAAAAATTTATCCTCCCCCCTAATCCAATGAATCTGATGGACGTTAATGCATAAATAAAGCATTGTTTTAAATCTGACATCACTGTTGCCAATTCAAACTCAAATTTTGCCGTGTTTTTACGGATAACTCAAAATGTCCCTACCTTGTGGCTGAGGATGTCCTAGGACGTTCTTTCATACTTAGGATATAATGTCCTGTTGAGAAAGGGTACCTCCAAATAATTCCTACATGCTGAAGAACACTGCTGAAAGTCCCTATAATTGGCAAACTCTTTACTTTCTTTAATTAGAGGGCAAAAAGAGCTTGTTAAAATCAGCGGCGTGTGTGCATTTCTCCCTTCGCGTCGCGGCTGCGCATACAATACATACTGTACAGAACTTACAAATTTGTCTATTCTGTCTGCATTTCAAATTTGGGCAGAGAAGCCTGTAAATTCTTGTTATGATTATTTACTTATTTTTTTACTTATTTATTTTTCTGTTTATTTATTTTCTACATTCAATAATCGAAGTATTTTATTTATTTATTTTTTGTAGTTAAACTGATTTTGCCGCCCCTAAATTTTGCCGCCGTAGGCAGTTGCCTACCTTGCCTACCGCCTAGAGCCGGCCCTGCTATGAGAAAGAAGGTCCCTATGCACAACTCCTGTCAACATTCAAAAAAGCACACAATAGTGCCTTATTTGGATGCATCCTTAGCCATTGACCTCAGGCCTTTTTTTTTTTGCCATACTGTACCCACTTCTTATCATAGGTAAGAATTTGTTTCCAACTATCTTGGCTAAACTTTCATTGCAACGATTGAAAGTCACAGTCCGATTTTTGCTGATTTTTTATATTTCATTAAGCTTTTGCGGTATTTTTTGAACACTCTTACTGTTCTTGTCAATTTTGTGAAGGTGACGAATGACAACTGACTGAGAAGTATCAAGCTCTCGCACTAATTTTTGTGTTGCTTGAGTCAGATCGGCTTCAATTGCATGGCAACATAAGGCTTTTTTGTTGATTGTTAATAGTCACCCAGAGCATCTCTTATCTTTGCAATGTGTATCACTGGAACAGAAATTTTCATACTACTGCCTACAAATTCTTTCATTTATAGACTTAATCCCGAGTGTTGCAAAAATGTTACATCTAGCTTCGACCACACTGTGGCATTGTCTTAACTCGTGAAAGATGAGGTTGTGGATTTTTTCACATACTTGATCTTCTTTAAAGAGAATATGTAAAACATAAATAAACATAACAATTGATACACCACCTTGATCAGCACAAAATGAACTTTCAAAAAATATATAGAATATAAATTACAACTTTAAATAACATTTTTATTCATGACCAAACAAAAAACGGACAAAACTTTTGACCTAATCTAATAATAATGATGATTAAACTATATAATGCTTTCATAAAAAAAAGGAAAGAAAAGAAAAACCTGAAAACAAAAATAAATGAAAAGCAATGCTCATAAAACTATAAAATATTAAAATTAAAACTTAGAGTATAGTTAAAACTCTAAATATTCTAACATTACATTAAATAATACTGCTCGGCATGAAAACTGCCCTCAATACCATTTTGTCAAACTCTTATGTAAAATGATCTCCTCAATCCGAATATGGCATCCATATATTTTTTAGGGAAGGCCCCCTATTTTTATCACTTTTCAGTAATTTTATGGCTAGAAATTTTATTTTTAGAGGGGGTATTTTAACTGTTAAATATCTTCTGAGGGGCTACAGAGTTGGAAAATTGTAAAACATAAACATTTGTGGAAGGGGAAAATTTGGGGGGGGGGGGGGGATTTGCCACTGAAATTATGTATTATATTTCTTATATTTTTTTAATCTGTTACTAATGTTATTTATTAAACATTATATATTTTTTAAGTGTTGAATTAAATCTTTTTCATTCACTAAATCAAATTCATGGCCATAAAATTACTGAACAGTGATAAAAATTGGCGAAGGGAGTGGTGTCCTGATAAAACGGCGGGGGACTGGGTAAAATGGTAGTCATATTCAGATTTAGAAGATCATTTTACATAAGAATCAGCAAGAATGGTATCAGGGATCAATTTTTTTTTTCAGTGTAGTGCACTGTAATTAGCACTGGTTCCTGTGGCATGATTGTTTATAAAATGCTAAATGTACTACAGTGTACATGTTCACAAACAAGACTATTTCTGAAATTTAACTTTCAAACACACTCAATTGTTGATAAAGAGAAAGTATCCCCTTATAAATAATCAGCCTTCTCTGTAATCAAACATCTTAACTGGACCACTCCTGTAAAATCAGCCAATAATCTTTCAGCAACCAGATAAATCAGCCATCTTTATTTTTAAAATTTTGTGGTCATTTTTTTTTTTTTTTTTTTTTTTTAAGTCTCTGTGAAAGTTTAAAATATGAACATTGTTTGTGGGAGAGATTTTCTGAATTTTCACTGTTTCAAAGATTATTGCAATTTTAAAAGTTGTGAGAATGGGCACCATCTTGAAATTTGTTAATGTAACTTTTCGAAATTCTAAATCCACCTTAAATCTAATATGTTTTCTTAAAATTTAAATCTTAATTTATCACATGAATAGCAATGAGTTTGTATTGACTCAAAACTCAAATAAAAGAATAAAACAGACAGTACACATAATTTATTCTAATGAAACCAAAAGTTTAATGTAAACAGGACCCAACTGTTGCCAGATTTAAAACAGCAAACTTACAAAATTAAATGATTCATTCAGTGTGAATGTGATTCATTGAAAATCATCATCTGACTATCATATCTCAAAAAAAAAAAAAAAAAAAAAAAAAAAAAAACTTCAGAATTAAGGCAAGTCTGGTGTACAGATGATTTTTAAATTGGAAAATCAGAAGGGGGGGGGGCTGTATCTCAAAAAATGGCTCTAACAATTTTCTTCAAAGTTGCTTTGTAAACATTCCATTAGATGTCCTTTCATATGAATTAGTTGGTTAGTTCAAGAAAATTGATAGGCGTCCTGTACAAGTAGCTCAATTTCAGATGTCATGAATGTGTTCCTTTAAAAATGTCTGTATAGTTTTTTTTTTTTTTTGCAAACCTGCCATATTAATCCCCTTTTAGATATCCTTTTGCATGTGTAATTGTTGTTTTCCAATCAACAATCAAATATTCCAAGTTTTGTTATTTTAAAAATGGCTCTAGTGATTTTTTGAAAATTGTTGCATAAATCCATTTTAAATATTCTTTCTTGTGTATAATGTTGTTATTACGAGAAAATTAAATTATCTTCTGGTTAGATAGGTCAGTTTTAGATCTTGGAAATTGGTGTTTCAAAATAATGGCTCTACCATTTTTATTTTTTTTTTAACTCTGTATATAAAAACTGTTTTATATGTCTTTACACATGTATCAGCTTTCACTTAATGGTTTGAGTTCATAATCCATACGGAAAAGAGTTTTCTTTGTGTCCCTATAAAAGAACTATAAGCTCTACACCTAAAAAAAAAAAAAAAAGAAAGAGGTATGTTACATTGCTTTGCTGAAGTCAGGCCCCAAATCTACCAACCGCCTAGGCGGTTACAGCTCAACTAATATATATATATGATCATTTCCAAACAATTTTATCCTTATTATTACAATTTTATCTGATTTTTTTCTTTTTTCATAGAATCACCAGTTAATCAAGACAGAAACAAGATTTTAAAGAAAATGAAATTTCTAAAATATTGAAACACAGCAGGACGTAAAACATATGTATGTTAGATCACATATTTTTTTATTAATTAATTAATTTTATTTATTTATTTTTTTTTTTTTTAAAGAAAGAAATAATTAGGAAAAGGAACAATGTATTTGAATGTTCAATTTTGTATTTAAGGTAACAATAAATTTATATGTACTTTTTATATATGTATGTCATTTTTTATGTATGAGTGTGTGTATTTGTTCAATTATTTTTTTTACATTTTAGTAATGCCATTAAACTTATTTTAAAGCATGCATTTTTTTTCTCCGTTTAAAGACAAAAAGGAAAAATGCATTTAAAGTGAAATGACTAACACCAAAAAAAAAAAAAATAAATAAATAAAAATTGAAAATAGAATTTTTTATTATTATTATTATTATTATTATTTTTTTTTTTTTTTTTTTTTTTTTTTTAAGTGATTATTGGTTGATTATAAACATATTTTTGTATTCTTTGTTTTAATAATTTACATGTTTGTTTGTATATGTCTTGCTTAACAACATTAATATTTTTTAAATCAGCCATAATATCCAATTTGATGAAAATGCAAAATTTTTTATTAGGATTATTAAACAGTTGTAATAATTGATATATATAATATATATACTGATGAGCAAAAATAAAAACTGGTATGGGCATGCATAAGCAAATAACAGAGGAATAGAACCAATCAAAGCAACACAATGCTGTTGTAGTGCTTATACAATATAACAGATGCCTGCCAAAGATGTTCAATTGATCCCTGTTGTTATAATGACATATTATTAAGATTTAAACTAATTTGAATGTAGCATTACACTTGGTGCATGAAAGAGAGGTGTACTATAAAACAATCAATGTACTATAAAACCTCTGATAATGTCTAGCTATGACTTTGACAAGTGACACATATATAAGCCTCCTGCCCAATCACCTGCACCCATTCATGTGCATTGTGCATACCAACAGATTTAGTAGACAATTCCAGCTGAAAAATGTGATGCCTCACATGTCGAAGTGTGCTACTGAATGGCTCCAAGATCAGTCTTCTGACTTTAGACACCTCTATTGGCCACCTATATCCCCAAGACATGGAATGGGACTATTCAGCACAGCCTTTTTGGTGCGAAACCCATTTTGGCGCGGTCGTTTTCGCACAGTTATAAATACTATTAGCCCACATTTACTGGTAGAGTGGTAGGTACTAGATTATTTATTACTGATATACACATGTTTTTAAAATATGGTTTGTCAGATTGGAAAGAAAATCTATGCAAAAGAATTGTGTATTTTAAAAAAAAAATCATAAAGTTATTTTTATGTATTTAGTATTCACAAAGACTTTCAAAACATATTTGTTTTTGTTTAGAAGGTGAATTTGAATTTTGCCACAAATTTTAATAGTAACACTAGCGAGCTTCGCCCGCTAGCGGGTCAGTATTTTCAAATGAATCACTAAAACTAATGAATCACTAACAGTAACTTTTAGTGTTAAGAAAAGAAATTAAAAAAATATATCATTTCTAATTGGGTAAAAAGTCGGCCCGTGTCCCCACTGCATTCGGCAGCGCAGTCCCTTGCACGCTGCGCGCGCACAACTTAAGGGATACACGCGCTGCGCGCGCGTATTCCTTCCCTGACCCTTTGTGCCCCCTAAAAAAAAAGCGCACAACTTAAGGGATACACGCGCTGCGTGCGCGTATTCCTTCCTTGACCCTATGCGCCCCCTAAAAAAAAAATCATTTCTGATCGGGTAAAAACTCGCACCGGGTCCCCACTGCCTTCGGCAGCGCAGTCCCGTGCGCGCGCACATCTTAAGGGATACTGTTAATAGTAAACCTATAGTTTGCCGTTTTTTCTTATCGTTATGCTAATTAAATATATTAAAAATTAATCACTCTTAAAATAAAGCTTAAAGGAAAAAAAACGTTAGTTGAAAAAATAAAATTAAACACTTATTAAAAATCCTAATTTCCTTTTAATATATTTTCTACTTACCAGGAAAAATAAATATATCGTTCAATGAAATGCTATATTAAAGAGCTTTCAAATTTAAATCATCCATCTTAATTTTTCAAACGCGAAACGTAAACAATAGCTAACCTTCCGGAAGTTCCGACTGAGCCGAGTTTCAAAAATTTGCATAAAACATCTCTAAGAACGATAGCCGAAGACTACGCACGCGCCGCGTCGCGCCGGCACATGCCCCAACGTACATCCGGAAGATCACTTCGTTTCTCCCGCGAAGCTATAAATAGCGAACGCCGATGGTAGTGGGTGTTCGCGGTTGCCTTTGCGGTTGCTTTTACCTTTGCTCTTGCCCCTGCCATTGTTCATTTTTCGCCGATGCCGGCTTCATAAGATGTCGCCGTAATATGTGGCGTTTATTTTTTATATTCAAATAAAATCTTTTCATTTTTAGTTAGTTATAACTCACGTTAATCCTTTTTGTGAGTTCGAAATTTAAATGAAATTTATAGGTGTTCATATCGCGACAATAACAAGTGGAAACAAGAACGTCACGTCTTCTACATAAGTGTCACCAGCTTCTTTCTAATGGCACGTAGTAGTCTTTTCTGCAACCTATATGGGAAATAAAAAGATGTTAAATATTGTCTTCGTACTCACCTTGTTTGTCATCCAGCATCTGCTTTGGTATGTTTGTTATATATAAAAAGTATTTGTCTACTTCAATTATCTTATTGTTAATCATATAAACTTATTGTTATATTTATATAAACTTTTTGTTGAATTTATTGTTTCAATTAAAACACAAATTAAATTAAAATTTGTTATGGTCATTTATTTAACAACTTCTACATATTTATCTTTCAGCATATTTACTTACTCTAGCTTCCATTTTATCAAATTCATTTAATTAACTTTAAATGTTGTTAAGCTGGTGTTTATGTCTAGAGTAGGCTCCTCTGCTAATTCACTTAGCCTTGGATCTACTTCACACCAGCTAACAAGAGAAATAAAAAGTGGTTATGGGCTTTTCCTTTTTCAGCATGTAAATATGCTGGCCCTTTCATAAATTAATGTTTTTCTGTTTTGTTTGAAAAATAAATTGAAAGTTAAATTTTTTGCATTTATAATAAATTTTTGAAACAAGAAATTGTTTGAATTTAGATTAAAAGTTGTTTAATGTTAATAAATGAAAATCTTGAATGTTTTGTTTAATTTAAGTAATGATGACCATTTTTTTGCATATTGTTGAGGGAATATTGTAAAATTTTTTTTTCAGTAAAGTAAAAAAAAAAAAAAAAACTTTTTGAAATTTCATATATATATATTTGAATAGATTTTCAAGTAATAAATGAATTTACCGAATGTTTAATTCGGGGGGGCAAAGGTTTTTATAAGAAAAATTGTGATATTTTTAATATATTATATTTTTAAATTGTTTGAACCATAATTATACAATTTTTTTTTACTCAAAAAAATGGCTGTCAACAATTTACATTCTATTCCCAAACTGAATGCGATTAATTTCGAGGAATGGAGGAGTGACATTAAATTTGTTCTTCTTGACCGGGGACTCTGGGACATAGTTGTTGGTACGGAAACAGCCCCAGTTTTGGCTGATGACAGAAGCAATGCTTCTGCTGTTAATAAATTTAAGTCTAGAGCTAATGCTGCTTTGGCTGTCTTATACTTAAATATAGAAACTGAGTATAGGAAAATTGTAGAAAACGAGGATGACCCCGTAAAGGCATGGAATTTAATTAACAAAAGTTTTGTTCCAGATACTCGTGCACAGCACATGAGTTTATTTTCTGAGCTGTGTGATTGCAAAATATTGCCTGGTGAGGGTGTAAATGTCTTTGCGTCCCGGGTCATGAGGATATTTAAACAAATAGAAAATTCTAAGGGGGGACTGACGGAAATTTTTGCATCTTATCAATTGTTACGTTATCTCCCATCATATTTCGACGGTATCGTTCAAAACATACTGAGATGGGAAGATGATAAATTTACATTCAATGAAATTGTAACTTGCTTAGTAGCCGAGGAAACTAGGCTAAATTTAAGAAATAAAGATAATGAATTAAGTAAAGCTAAAATTTCTGCTCAGTTTTCTCATCTAAATGATACAGGTAAAAATAAGCTTCTAAAACAAAAATTAATTTGTACATTTTGTCATAAGAACGGCCATGCTAGACAAAATTGTTTTTCTCTCAATAGAAGTAGAAATGTTGACTTTAAACCCTCTTTTCAAAACCAAAACTTACCTTCTCAGAATTTCAATCCTAAGAAATCCTTCCAATCAAGAGGTAGACAGAGTCGAAAAAAATCTTCATATCAATCTAGATCAAATTCTAAGACCCGTAATAGCAGTAGGGATTCAAATTCATCTTACTACATTACTGAGGCCAGTTTAGCTCAGCAAACAAATGAATCAGATTGGATATTCGATTCAGCCGCGTCTCATCATTTTAGTAAAGACCGTGAACTTTTCACATCATTTAAACCTCAACAAAATGAAGAAATGGCTGTAGCCATGGAAGGCATCACTTTGCCAATCGAAGGAAAAGGAGACATTAAATTGCGTTTTGGCCAAAGAAATTTTACTTTAAAGGGAGTGATGTATTCATCAAAGCTTAGGAGAAACCTTATATCAGGGCCACAACTTGACAAAGAAGGTCTACAGTTTATTGGGGGAAGAGGCGAAGTCAAAATTACGTCCAATGATAATATAATGTTCAGAGCAAAATTAAAAAGTGGTGTTTATCGTGTCCAAGCAAGAATCCCAAAATCTATAAAACAACATGTAACTTTCGAAGCCTCCACAACATCTTCAAAAGAACAGGAAGTTCTAAACCTGTGGCATAAGAGATGCGCTCATGTAAATCCTCAAACTTTGACGCATACAAGTAATAAGAGGGGTGCAAAGGGATTACCATTCTTAAAGGGACATACAGAATTTTTTTGTGAAGATTGCAGGTTGAATAAATTTAAACGCACTTCATTTAAATACAGAAACTTTGTTCGATCCAAGAGACCCTTAGAACTGTTATATACAGATGTTTGGGGACCATGTCAAGTAAGAGGCAAACATGGAGAACGATATTTTCTATCAATCATGGACGATTATTCCCGTAAAGTATTCATTTATCCTATAGTCCAAAAATCTGAAGTAGCTGAAACCTTAATTAATCACATCAAAAGGGCAGAAAGATTTATAGGTAAACCTTTAATAGCTATCCGCTCAGATAATGGAACAGAGTTTGTCAACAAAGAATTTTCAACATTTTGTCAGGAAAAAGGCATCAAACATGAACTAACAAACACGTTCACTCCAGAACAAAATGGTGCTATTGAACGTTATAACCAAACTGTTATTAATGGAGCCCGTACATCATTATATGAAAGTGGTTTAGACTTTTGTTTTTGGCCAGAAGCCGTTTCACATTTCAATTATGCCTGGAACAGACTATGCCATAAAGATTTTGAAAAATCACCATTTGAATTGTACGGTGGAAGAAAACCATCAATCAGACACCTTAAACCATTTGGATGTGTAGCTTATGTAGGACTGGCAAAACAAAGAAGACAGAAACTGGATCCAAAAGCTGTGAAAGGTTATCTAGTTGGATATGCACACCATACAAGAGGATACCGTATTTGGATCCCAGAGCAAAATAAAATAGTAGAATCTCTAAATGTGACATTTAAAGAAGATCGTTTGTTCAAAACAGAAGCAAGTGGAGCAGTGCTGGGCACCATCAACCAGCATTACACAATTCAAGATGTATTTCCAAAGGATAGTGACGATGATTCTGATGAAGAGGCTGTTGACGAAACTCCTGAAATAGAGTCCAGCGTACCGTCTGAATTATCTGACACTGAGGAATCCTCAGATGATGAAAAACCTGCTCAATCATTAAAGAACATAAAGTTTGAAAGAAAACAAGTTTTAAGAGGTGATAATTCCAGAACAGACGTATACTACTATCCCGAAAATACAAGAACAAGATTAAGATCCCATAGAGACGTTAGAAAATATTGCCAAGAAAACAAAATCAAGTATGACCCCACTAAATTTTCATTCACTCCAATAGAAGAATCTGACTCAGACACAAGTGCCAATTTTTGTCATAATTCCTCTTGACTAGAATTAATTATACCAAGAACTTTCAAACAAGCCCAAAAATCAGACCAATTTCAAGAATGGCTAGAAGCAATGAAAACCGAAATAAAAACCATCCAAGAACGAAAGGTTTGGCATCTTGTAAAACCTCCTCAAAATAAGCAAATAATTGGATGTCGCTGGGTATATGCAATAAAACGAGATGAAGAAGGTCGAATTGCTAAATTCAAGGCAAGGCTTGTAGCTCAAGGTTACGCTCAAGTAAAAGGCGAGAGTTACGAAGAAACTTTTAGTCCTGTTATAAACTTCGATCTAATTCGTTTTTTCTTTTCACTTTTGGTAGTGCAACACAAGTGGAATCACGTACAATGTGATGTCACTGGCGCATACCTATATGCTCCGCTAGAAGATGAAATATACATGCAGCAACCACCTGGTTTTATTAAACAAGGAGAAGAGAAGTTAGTTTGCAAGCTCGACAAAGCTCTCTATGGCCTTCACCAAAGTGGACGAGCATGGTTTTACGAAATTGACAGAGTTTTATCAAATATTGGTTTTATTAAATTTACTTCTTGCAACTGTGTTTATACATTCAAATTTCAAGTTATCCTATTATTATATGTTGATGACATGGTTTTATTTGGTAAAAGTAAAATGTTTTTAGAGGAAGCCATTAATGTTTTAAAACAAAAATTCAAATTAAAAATTTTGGGAAGGACAAAGAAACTACTTGGAGTAGAATTTGTTGAAATTGACTCAAAGCTATTCATTCATCAAGAAAGCTATATTCAAGAAATATGCAGTCGTTTTAATAGTTTTAACCCTCCAATTTCATCCTTACCAATCAGCAAAGGCTGTATTTACTCAAAATCAAGCTGTCCTCAAACCGAAGAAGAAACCAAAGAAATGACAAAGTATCCATATCGCAATATTCTAGGGTGTTTATCATATTTATCTAACAGAACAAGACCTGATATAGCATATGCCGTCAATATCTATAGCCAATTCCAATCGAATCCAGGAATTCATCACTGGAATGGGTTGATCAAACTACTGGGATATGTAAAGAAAACAAGCCAATTAAAATTAAAACTTTCATGTGCTGATTCACAGATCATAGCCTACACAGACGCCGACTTTGCTTCAAATCGTGATGATCGGACATCCATAGGTGGACAAATAGTATTTCTAGATAGTAGCCCCATCAGTTGGAGGACCTTTAAAGAGAAGGCTGTTAGTTTATCCACTATGGAATCTGAGTTCATTGCCGCTACAGAAGCAGCAAAAGAAATTGTCTGGCTAGATCGAATTCTAGAAGAATGCCAAAACATGAAGATTATAAAAAATAAGAAAATTTCAAAATTACTAATTGACAATATGGCTGCTATAGACTTTATTAAATCTCCTATAGAGAACAATAGAAGCAAACATATAGAGGTCAAACTATATTTTATTAGAGATCTTGTTATCAAAAATATTTTTGAATTAGTTTTCATTCGTAGCAAATTAAATTTGGCTGACATATTTACTAAGCCACAAACTAAATTTGAATTACAAAAATTTGTGAAAAATCTTTTCTTCGAAAATGTTTCAAAAGTTAATCTTAAATTTTCAATTTCAAATTTTTCTATGAATTTATAAAATTTAAAAATGTAATTTTTCTAAAATTTTCTTTATGAATTCAAATCCTTAATGAATTCAATTTTTTTTAGGAATTCAAAATTTATGAATTCAAAAATTTAAACTTTTCTATGAATTCAAATGTTTCCTTGAATTCGGGGGAAAAAAATTTCAAATTTTGCAAGTTAAGCAAAATCTTTCCAGGTTTAGGCTGGAAGTTTTTTTTTGAGAATTTTAATTTCTCATTCTTCTTTTGACAGTAAGTCAATTTTTTTTTTTTTATTCAATTGCTCACAGCAATTTTTCTATCTCTCTCTCTCTCCTCTCCATTCCCGAAATAATCCATTCTGTTCTTTTTGTTAAATATTTGTATGTAATTTATACTTTTATATTGTAAGAAAGAATTGTGTTTATACATATATTTATAATATTGAATGTGATTATACTCATGTTATATTTGTTGTTAAACTTATTATACAAATAATCCATTGTATGAATTTCTTTTCTACAGTTTTTTTTAAAAGAGCATGTTAAAAATCTTTTCAAAACTGGAGAAGAGGTTTGAGTAAACAGGTATATGTTATTTGTGTTTCAAAAACAAATTGTTTTGTAGATCACCTCTATCCAGATATTGATCTCTGTTGCTGTGCAGCTGAAGATTAAACCTAATTGTTTTTTTAGTTCTGAAGAAACTGTTAAACTGATTAGTCACAGTCGTATGATTATGTAATTTGTGCAAAGTTTTGCTGGATGTTTTTTTTATTAACTTTTTTAAACGTAAAAGTGCAAACGATAAGAGGGGGGGCCTTGTTAATAGTAAACCTATAGTTTGCCGTTTTTTCTTATCGTTATGCTAATTAAATATATTAAAAATTAATCACTCTTAAAATAAAGCTTAAAGGAAAAAAAACGTTAGTTGAAAAAATAAAATTAAACACTTATTAAAAATCCTAATTTCCTTTTAATATATTTTCTACTTACCAGGAAAAATAAATATATCGTTCAATGAAATGCTATATTAAAGAGCTTTCAAATTTAAATCATCCATCTTAATTTTTCAAACGCGAAACGTAAACAATAGCTAACCTTCCGGAAGTTCCGACTGAGCCGAGTTTCAAAAATTTGCATAAAACATCTCTAAGAACGATAGCCGAAGACTACGCACGCGCCGCGTCGCGCCGGCACATGCCCCAACGTACATCCGGAAGATCACTTCGTTTCTCCCGCGAAGCTATAAATAGCGAACGCCGATGGTAGTGGGTGTTCGCGGTTGCCTTTGCGGTTGCTTTTACCTTTGCTCTTGCCCCTGCCATTGTTCATTTTTCGCCGATGCCGGCTTCATAAGATGTCGCCGTAATATGTGGCGTTTATTTTTTATATTCAAATAAAATCTTTTCATTTTTAGTTAGTTATAACTCACGTTAATCCTTTTTGTGAGTTCGAAATTTAAATGAAATTTATAGGTGTTCATATCGCGACAATAACAAGTGGAAACAAGAACGTCACGTCTTCTACATAAGTGTCACCAGCTTCTTTCTAATGGCACGTAGTAGTCTTTTCTGCAACCTATATGGGAAATAAAAAGATGTTAAATATTGTCTTCGTACTCACCTTGTTTGTCATCCAGCATCTGCTTTGGTATGTTTGTTATATATAAAAAGTATTTGTCTACTTCAATTATCTTATTGTTAATCATATAAACTTATTGTTATATTTATATAAACTTTTTGTTGAATTTATTGTTTCAATTAAAACACAAATTAAATTAAAATTTGTTATGGTCATTTATTTAACAACTTCTACATATTTATCTTTCAGCATATTTACTTACTCTAGCTTCCATTTTATCAAATTCATTTAATTAACTTTAAATGTTGTTAAGCTGGTGTTTATGTCTAGAGTAGGCTCCTCTGCTAATTCACTTAGCCTTGGATCTACTTCACACCAGCTAACAGATACACGCGCTGTGCGCGCGTATTCCTTCCCTGACCCTCCGTGCCCCCTAAAAAAAAATCATTTCTAATCGGGTAAAAACTCGCACCGGGTCCCCACTGCCTTCGGCAGCGCAGCCCCGTGCGCTCTGCACATATTACAGCGCCATAAAAGAAAACTGATTCAGGACACCTCAAAACGTGTAAATCAGGTGAAAACATTCGATAATTTAAAAGAACTTTAAAATATTTTTCGATTCATGTATTAAAAATAATTTAATCATAATTAGAAATTGAAATATTGAAATTTGAAAATATTACAATGCCATCTGGCGGCACAAATTTCTGTTTTCCACTGTTCGATTCCAATTCAAAAAAGCTTTCCAATGATTTATTACTTATGAAATTGTTTTAATTAGTAGCTGAGATACAAAAGAAAACGTATTCAGGGCATCTCAAAACGTGAAAATCTGTTCAAAACTTTCGATAATTTAAAAGAACTTTAAAATTTCTTTCGAATGATGTATTAAAAATAATTTAATCATAATTAGAAATTGAAGTATTGAAATTTGAAAATATTACAGCGGCATAAAAGAAAATTGATTCAGGACACCTCAAAACGTGTAAATCTGGTGAAAATTTTCGATAATATAAAAGAACTTTAAAATATCTTTCGAATGATGTATTAAAAATAATTTAATCATAATTAGAAATTGAAATATTGAAATTTGAAAATATTACAGAGCCATCTGGCGGTACAAATTTCTGTATTCCACTGTTCGATTCCAATTCAAAAAAGCTTTCTAATGATGTATTACTTATGAAATTATTTTAATTAGTAGCTGAGAAATTGAAATACGCGTATTGCAATTTTTAATCGCACAACCAAAACACGTGACCTCTTTTATCGCAGCTTTTTCTTTTTTTTTTTTTTTTTTTCTTTGCTTTCGTCGAGAAAGCAGAAATCTCTCTTCGTTGAACTGGTTCCCATGGTAACGAAAAGCGGCAATGAACACGTAATAGAATCTCATCGAAGGAAGGTCGGGTATTCTATTTCAATGGGTTTCAAGCGTGAAATAAAAAAATTTATAACTTATTCAGTTTTTGAAAATTTCGCTCAATCTTTTGGGAAATTAATTATGAAAGCTAGATCTATATACAAAAAAAAAAAAGAAATGATTTATCTCTAAACGCTTTTGAGTTATAAAATGTTTTACGAAAAAATCGATGTTTTGTAAAATCTAAAAATATGGATCGCTAATCCGTATATTGTAAAAATGTTTATATGGTTCAAAAGAGGATTAAATGGCCTTTCTTTGTATACCAGTTTTTAAGAAATGGAAGAGTTACTTGGTGGTACAGGGCGTTTCGAAAAAGACAATCGCGAAAAAGAAAAATTTTCGACCCTTTTTAAAACTTTTTTTAAAAATATAAAAAAACCGTATTTTTTTTTTTTAAATTGTACCGTAAGAATCGGTAATAAATGCTCTTTCTTTTGGTACAGGTGTATTTTCGATACGTCTAACCGTTCAAACAGGATCGCTTTACAAAATCCCCCGAAATTTTCTCTCTTTGCTTTTTCTTTCAAGGTAGGCTGTTCCGTAACAAAATGGCCGTCGCCCGCGATTTCGAATCGTTTTTTCATTAGACAATGGTCGACATTTTAATTAATATCTCCGCTAATTAGGGTCGCATCGTTTAGCAAATTAGATAACCCAGATCAGCGATAAATTCTCTGTCCATCGATACCTGTTCGAAGTCCGTGCGACCGTTAGCGGCGGAGCCTTTTCTGTTTCAAGCCGTTTCTCACAGACACACACACACACACGTACAGATTTTAATAATATAAGGAGATAAAGAAAAAAGTATGCAATAGTTAGGGCGCTATAGTAATTGATATTAATAACAAGAAGAATTAATTAGTTAATTTATTTAATAACATATCAGTCAGTTATAGTAGTTGTATGTTTGTTGTAAAAAAAAATCTCAATTTAATAGATGATTTTTTTTCTTGGTGAGAAAAATATCTGATTTTATCAACGAAAGAAAAGTTGACCTTGTTTTTAGTGAGGTGCATCTGTTGCCTAAGTATGATTCCTGAAGAAGAAAGCACCCATATTTCTTTTGAAAAAACTGTGAAGGTTTTCTTAATTTATTTTATTACCAAACTACATACTTTTTATTGAAGCCATATTTTTGTGTTTCATTTTCTAGTATGAAACAATATCTATTGCAAGTATTTTAAAACATTAGTTCATTAACCCTTTAGCCGTGTAGTAGTTTTTTACTGTATCTGTTTAATAACTGATAAAAACAATGGTAAGTGAAGTAGGAAATAAAAAATAATTAAAATAAATAATATAATAATAATTAAATAATATAATAATAAATTATATATATATATATATATATATATATATATATATATATATTATTTTATTTATTTATTAAAGATTGTTACATTAGCCTTTTATTTCAACTATTGAGTGACAGAAAAAATGTTTGTAATGGTTAAAGGGTTAAACTGATCATGTAATTTAAAACAATTTTCATGTTGCCAACATTGCTTTATTTTTTTCAAAATATTGTTAGAAATGGCTGAAAGAATGGAAATTTTATAGTAAATAACAATGGGAAAATGAGAACTAAAAATTTTTAAATATGTGCCGAAAATTTTTGGGATAAATTAAAAATTATATAGGAATTTTATTTTTTCTGGAGGTGGTAAAATCCATAGGAAAAACATGTTTTGACCAAGGTGGTAAAATCTGGCAAAAACCATTACACAGTTAATACCATGCCAACCCTGCTTTATTTTTTTATTTATATACACTCCTTCTCATATTTATAAGGACACTTTATATTTTTAAATAACTAACATAAAAATAATTGTAAACAAGATTATACTAAGTGCACTTAATATATTAGTATTCTAAAAACCAAAACTGTTATAATTTTTTAATATAAATCAAAATTAATAAAAAATAATGCAAAATGTGTTTTTCTCCACATTTTTAGATGTTCATAATTATAGGGACAATCCAGATTTTTTCGTTTTATTTAACTTACTAGCGGATAAATTACAGTTGACATGCGAATTTGTTAACTACTGGGCTAGATTAATTCATATATAAGCCTTCACTTTTTCTTGGACGGTCCTTACTGATAATTCCTCGAAAAAAAGAACGTTCAAGTAGTGAAGTATGATAAATGTGTTTTTTAAGTGGAAGGATAATTTCAATCCACCGAATTTCTAGTTAAATTCAAAGGTCTAAAATTGCTGAAGGAAATGTGATCAAACATTGAACTGCTGGTTCGATAGGAGAGAGATCTGATGCAAAATCAGAGTTGTTTTACAGAGATCGAAGACTCATAATTCCCCTTACTGTTCTACTCATAATGATTGCTGCCGAATTTGCTCGTAATTTTTAACGAAAGGTTAGGGTCTACATTTATGCATGTTTAAAATAATAATTAATATGCTAAAATGAATAAAAAACCTGTAATAATCAATCAGCATTTAATGGGGAAAGAACGTCTGTGTTAAAGTTGAATAAAGACAATATTAAATGGTAAAATGTTGCATTTTCGGATGAAAAACATTTTATTCTTGATTAACCAAATGGTTTTAACAGTTACTGGCACGATCTGAAGATAGCGAAAGACAGAGCAGATTTTTTAAAGGCAGATATGAATCAGGCATTTTAAAGGTGGATCTATGGTGCTCTGGGGAGCTGCTTCTACTGAAGGCAGAATGAATTTAGTAATTTTTTCTATTATTACGAACATCAAGAGAATATCCGCAAATTTTAAATGTGGAATTATCAGATTTTTGTTAGATTTTGGGGGGTAGTAATATTTTTTTCAACAAGACTTACATTTTTGCTCTACTTTTAGAGCAATAGGAAATAGTTTGAAGAATGAAACTTCTGTATTATTGCCTTTCCCATGGCCTAAAAGTGGAAAAAAAGCCTTAACTTATGATATTGGAAAAGTGCATGCAAGTGGAAAGCAATTTTAAATAGTTTAAATATATTAAGAATATCATATATGCTATATGAAATAGTACTGAAACTGAATTATAAAAAAAATGTATATATATATATATATACCACAGAGAATGTCTAACTGTTTAACCCTAAAAAGAGACCCCATAAAATATTAATTTAAAGAATAACTGAAAAAAATTACTAAAATTTGAGCTGTCCTTATAATTGTGAACATCTGAAAAATCATCTTTTTACCATATTTAAATTTTTTAAGATAGAAAGACGATAAAACTTTTTAAATATAGTCTATTAATGAAATTCAAATTAATTAAAAATATATTTGTTTAAATAATAGTGTTCAGTATTTAGTTAATATAGAAAAACGGGTGTCCTTATAATTATGAGAAGGAGTGTATAACTTACTTAAAGCTCACATTGCCTCTCTAAATCTCTGAAACTGACTACACATAGCAGAATAGTTCTAGATCCATACAACTTGTTAATTTTTATTATCATCCTCCCCCCCCCCCCCCACACACACACCTCAGCTTACTGTTTACTTTATTTATTGTAACTTAGTTACTCCCCACAGTTAAAATGTAGATTTAGATTCATTAATCACTAAATCAGTAAAAATCAGCTTAACAAAAAGAAAAATAAGCAATTTACTTTTAGCAGTGCCAGATGAAAATAGTCTGCACTTTTAAATATCCACCAGTTATAAAATAAAAAATAAATTTCTATAAAGTTTTCATTATCTTAAAGCTATTACTGCTATTCTTCTTCTTCTTCTTTATTTTTATTTATTTATTTTTTATTTATTTATTTATTTTTTACGCAAAATTTAGTTATTAAAGATTTCTATTTATTTTTATTTACAGTTTGCATATTAAAATGTCTTATATAATAAAGCTAGCTGAGATTAAATAAAAGTTAACTTTAGAAAAAAACAAGATAAAGAAAATGTATGTATTCTTAACCAATTCTTAAATAGTTTCATTAACCACTTCACCGGCCACTGTAGCATGTGGAAGGCTATGTTTTCCCCAAGTTATCTCGGGATGGCCGGTGAAGTGGTTAAACAAAGTCAATAATGATTACCTTGCAGATTTATTTTAATCCATATAATAATAAACAGTTATAAAATTCTTGAATATTTCTGACTATTTATTATTTTTACCGGAAAAAAAATATTTCTTACACTCAAAAAGTTAGGAATGTAAACATCTCATGCCGAATCGTCTGGCGCTGAAGTAGCCAGTGCCAAAATGGTTGGCGCCAAATCGTAACAAACCACCCCAGACATGAACATTATTGAGCATACCTGGGATGCCTAGCAATGTGCTTTTCAAAAAAGATTTATCCCTCCCCTTCCCATCGCATTCATATGGATTTTTGGATTACGTTGCAGGATTCATGGTATGAATTACCTCCAGCACACCTTCAGACATTAGTCAAGTCCATGCCATGTTGTGTTGGAGCAATTATACAGACTAGTTGGGGCCCTACATAATATTAGTCAGGTGTACCAGTTTTTTTTTGCTCTTCAGTGTATATGTATGTTTTTTATTCCCTTTTGAGAAATGAAAATGAAACTGATATAGCTTAGAATCTTGCTTCAAAAGCTGATTACTGGAAATTGCATGCTTATCAATAATTATCAATTAATAATCTATTTGTCAAACATGACCTTTTCGAATGCCATAAATAAATTAATGACTGGCTGCTACTTCCTTATCTGTAACGAATGGGTACTTCTTGATCTGCCCAATTTGGACATTTAATTTGTACATTATTTATTCTACTAGAACAGTGGGTTAATAGATTTGGCGATGTATTGCTTTATCAGTATTTGAACGTGTACTTTTTTAATTTGTTGGCACAGGAAGGCTGTGTCCTAAGAAGATTACTACCGAGAGGAAATAACTCTCTTCTTTGAAATATATTAACCTACAATTCCTGGACAAAATTTTGTGACTTCTGCATTATTTATTTATTTTTTTAATTTATTATTATTTTTTTCCTGTGATTTTTTCAATATATTTTTTAACTTATTATATATGATAGTTTAAAACAAAGTTTAAAAAACGAATTATGTTGGTAATTTATTACAAATGTCTTTCTAGATTAGCATTTAAAATTAAAACTTATAAAGAACATTAGACCACACCAACTAAAGTATTTTGAATTTAAAAAAGGGAAAGAAAGTGCAATTTGGATATTTTTCCTCTGATTAAATATCTGCATATATATTTATATAATATATATATATATATATATATATATATTTTACTTATTTTTAAAAATATAATTTAATGTAA
Source organism: Salticus scenicus (assembly GCA_963930645.1). NCBI lineage: Eukaryota > Metazoa > Arthropoda > Arachnida > Araneae > Salticidae > Salticus > Salticus scenicus. The sequence continues at coordinate 105,359,777 of OZ005657.1, forward strand.
ACATCTGTGTGATGTTTTTTTCTTTTAAAGTGATAGTCTTTTTTTTTTTTTTTTAATCTATTTGTTTTTTTTATTTCATTTGAGAGTCAATCTTTAATTCTCAATAAACACTACATACTAAACAGCATAAAATTACATAAAAAGGTTGGAGTTTTATAGCCATAATTGCAAAAATCTAAAATGTTATTTTTCAATGAAATATCAAAGTTTAAATTGAATTTTCTCTACATGCATATTTTTATAATTGTATGCATGAAAATTCAATATTCTATAAAGATTTAGGTATTTAAATTGAAATACGTATTTTCTTCTTCATTTTCTTTAAACAGAATCAGAAAATGAGAAATTTAAATTAACTAAAAATAAGCTCTTAAAGCGACAAACATAGTATTTTTCTAATATGTATTCATATTGCATTACTCATGACTTTCTAAATTTCAGTATAATTTTTTATAGATTGGTTAAGGCTTATTTATTTTTTAAGATAAGAAGTATGGATATAACATTTGAAATGTTTAGTGTCAAAAGATTTGGAGATATAATGTGTGCAAGTTTAAAAAATATATATATTACATTAAAAGAAAATTTGTTTTAAATTTTGATGGTATGTAGTGTTGGTTTTAAAGGCCAGTTGATTAAAGGAGGATCCTAGGGCTAGGTGGTGTGCTCTCTATGGTGAGTCATTTTAAGAGCTTTCTAGCCTGTATTTATGCAAGTTTCAGAAAAAAACAACTCCAAAAGGCTAAACTAATGAAAATGACAATGGATTGAACTCATCACTGCCCATTTACCAGCCTCCAGAGATATAAATTTTAATATTCCATTGATAAGAGAATTGTAAAATTGCAATTATATTCATAAAAACTTTAATTTTTGTCATAATTTTGTGCAGTATTTTTCTGTAATGAGGAATTAAAGATTCGCTATTTAAAATAATAATAATACATTTTACATATCTTCTTAAATAACGTTTGTGTTTAAATGATGAATGATATTCTTAAATTTCATACATCATATGATGGATCTGGCCCCACCTGTGGAAATTGGCACAAAATGTCACTAATTATTATATTATGTAATAGTATAAGGTTCAAAGTGAAACAAATTTTAAAAAGGTGGACTTAATAATATTTATTCGGGATAATAGAGCTATTGAAACATGTAAATTTTTTTAATCTTTGTTACCAGACTTTTTTTTTTTTAATTTAAAACATTTATATATATATATATAGACTAAAACTAAAAAAATAATGATTTTGTAACAGCAAACAGCTGAATGATACTCTTTGCTGTTAGGTTTAATTGCTGTCTTTAATAAATTTATTGTTGTAAAATTAAACTTTTTAGCAAAATAATATATACTACAAAAAAAAAAAAAAAAAATGTGTGATTGCAATTAACACTTTTGCCAATTTATTAGTACTGATGTACAATTCAATATAAAGAATATCGACAAGTTATCTTGTACATTAATTTTAATGATTAAATGCTTATAAAATTTACTTCATTCAATTTCCCCCCCTTTTTTTTTTTTTTTTTTTTTCCCCTGGTAACTTTTGTTACTGCAGTGAGCTCAAATGAGAAAGCTTTCAATCAATTAAAAATTGCAAAAGAAACGAACTGTTATACACTGCAGGGGGGAAAAAATGCACTTAGATGTTTTCCTTTTGTCTTTCGTTGACCGTCAGTTTTAAGATTTAAAAAGAAAATTTTCAAATAAATTTTATTACGAAGTTCTCCACTTGAAATTTAGGATTGAGCCAAGTATTCAAAACAAAAAACAATTGTTAGGAAAGAATTGTTAGTATTTCAAAAATAGCAAAGATAAGGCTATTAATGATATCTCAAAAAGTGAAATTTTAGAATGAAATGCAAAATGTATTTTAATGCATGAGATGGCAAAATAATTAAATGTTTGTGAATCATTGGTGAGATTTTTTTTTTTTTTTTTTTTAAGCAAGATATAAAATTTTGGGCTTTTTAATATAGAAATTTGGCTTTAGGTGGCCATGTTGCTCATCAAAGCAAGATGACTGCAAATTAAATAACAAATGTTTAAAAAATCAATTTGTATGATGTTTAGAACTTAAAAAATGTTCAATAAAGTGTTTAGCCAAATAATATCTTCAAAAACAGTGCAGAAACAATTAAACAAAGCAGATAAAACCAGAAGATCTGCAAAAAAGAAAAGAAAGAATAAAAAAAAAAGGGGGCGCCAGTTGACCAAAAAAAATAAAAAATATCTGTTAATGTTTGGTCTATACTGGTTTTCTATGATGAATCAAGTTCAATTCATTTTGAACTGATGGAAACAAACTAGAAGGACGATGAAAAGGTGACCGACTTAATGAAAATTGCACTCTTAAAACAGTGACACATTCTCCGTACACTATGGTACTGAGATACATAACTTTTCAAGAAGTCAGGCAAATTTTCATGTTCAAGGGATCATTTGACTCGAAATAAAACAATGCCATCATAAAGGTGATACGTTTTATTCAAGTTGTTAAAATTACCTATCCATTCCCATGACCATCCGTAATTCTGTAAGTAATCATAAAGCTTTTTTCATTTTAAGTCAAATCCCAGAAAGAATATTGTAGAATTTCTTCTTTACCAGACCTTGAAATAGCCCTAATCTCAGTCTGCTCGGAAATGTTTAGTCTATAAAAAAAAAGGGGGGGGGCGTAGGATTTGAAATTTGTCGTCTACAACTTTGCAAGAACTAGAAAATATTATTTATGATATATTTGGCACAGTGAAATTTCTGAGGTTTATGTTAAAAAACTGTATAATACTATGCCAGTGTGCATTAAAGCAGTAATTCCGTATAAACATGGAATTACCTAATGTGGAATACATATTTTTAGATAGTAATTGTTTAGATCTAAAAATTGTTAGTTTTAACTTAAAGTTTAAAAAAACGCTTCAGTATGGACTTTATGGTGCTCACCGACCATCAGGACAGTGCTGATAATGGAGGAGTGGGGGCTCTCAAAAGTGATACACCACAAAGTCCATACTAAAGCTGTAAATTAAGGGAGTTTTAAACTAAAACTGACTTTAAATTAAAGTTTTATTTCATATATTAAATCATAATAGAATGCAAAGTATATGTTTATAATATTACATTTAACCTGTTAATAGTCTCATATTGGTCTATTCACTGGCCACTGCTTATAAAGTCCTCCTACAGATCACCCCTTAAAAATAAAATGAGAAAACTCTGTATAACTGACCTTTGGTAGATGTCCTCTAACATAGCATGTTTTCAAGTCATTCCTGCTATTTTTTGAGCAGTTAAAAACATTTTACTTCTCAAATCAGTCTATTTGACTGTGACCAGTAACTTTGTTTCATTTTTCTCCCCACTTCCAGTTTTTAAGACATGTTAGAATTTTGCGGGAAAAGCTTCGTGTGAATTAAGGGCAGTTTCATCTTTTTCTACTGGTTTTCTTTCTCCCCAACACTAAACAGCGGCAAGGAATAGACCGAAATGCGACTACTAGCATTATAAAAAATGATGCGATGACTCTCGGGTTAAAAAGAAAGTTTTATATAGATTTTATTAAGTACTTTGTAGAGTGTAATAAAGCAAATTATTAAATCAATAAAGTACATAACTATCATTTTATCTCTTTGGTATTCAAACATGACAGCTTTACTTGCTTCAATAATTACTTAATTTATTACAAATCAAAAAGGTATAATACCATTTTTCTGCAGTGAAGTTTTTTTTTTTTCTTTTTGTCCCACACTGTTATCCAGGGTGCAAAGCAAAGTCTTGTGTAAGTCTTCATCGCTGCAACCATTGGTTGCAGACATATATTTCCAATTACAAATTGTTTTTAAAAAATGTAAGCATTTATAATATGGCAAAAATGTAAGCATTTAAATTTTAAAAATCAATTTTTTATTATAAAAATCTAACATTTTATATAGTCTCTATAGTCATATTTAGTAAAAGTTGATGCTCATGCTAACAAATATATCACAAAAAGTTTCACTTCCATGCACCCAAAATTGACTGATATGTTTAGTGTCAAAAGTTTGGAATTTCTTTCGCATTTTCCCGGGCTTTATTAAATATTTTTTTAACTGACCCCTTAATGAAGCCTGGAAAAATTCCAAACTTTGAAACTAAATCTGTACACTAGAGGTAAAAGACACAATGTCCATTTGTGTGTGTGAAAAGAGTTACCACCAAAATGTATTATTAAAGGCATAATACAGTATATCATAAATAATGTGTTAAAGTCATCATTCGATTATTGCAAAGAAACATGCATTTAAAGTTGAAAAAAATAAAAATGTTGCTCTCCTGAAAAATTATATTATTGTAACGTGGTGCCCTTTACCTTCAGGATATAGAAATATCTCGGTCAAATTTTTAGGCACACAGAAGTGAAACTTTTTGTATTATATTTGTTAGGATGAATGTCAAATTTTATTGCATAACAACTATAGGGACCTGGGGCTGGGGACTGTACGAAAATTATTTTTTGTGATTTTTCAAAAATTTTACTTAGACATGCCATGTCATATAAGAAAAGAAATTTCATTAGAAAATTTTGTACTTGGAAATATACATCTGTATGGAGATAAAAGCCTCCTTGCAACTTTGCTTTGCACCCTGTATATACATATATACAGGGGCGGGGAAATGCTTGATTTACTTACCAAGGGCGAGTAATTTTTCGGACATGGCGAGGGAATTTTAAATCGATCAATTTCATTGCCATTATTCAACATTCCTTGGTAATACAACATAGTAAAATCTGTGGTTCTGCAGCATAGTAAAACAGCTAAAAAACTATAAAGCTGTGCAACAAAAAACTATAAAGCTGTATTACTGTGCAAAACAGCCAAAAAATAAAAAATGCTGCCAAAGTCATGAAGAGTGTTTGAAAAAGCAACTTCTTTAGATTTTATTACCTTTTAAGCTACTATTATCTTATAGTGAATAATCTATTTAAAGAAAGGGAACTTGAAAGAATTCTATTAAATGGTCAATTCACCTTACAATTGTGCAAGTTTTACTGTAAAGATTTTTAACTGTGTATTATATATTGCTGGTTGGTTATATAAAAAAAAAAAAAAAAAAATCCTTGACCGGCAAGAAATTTTAAAATGAGTTTCAGGCATGAGAAGAATTAAGAAATTAAGTAGACACATTTTTTTTTTTTCCCTTATTTTATAAAAATTAATATTTATTTTAGTAAAGAATTTGATCTATTATATTTTTTATTAACAGACACTTTAAGAAAATTTATTATGGACAATTTCAATTTGCTGAACAGAATTAATTTCTGAAATACACTTTATTAAAAATCTATCTCACCGGTTCTGTAGTAATAAATTAACAAAGTTTTTTAAACTCTTAATTACAATCTTTTTTTTTCAAACATTAGTTAAAGTATTCTTTCATGTGTGGCTCTAGTTATGACTAAATTATAGTGACACTGATCAATTTCTTTTGATTGAATAAACAAAAATTTAATGTGTTACTTAAAATAACTGTTTTATTTTCCCAAAGCTATCAGAATTAATAAGGTTTTTAATCAAAAAGGTAAATAATTTTGTCAATTAAGTTATTTTGCCTAATCTATTGAAATTAGAAAGAACTGTATTCATCTCTCTCTCTCTATATATATATATATAAACATATATATATATAATTAAAAAAAGCTTATAAAATCTACCAACAAGGCTTGTAATTTTTCCAAGTCTTCAAGAATTAGAAAGTGCATTATGGTGATAAAAAAGAGGGGTTGACAATTTTCCATATCTATTAGAATTTTTAAATAGTAATACATTTTTTACTTGGGGGAAACACATTATTAATTTTGCCAACTAAGTTTATGATCTTGCTAAGACCACCAAAATTAAAAAGTGTACAATGAATTTTTTATTTAAATAAATGTTTGATGAATGTGCAATCTAGGTTTGAAAATTTTCCTTGCCTGTATATAAACATATATATATATATATATAATTAAAAAAAGCTTATAAAATCTACCAACAAGGCTTGTAATTTTTCCAAGTCTTCAAGAATTAGAAAGTGCATTATGGTGATAAAAAAGAGGGGTTGACAATTTTCCATATCTATTAGAATTTTTAAATAGTAATACATTTTTTACTTGGGGGAAACACATTATTAATTTTGCCAACTAAGTTTATGATCCTGCTAAGACCACCAAAATTAAAAAGTGTACAATGAATTTTTTATTTAAATAAATGTTTGATGAATGTGCAATCTAGGTTTGAAAATTTTCCTTGCCTGCAAGAATTAAGAAATGTAGTTTTTATTTTTAAAAAGTTTAATAATTTTGCCAAGTTTATAAAAATTATAAAATGTATTATAGTTTAAAGAGAAAATTAAACAGTTTTGAAACGGGTTAATAATTTTGGCAAATATATTGGGAATATTAAATGAATTTCAGACCCCCTCCCCCTTCCAGTTTAATAATTCAGACAAACCTATAAAAAATTGAAAATATATTATAGTTTTAATTTGAAATAAAGTTTAAAATTTTCACACAAAAAATTGTAATTTTGTCAAGTCTAACAGGATTATAAACTATATTATGATTTTTGAATAAAAAAATATATTTAACAAATTTGTCATGAAAAAAATATTTAGCAATTTGTCAGGGTTTGCAATTTTGTCAACTTTACAAGAATTAGAAAATGCATTATAATTTTGATTACAAGAAAAGTAGGTTTAACAAATTTACTAAGTAGTTTTTATAAATTTATCAAGTTTACCAAGGTGGGGTCAAGTGCGAAGTAATTAGGTGGGGAGAATTCACCAATCTTCCTTTTAATGAGGTCCCCGATTCTACTTTAAAAATGCACATCAGTCAGATTTACCCTTTTTTCTTTCCTATGTAATCCTATAGGATTTTTGTTGCTTTATATTATATTTTATTCAAAAATAAAGTTTTTGAATTCCATCCTTTAAACATGTTGCCCTTTATTTCAATGAGCAATTTATTTTATTTTTTAATAAGTTTAAATATTTCTTTTTGAAAATTAGAGCTCTAAGTTTACTTAATGAAATCATATATTAATCCCCCCCCCCCCCAAATGATCACTAAGATAAAAGATGGTATGTTCAAAAAGCAGAGTTAAAAGAAAAACTTTACTTTTCAATGAGTTATTTTCATAATATGAAGCAACAAAAATTCCATATGATTATATGGGAAGAAAGAAAGGAAGAATCTGACAAAATGAGGAGGTTTTATTTTAACCTGAGAAAACTTTGTTTAAATAACTGGTACACTAAAAATGTCTTTTTGTGCAAATAGCATTTTGTTGAAAATTAAGAAGTCACCCTATTTGTCATCACCAGCAGAGTCAAAGCTCAATTTTTTCTATGATGTAAGTTTGTTATGAGATTTACATTTTACTTTTTATATATACAGTACGAAGCCGAAAATCTGGAAAATTTCGGCTGCGTTAATCATTATCAACAGCTTTTTTTTTTTTTTTTTTTTTGAAAGCATAAATATATCTAAAAAAAAAAAGAACTGGAAAACTATTTTATTTCTTATTAATCTACAAAACCGGCATTTGCAAAGTCTGAAAAAGGAGGGGGAAGAAAATTATAACAATAGTAATAATTCTTAAACATTTATCTACTTGAGAGCTAAATTTTATATTCTATTTCAATTATGCCCAAACTTTTAATTGAAAAACCTAAAGTACTAAAACAACAACAACAAAAAAATCACGGGAATGTTTTAAAAATGGTAGGTTTTTCTTATTTATTTTCTTTTATTGTAACTGGTACTCATTTTTGTGGACGCTAGTGTGGAATTTGAAAGGTGGTGTTGCGTGGCTAGCGGTGCCGGCTCTGTGACATTTTTGCTAAGTGTTTCCTCTTTATATTTAGTTTTGAAACTCGGGTAGAGTAATTTTAGTTTTCTTTACTGAGTTATTGTTCGGTGAACAAGTTTGTTTATTTTGACAGTTTAATTAAAGGAAGTTTTTTTTTTAAACTTTTGTGTTACGAAGTGTGTGAACCGCCCTACACGTGGTGGTACAAGAGTGTTTGTTATCGCCGAATTAGGACTGAACTTGTTTGTTGACCTTTGCGGTAAGGTCATTTGTTAAAACTACTGAAGCTGGCGGTAAACCCAACGGCAAATATTGCGAATAATGGAAATGTAAGCACGCAAGGACTGGACATGGCTCAAACCATGGATACTTCACAAGGTACGACTTTGAATCCTAATTTCTATGTTAATAATAATCTTCCCGACTGTTTACAAGCAGCAGTAAATGATGGAGTAGATGAAATTGCCATTTTAATCGCTGCTAAAGAGGGTTCGCTGCCTGCATCCAACCCTAAGAAACTGAAGGTTGAAATTTTAAAAATAGTGGAAAAAACAAATGTTATAGAAACACTAAAAATGACCCGTCAGGGTAAGGTTCTTGTGATTATTAAGGTGGTAGAAGCAGCTCAAAGACTTTTGCAAGTTAAAACACTTTTTGATGTTGTGGTGGAGCCGTATGTAATTAAAGAAACAATATACACAAGGTTCCTCTTGCACAATATTGACTTAACTATCTCATGCCAGGATATCGCTGAAGAATTAGAATTGCAGGGAATAATCCCGCTTGAAATTAGACGTTTCATAAGGAAAAGTAATGACAGTCAAATACCTTTGACAACTGTCTTAGTCACGAAACTTGGAACCCAGCTACCTAGACATGTCAAATTATGGTATCAAAACCATAGAATTACCCTATTTTGGGACAATCCACGGCCATGCCGGAATTGTTACAAATTCAATCACAGCACACAGTCTTGCAAACAGTCGCCGGTCTGTGTAAAATGTAGCGAGAGTCATACTGGCGTCTGTACCGCGTCGTCACTGAAATGTGTCAATTGTAAAGGGGAGCACGAGGCTCTCGACAAAACTTGCCCGTTGTACGTACGGGAAGTCAAGATTCAAAAATTCCGCAGCGCTAATCACCTGACTATAGCTGAGGCTAGAAGGAGGTTTTCTGAGACTGAGGGCGTCAAAACCCAATCTTATGCAAAAGTTGCAACCAGTAGTCCAACATTGCCAGACTTCGTCACCAAATCTGATCTAGAAGCTTACTTGAAAGCTTTGTCATCATCTATGATAGAAATGGTGCAACAACTTATGGCTGCCCAACTTCAAACATTTCAACAAATGCTGGGATCCCTGACCCAGACCTTAGCCTTATCCCTCCGTCCGCCGGCTCACGGTGCCACTTCTTCCTCATCTACAGAAACAGACAGTTCGGAATCTCAAGCAAAAAGGTTACTAAAAAAGAAGAAACTTGAACTCGCCCAGCATTCACCTACTCTAAATGCCATGGATACTTCGGTTCTACCTACAGACAATAGCCAAATAAGAACTCCTGCTCCCAGCGAGATACTTTCATTTGGTAATGGGCCTGGGTAAAAAAAAAAAACTTGTTTGGCCGGAGGCCTCTTTTCTTTTCTTTATTTTTGTTTCTCTTCTAATGGGAGTCTCATTAGTTCATTGGAACATCCGCGGATCTCGAGAAAATTCTGCTTGGCTCCATCATTCGTTCTTTTCTCGTTCTGATTTTATTTGCCTCCAGGAAACTTTCCTGAGTTCTTCAAATGATTTTTCTCTTCCTGGGAAAGTTGTCTATCGGGCTGATAGGCACTTTCAACACGGTGGTGGTCTTATTACTGCTGTCAACCGCAAAATTTCCTCTCATCATCTTTCACTCCCTAGTTCTTACCATGGCAACGAGGTCCTGGGTGTTGAAGTTAAGTTGTCATCTAGTTTTAGGCTTCAAATCCTTAATGTTTATTCTCCTCCCGGCAGGTTTGACTACGACTGGTTTAACCAGGTTTTTTACCTTTGCAATAGTTCTTTCATAATAGTTGGTGACTTCAACAGTTATCATACGAGTTTTGGTGGCCGTCGGGATTCTCCTCAGGGCTCGAGGGTCATCGACTGGATCATAAACAACAATATCTGTCTCGTTAATACTTCTGTTCCTACCCATGTTTCCCCGGGGGGATCTTCTACCTTAATTGATCTCTCTCTTGTTTCACCTGACCTGTTTTCGAATACCTGTGTCCAGGTCCACTCTGATACGTTTGATAGTGACCACTGCCCAATCAACCTTACTTTCGATAGGCTGCCCGGCTCTCGTCCGTGTCATAGTGTTAGGTTAAGGTGTGACTGGGGGTCCACTACCGTTAAGCTTAACAAGAAGTTACAGGATTGTAACTCTCCGTCCTATGAGGACGTGGTAAATATTTGTCAAAGGTCGGTCGCTGTGAGTAATCGAAGGATTAGGATCTTGGATCGTGTCGGCACTCCCTGGTGGGATAGCCGCTGCAGTTATCTCCTTGGGCAGAAATGCAAGTTCCTTCGCCTAGTGAGAAAGCACCTAAGCTATACTTACTGGATGCAGCACAAGCATTTCGCTGCTCATCTTAAGAAAGAAATCAAGGACGCTAAACGTATGTACTGGTCCGAGGTCTGTAAAAGGAGTGGGTAGTCTAGTGATATTTTCAAACTTCTCAAGGCTCTCCAAAACCGGAAGAACCCTCCCCAGGAGTCCTATAATTACATTAGTACCTCAAATGACAGTAGGCTGGCTGCTGCTAATATTTTTGCTCACACGTTTGTCTGCCCCCCTATTGACTGTTACATCCCGCTGGACTTCAGTACCAACGTGGATAGCAACATTAGGAAGTCTTTTGCTCTCTCAGATCTTCAACACGCCTTGCACAAGTCTTCCCATCGCACACCTGGAAATGATGGTATTTCCCTCCGACTTCTCAAGTGCCTCGACAATAGCAGTCTGGTCAAACTTCTCGATTGCTTTAATAATCTCTGGTTGGAGGGTCTAGTTCCCAAGTCCTGGAAGGAAGCCATTGTCGTTCCCATCTTGAAGCTGGGTAAGAATTCCAATTCCTCGTCTTCCTATCGCCCAATCTCCCTCACCCCTGTTCTCTCGAAGGTTTTTGAGCGGATGGTTCTTCGGCGGATGATTCCTTGGGTGCTTAAGAATGATGTTTTCCATGTGAACCACTACGGGTTTATTCCTTTTAGGGACTGTGCACCTGCTTTGACGAAAATCTATGCTAATCTGGCATCGGCTCGGCGGCAGAAGTGGTTTAGTGTCTTGGTCTCGGTGGATATTGCCTCTGCTTATGACTCCGTTTGGCCGAACGGCCTGGCTTTGAAGATGCTGTTAGCAGGCATTGACGGCCATCTCACGAAATGGTGCCATTTCTTCATGCAACGTGCTATCCAGGTTAGGTGGTTGGGAACTTTGTCTGCCCCAGTCTCGTCTTTCGTGGGGGTCCCGCAAGGGGCTGTTCTGTCTCCTTTACTCTTCTCTTTCTATATGAGTGATATCTTTGAAGCAATTATGCATGATATTCAGGACACCCTTCATAATCTAGTTCGCTGGTGCAATTACTGGAAGTTGAGTCTCAGCCCTCATAAAAGTGCTGCGATTGTTTTTTCCAGGAGGAAAACCTCGCCTGATTCTAACCTCCGACTGCAGGTGGAAGATATTCCCTGGGTGGTCTCCCTTCGTATCCTTGGCCTGTTGTTCGATCGGGTTTGACGTGGGGCAATCACGTCTCTCGTCTCCGTAAGAAAACTTTGAAGAAACTTAACATTCTGAAGAGCATTAGTCATACTTCTCAGGGTGTTGGCACCAAAAACCTTCTCAGAATCGCGAATGCTACTGTTGTCAGCTCCCTGTATTTTGGTAGCAATGTGTATTCTTTTGCTGGTCCCTCCACTCGGAAGAGGTTAGAGCCCCTTTTGAATGCTGTGCTTAGGGTGGCTACGGGCCTCCCTCGGTGGATGCCTATCCCCGTTCTTCGCCGGGAAGCTAACTCGCTTACTGTGGCTAGCCTTCAAGACCTCCATAGGGAATGTTTTTTCATACGCCACTTTGTTTTAGGTACGAGTTCACCCATTCACTCCTTGGTGGATCCCTCCAATTTTGACTCTGGCTCTCCTAGTTCCCTCGTGAGGGTTATTCTTAGTCAGCTTGGTCTGAGTTCTCAGGATTTGTTGCTTTGGTTTCAGCCCCCCTATCCTTTGTGTGACAACATTTCTTTTCTAATTGATACTTTAGACTTCCAGAGCAGGTCTCTCCATCCGGAGCTTGTTCACCAGACTTTCACTGAATGTGCTTCTCTACATAGCAAGTGGCATCAAATGGCTACTGATGCCTCCAAAACTAGCTCTTGCATCGCTGTTTGGGACATGTCTTTGCGCTGTGGACATTCAAGGCAAGTAGACAATATAAATTCTATCTTTACTGCTGAAACGCTTGCGATTGGTCTGGCCTTGGACCATGCCCCTCTTAAGGGGAAGCTTATCATCTTCTCCGACAGCAAGTCTGTGATCACCAGCCTCCAGGCTATCAACTATCACTCGCCAGTGGTGATTACTTAGCTGGTCATGGCAGCCAGCCGTCTGGACAAGGTTCAGGTGGTTTATGTGCCCGGTCATATGGATATCCATGGGAATGAAATGGCCGACATGCTTGCTCAGTCCATCGTTTCTGCACCATCCTCGTTCAGCAAGGTGTCTCCAGAGGACATCTGTCGATACCTTCACACCATTCATAAAAGGGATGATGTCCAAGAGTGGCTCTTAGGGAAATACAGTGTGGATTTCCCCCACCTCACCAAAAGAAGCTGGGAGCATCATAAACTTTGTCTGCCCAGGAGAAGTGAAGTCCTCCTCAGCCGCCTGCAGACTCGAACCCTCCCCACCCGGGCTCTCCTCTACAAGCTTCATATGAGTGACTCTCCTCTCTGTTCAACCTGTCAGGTTCCAGAAACCTGTGACCATTACCTCCTTGCATGTCAGCGCTACGCCTCAGCTCGGCATGATTTGTATAACAATCTCAATCTCCTTGGTTCTTCGCCTACCTTCAGCGATTTAGCCGTCTCTGGAGTTACCCAAGCTCGCCAGTTGGTGTCGTTTATTCTCAAGTCTGACAGATTCTGACTTTGGCTCCTTCGTCTTATCCACACGTCCTTAACTGACGATGCAACCATGTACTGTTTGTTTCCTCACAATTAAGATCTTCATCGAACTTGTTTAGGATTATTAGGGGTGTAAAGCCTTGCAGCTATAAACCCCATGCTCTGAGGGTCTCTCCCTTCAAAACAACAACAACTAATTTTTGTATGCAAATATTTCAATAGATCTTTTGTTTTTCAAGTTTAATTTTATTTATTTTTATTTATATATTGTTAAAGTTGATAAAAAGAATATTACAGAATATGTTTAAAAATCTTAATATATTATTTTTTACTTGAATTTGCATATTATCCAAGTACTTAAACCAAAACATTATATTTTTTTAGGCATGACCAAAAATCTGGAAAATCCGAAATTGCCGCAGTCTCGACAATTCCGGATTTTCAGCTTCGTACTGTACTTTTTATCTTCCATTTAATTTCTGTATAGCTTGTTTTCATGCTTCATTAGTTTTGTTTAGTATCGGGCGAATTAGGCTGTAATATCTGTAATATTTTTAGCTATAAACTTACATATATACAGAATTTCACCTATTTTCTGTATAATTCAACCATTGCTCCCAAAGAAATATTATTTTAATGTATGCTTTTAATCTTGGATTTTTAATAACTTTTTCAATTAAATCTTCCATTTTTCATGTGATATTTCATTTTTCTTTCTGTGAAATATTTGAAAAGATTTTCCACATATATAATTCTGTTTATACATTCAGAAAATTTGTTCTTATTTATTTATTATTATTAAGTTATTAATATTTTACTTTGGGGTTAAAATACATAAAAATGAACTAAGTGCATTTTTCATACCATATTAGTTCAAAATAAAATTTAAAAAAATAGAAAACAACAAATTTAATGGTTCTGAAACTTCTGAATGTTAAAACATAATTTTAAAAATTAGGTAATGAGTAATTCTCTTAACATATCAGGAGTTGATTATGCATAGGACTTTTGTCTGATTTCAGGATTTTTCTTATCTGATTTAAGTAGACCCATTCCTTTAATTCTTTGATTGGTTTCTTTAGTACTTGATGATGATTCTAGTTGTTCGAGTAACTTACTAGGTTGATCATGCCAACGACTAAAGGAGGGTTTTAACTTCTAAGCCTATGTGGTGTGCTCCCATAGTAAGTCATTATATAAAGTTTCTAACCTGTATTTAAGCAACCAACTCCAAATGGCTAAGTTAATGAAAGTGACCAGGGATCGAACTCACTACTTCTTATTTACCAGCTTCAAGAGATTTACATTTTAATATTCCATCGATAAAAACATTGCAATTGTACTCATAAAAACTTTAATTTTTGTCACAATTTTGTGCGGTTTTTTCTGTAATCGTGGATTGAAGATTCACTATTTAAAAAAAAATTACTTTTTACATATCTTCATAAATAATGTTTGTGTTTGAATATTATTAATGTTAAATTTCACACATCATCATATGATGGATCTAGATCCCCTGTGAAAATTGGCACAAGCTGTCACTGATTATTGCATTATGTAATAAGGTTTAAAGTGAAACACATTTTAAAAAAAATGGGCTTAATAATATTTGTTCGGGATAATAGATCTTTTTGAAACTAGTGTACATGTAAACATTTTTAACCTTTGTTACCAGACCAAAATTTGCTTATGCTTTGGAAGAGGGATATTTTATTCAAAAATGAAGTTTTTCAAATTCCACTCTTTGAACATGTTGCCTTTTAACTTTTTAATTTGAATTTTGAATTTAAAAATGTGAATTTTCACTAAATTCATTTTTCTCATTTTTGAGATGTAAAATGAAATATTAAAATCTAAAAAATTCAATTTTTGGAAGACGGGTACTCATTTAATTGTTGTGAATTTTCTGAATGTTGAAACGGAATTTAAAAATACCAATTAGGTAATGATCAATTCTAGAAACAAATTTTGCCATAGACTTTCGTGGAATTTGGTCACTTGTGATGGGGAAGACGAAAAGCAGATTTTATTTTAACCTGAGAAAACTTTGTTTAAATAACTGGTACAAATGAAAATGTCTTTTTGTGTAAATAGTATTTTATTGAAAATTACGGAGACACCCCATTTGTCATCACCAGCAGCCAAAGCTAATGTTTTTTCTATGATGGAAGTTTATAAGATTTACATTTTACTTTATATATATACAAGTTACTTTCCATTTAATTTCTATATTAAATTTATCTTGTTTTCATGCTTCATTGGTTTTATTTGGTATTGGGTGAATTGGGCAAAGTGATATCTGTAATTTTTTTAGCTATAGGCTTTTAGCTATGGGCTTATAGCATCAATAATTCCGGCATCAGCAGGAAATAAGACTTTGCCAAAATACCGATTTTTCCAGATTATACATGTTCCAAAAATATAACAAAATCGTTGATCAATTATTACATCCAAAGAAATATTTTAAAAAATATATATATACAAGCCTAATGTATACCCTATCAAAAGCGTAAATAATTAAAAAGTTGGCAAATATGCTGTTCCATGGTCATATGTGAGTAACCCGTTGAGTACTACAATTTGCAGGCAAAGAAAAAGTCATCAGTGCTAGATTATAGGTTTCCAGATTATCGATGCTTCACTGTGTATTATATACACATACATATATATGCCCTTGCATATAAAAAAGATTAATTTTTCAAAATTCAACAAGGGAAATTTATTCTTATTTAATATATTTGGCCGCTTTAGTCTATTTACTGAAATTCAAAATTTTAGAGGGGTGGAAAAAGAATATAATAAAAAAAAATTAATTTTTACTATAAAATTTTAATGCTTAGATTTTATGTTGATACTTTTTCATACACATCATATTCTTTTTTAAATGAGAAAAAAAAAAATCTGGGTGTGAAAGAGCAGGGGTGCAGAATATGTCCGAACGCCCGAACGAGGTTCGGGGTAAATTTAAACTGACTGGGGAAATTTTGAATACTTCTTTAAGAGAAAATAAAAATGTAAATCAAAAATAACAATTTGCTACTTTGAAGTGCTTATACACTAATAGCGATATTTTTATGTTACACTGTATACTTATTCTCTTAAAGATTTATTACATAGAACAAATGACTTTGTGCAGCAAAGTAGATTTTTGCATTATTGAGGGAAATTTATACTGTGTTTGGGGGAAATTTCCAAGGTTTGAACATTTTCTGCACCCCTGTGAAAGAGTATTTACATTGAAATTTAAGTATTCGGTCAAATGTCACTATTTGGCACAACTTTATTACCTATAATAAGTTAAATTTGGAGAGTTCTGTAATGCATTTATGCAACGTGAAATTCAGTGAAAATTAAATGTGAAATTCAATGTTTTTGTTTCTTGTTGAAAGAGGAGGAGGAAGAAAATTACAACAATAGTAACAATTCTTAAACATTTATCTAATTGAGAGCTAAATTCTATTTCAGTTGAAAAACCTAAAGTACTAAAACAAAACAAAAAAAAATAAAAAAATCATAGGAATGTTTTAAAAATGGTAGGTTTTTCTTATTTATTTTCTTTTATTGTAACTTGAACTAATTTTTGTATGCAAATATTTCAATAAATCTGTTTTGTTTTCCAAGTTTAATTTTATTTATTTATTGTTGAAAAGCTGATAAAAAGAATATTACAGAATATGTTTAAAAATAGTAATATATTATTTTTTACTTGAATTTGCATATTATCCAAGTACTTAAACCAAAAAATTATACATTTTTAGGCATGACCAAAAATCCGGTATTGCCGTGATCCCGACAATTCCGAATTTTCGGCTTCGTACTGTACTATGAATCCAATGACTCACAAATCCATACTTTTCATCATTACAAAACACAACAAAGAAGATAATAATCTTAGGGAATAAAAATATTTTTCACTTACCAGCTCAAAAATTTTTTTAATGCATATAAAATTTTAAGTGTATCAAACTTCAATGCTTTTGAATTTTTTATTTTGCTTTCATTTGTTAGCTTTTTAAGCCATTAAATTAACCTGCAGAGCTTTAAACAATCTGAAGCGCTGTTTCTACTATTATACATTTTATGCTCAAAATATTTTGAAAATTACATACCACATTAACAATAGATATACTGTAAGAGCCATAATGAAAATTGAAATAATAAAAGAATATATTACCGAAGTATCCAATATGAAAGACATACAGACAGACAACTGACTCAAAAGGGTTATCAGTGCCATTATCGCCAAAATCATCCAAGTCTGGCAACTGAACACCAATAAGGGATACCAAAGCTTAGTCGTCTTACTTATTACGAGTCTTATTTGATTTTTTATATAAATTATGCATAAATTTATCTATAAAAGACCACTTAAAGAAAGAAAACAATAATAAAATTTTCAATGAGTTTTATAAAAAAAAAAATAACACAGTTATACTGTGTTGTTATCCACAGAGCAACAACAAGCAAATAATCCATTAACAATCAATATCTGTTTCAGATAAATGATCCAATATTTTCCTAATCTTCTCACTAAGCATCTTTGAAGTTCGTATGGTCTCATTTCATCTAATTTTTTTTTAATCCCTATTAACTCTCTAGAGATTGCAAATGGTACATCATAATTTACATTTCGCAGTGGAGCTTTATCTACTTGACCAAGGAGAATGTGACAAGATTTACTTTTAACTCGATAGTGAATAGCTTCTGTCGGTTCAAAAATTTGTTCTCCAGTAATAATTGTTCTGTTACTTTTAGATGCCGTTAGCTGAAGTTTTTCATCTGGCATATTGATTATTGAATCCTTCAATAATTTTGTTGGAAAAATTGTTGGCTGGCGCTTTTCATCTATATCTTCCACGTCCCATAACTTTTTTTGCTCATGGGTTAATTTTACTCTTGCTGATACTGTGTGAGGAGAAATAACAAAGCCAACAATATACAATTTTGACATTTTCCCGTATGATTTCAAGAAAAATTCACTTGAAATATAATTGTTAGTGTTAAGGAGATTCTGAAAGATTTTCACTACACAAAAAGCTAAATTTTGCCTTTTGTCCACCATATTATAAACTGACTGAAAATCCTTTTCTTTACATATTAGAGTAAGCATGTTTTTGAAATCAGGTATGTTATCACAGCAATCTTGTATATATAAGCCTGCTTCTAGACGTAACTCATAAGAATCAATATCATGCAAAAACCAACCACAAAATAAATGTTTAAAGTAATTTGGTTGGGCAATATGTCGTTGACTAAAATCCTTAAAACGTATGGCTTGACTTCTAACAGGTATATGTCCACTACATTCTGCATTAATAATCGGTGGATATTGTAGTACTAAGTACTGCATTTTCTGAGCAAGATAGCAATAGTATTTCATCTGTTCCTTATTGGCCATAGATTGATCAATAACTATTATATTATAAGCTTCTTCCATTGCATTTTTCACGGTATTTCTGAAATAACGATAAAATTCATCCACTTTATATTCCGAAAAGTCACATCCAGTTTCTTTTACAAATATATCATCGGATACAACGCGAATAGCATGGTGAAACGTAGACGATAAAATATTAACAGCTTCGTGTCTTTCCACAGTATTTGGACCTTGAAATATTATCAGAACTTTTGCAAATTTTACATACATTTCAGTCTTTTTATCAACTGTCATTCGCAATGGATAAAAATCAGGATTGTTCTTTTCACCAAACTTGGATTGTACACTTGAATTTATTTTAGAAGCCATATTAAAATTTGTTTCCTTATATTGTAACCCATATAACTAAAACAAATCCTTACTTAAAAGTTAAAAAGTTCAAATTTAAAGTAATAAATTGACCACGGATTAAGAATCTTTAAATACAATTCTAGTCCATGAACATGAAATTGACAAGACCGCGAAAACAAAACAATAACGTTCAGTGTTGCCAACTCTTGGAGGAATTGTAAGTGCTAATTTTTAGTGGCGAAAGACCAGTCAGTTCGAGATGATAACGTAACTAAAAACGTTGTTCTAATAGAGCAGGCGCACGTAACGTCACTGCGACAGATGTTTTCGCACGTACTTTAGAATTGTAGGCAAAAGGGGGATAAAGCACCAATGGAGAGGCAGATATTTTGACTACATGCGCAAAAGTTGCAGAATAGCGTCGCTTGTTTATAACATGCGCCTGCTCTTCACACATCCACATTTTTCAAATTTCCTTTTTTTTTTTTTTACTTTGATCGCTAATTTCTATTCTCAACTTAGAGAGGCATACTATTGTAACAATCGCAGCTATCGTAGATCACAAGTCGGATCGTACAGTCGGCAGCAAAAATATCCGAACACTAGCATTAATCCCCGTCGGAAAAAAGCACTCTTAATACTGCTTTATCAAATAAATCCTTGTTCAATCATGTTCTTAGACTGACTAAGAACATGATTCGACAAGGATTTATTTAACAAAGCAGTATTAAGTGTACTTCTTTTTTAGACAGGAATTATTGCTAGTGCTCGGTTACTTTTGCTGCCGAGTGTATGACCCGACTTGTGATCTAAGATAGCTACGATTGTTACAATAGTATACCTCCCTACTTTTTTTAAATTGCCCATCTGCGCAGCACTAGTGCGACGTAAAACCCAACCAACCAACCAACCCTACTTTTTTATAAAGAGCATATAAAGACAAAGATCATGATTAGACAAATATTTTCTTAACAAAACGGTACAGGTCGTATACGTATGCACCCCTGATCTCTATAGGGTTACTGGATTGACGATTGCTCCGTTTTGCCGATAGACCAGGTGAAGTCCTGCCCACGCCCCTACTACACCCGAGGAAGCAATTCTAAGCGCTTTCTCAATGGGAATTTCTATAATGATATGACTTTATTTTCTTACTTTTTGCGGTTTATTTTATTATTATTATTTTTTTTTTTTTCATAGAGCAACAAATTTTCACAGACAGATGTAAATGTAGATTGATTATTCTTAAGAAGAACACCGGGAAGGAGTTGCACCTCCTTAACTTTTAAAAAATTAAATAATAAAACGGAAAATTTATGTAAAAAGTTTGAAATACATAATGGAAAGTACTATTTTATTAATTTATATTTATATAAAATTAGAAGCCATTAAACAGTGCAATATAATGCCTATCTTATTTCAGGAATTACTTGTAAGCAGTTTCTAAATCAACTATAGTTAATTGTATTGCATTATGTTATTACAGGAGAATACTTTACTTTCTATTGAAAGCAGGGGGTAAAAAAGAAAAAAATAAGACAAGTATTACTTTCATCACTGTTTTCATTGCATTTCATTAATTTTAATAGTGCTAGATTTTATTCTTTTTTTCCCCTTAAGGGTAAGTTAATTAGAGCTTTCCTCATTTAAATTTCCAATTAATTTAGCTTTCTCGTTAAAAATAAAAAAATGTTTTTTTTTTCTTTAAGGGTAATTTAATTAAAACTTTCCTTATTTAAATTTCCAGTTAATTTAGCTTTCTAATTTAAAATAGATAAACGATGTTTATTTATTTATTTATTTATTTATTTATTTATTATTATTATTATTATTATTTTCTGTTGGTTACGATACAGAAATGCTGTAGGAATATTTTATGCATTCATTATATGAGCAAAAAAAAAAAAAAGAGATAATTTTAGAGTTATTATGTTTAAGCAAAAAATATCAAGTCCCCCCCCCCCTCCCCCATTTGCTAGCTGTAGTCCCAGAAAACATGTTAGCTATTCAAGAAATTTATTCTTTGACCACTAAATTGCATTTACTGAC
This sequence comes from Salticus scenicus, assembly GCA_963930645.1. Classification (NCBI taxonomy): domain Eukaryota; kingdom Metazoa; phylum Arthropoda; class Arachnida; order Araneae; family Salticidae; genus Salticus; species Salticus scenicus. The sequence goes on from OZ005657.1 coordinate 105,380,542, forward strand.
AAAAAATATAGAGTCGGCATAGTTCGTTTTCAATTTTCTAATCTTCTAATATGAAGTATTCAAGCATAAATAATATAAAAATCAACATTAGCCTAAGCGAAAACAACAAGTAAATCAAAATAATGAATGATGATATAATTTCACCAACTGAGTAAAAACAACATAAAAAGAAGCGATATAGTCGCCAATCTGGACCAAACTACACCCTAAAATTCCTCCTTGTAGGCTTCACTTCGGTAGCACGAGATCCGCCATCCAGATTAGTATAGAGCAAGGCTCCTATATATACGAGCTGGCGCATCAGGCATTTTGTTGCCTTAAGGTTGCCACATGTACCCAGCACGTTTCTCTGATAAACAAACGACAAACATTTTTTTTTTAATCGTCTTACGTTACTTTAGAGTAACTTGTTTCATTATATTTCATAATTTTAACTAAGTAAACTATGATATGGAAGTTTGTTTAGCGATAGACTGCTAAAATCATTCAAGAAGTGAATATAAAGTGTTCACAGACCTTCTATTACTGTGTATTTGAGTTTTGGCGACATTTTGTAATAGAATCAGAAACCGCCCTAATAACACATCTTACCCCAGAACATCGATAGGATATCCTCAGAATAATATGACATCCTGAGAATGTACTGTGAAAAAAATGTGTTTTTAGGAAATATTATTGTTGCTTATTGCTCTTATCTTGACCGGATTAGCTTCAGATCAAGATTTCTTAATGCTGTCCACTTCGGAGACAAAAAAATGTCGGTGATGCGCCGGCCTATTTTATTTAGGGGCTCTAGTATAGAGATCAGTGGTATGCACGCATCGAGCGAATACACTAGAGTACGGATTCCCTATACAGGCTATGGAGAAAAATTCCCGGAACCTTCTTTTGGCGATAATCGCTTTCTCGGCAAATGGTTCTTGGAATTTTGCATGTTTTAACCCCTTAACGCGCGTTGTCCTCGCTGCGAGGACGCAAAATTTTAGATCCAGCTGCAAAAATTCATCCCGGAAAATATTTAGCAAAAATTTACGTTTATAACATATTAGAAGAGGCCGGTTTTTTTAGCCTTAAAATTTAAAATTTTTTTTAGTTTAATTTAGTTCATGAATTCCGGTGGCAGTATAATTTAAATGATCCGAATTTTCTTGCGCCGCAAAGGGTTAAATGGTAACTACTGATTTTTGTTCCTCTTACCACCAAAACTCCAAAGAAAAGTCAAACAGGACACCTTTCAATCAATAACAAGAATTAGATTACTTGCTTTACATTTCAGTTAGTGTAGGATGTGATGTGCCGGAGCTCCGTATCCGTATCCACGGATATCCGCGAGAAAAAAAAAGATCCTTATTCGCATCCGGATCCGTTTTTTTTCTTCAGCGGATCTTTTGTAGAACTTTCCAGAAAATCAAGAAGAAACTGTTATAACTGATTATAAACTATCTTTAATGTGTAATTAAAAGAAATACAGTATAGCCTCGCTTTTACGTTCTTGGATTTTACGTTTTCCCGTAATTTACAGTTTATCTTTTAAATCCCTTCATTTTTCCTATGTATGCAATAAACTCCCGTCTTCACATTTACATGACGAAATTTTGAATTTCTCGCCGTTTGCACTTAATATATGCACCGTTTATAAAGAAGGGATTTAATTTAAAAAATAGTAATTTAAAATAAAAACATTTGAGAAACAGATTCAGTACGGCAGATGATATTGTTCTGTAACAAATAAATAATGCACCAAAATCGGTATCGGGTAGCTGTTTAATACTAAAAGTGATAGTTTGAAAGCAGGTGTTTAACTCTGAATCATTAGAAATGAAACATTCAATTTTATAAGATTCATCATGCATTATCTCTCAGACTGTAAATTTTAAGAAAAAAAAATTAATTATAAAAATTAATACATATATTTTACAAAATATATAATTTTCTCTTAAAGTAATGCTTAAAAAATAAATATATAAAAGTGGAAATGTATAAATGAATAGTTACGTAAAATTCTAAATATCTAAATAATCCCATCTTTCTTTTTTTCAATAAAATTCACATGATTATATGAGTTTTATTTAATACTAGCCGCCTTCGGCGACCTGCTGGTTCGCGACGCCTGAAAAATCTGACTTTACGAAACTCCCGCTCGGTGGCGCCTGCGGCGCCTTTTTCCCGTTTCAAGTCTAATAACAGCTTATTCATATATCGTGAAAATAGCTTATTGAAATCGCAGTAAATTCCCGTGCGGTAGCGCAGATATATCGTGAAAATAGCTTATTGAAATCGCAGTAAATTCCCGTGCGGTAGCGCCTTCGGCGCCCTCTTCTCTTTTCAATATCTGAAACAGCCTGTTCGCTCACCATGTTATGATCTTTCAAATTTCTGACTTTAGCTAAGTCCCGCTCGGTGACGACTGCGGCGCCTTATCCCCGTTTTAGAACTTACAAGACCTTCCTCGCTCATTAGATTTTTAAATATTGAAATTTTAAAATATTACAGCGCCATCTGGTGGTAGAAATTTCTGTTATATATTGTTCAATTCCAAATCAATAAAGCTTTCAAATGATGTATTACTTATGAAATTATTTTAATTATTAGCTGAGATACAAAAGAAAACCTAGTCAGGATACCTTAAAACGTGTAAATCAGGTGAAATCTCGAATTCCACTTTCGATAATATAAAAATGAAATTATACTAATTAGAATCTGAAATACAAAGATAATAGAAACATTTTTTTAAAAGATTTGTGTCTGACTTATCTGTGGTTTTCTCCAAAGCTTGCTTAATTCCGGGCTATATACCGTTAAAAATTATTAGTACGAAATGTGAGCGAAAATCTGAATTTGGAACTCTGTAAAATATAAAAGAATAAAAATGTTCTGGTTTTTCCTGGTTTCATACTAGGGATGTGCCAGATCGTCAAAAACTGTGATGCGCGGATACGGATATGAATACGGATATCAGTTTTTCTATATCCGCGGGTACGGATACATGTACGGATTTTTAATTCAAGATCCGCAGATTAGGATACGGATACGGATCTTTGAAAAATCTATAATAATTAAGCACAAAAGTAACAATTTTTGCATCCATTACACATTTACCTTACGTAATGGAAATAACGTATTCGGTTTTCATATCGATTTTTCACCTGATTTACATGTTTTAAGGTCCAATAAAGTGATTTTTGGAAATTATTCATTGTGTATGTATGTATATGTGTGTAAAGGGGTTGGGCGTGTATCTTCTAACAACGACTGATGAATATTCTAAAACCTAAAGATAGAACGACGGAACTTTATATTTAAAACTTTATATTTTAACTTTTCGTGATAATTAAGGGAAAAAAAAAAAAAAAAACTGGAAATGGGACAAGGAAAACCGAAGAAAGGCAAATCTGCATCTCAAACAAAGCTGTAATACATATTTTTTATTTTCTTCTATATTCAATGGAAAAAAGTATTAGATTTGTAAAAATTTTCGACTTCCGGTTTTCGACGGATTTACACGTTTTAAGACATCTAGAACACGATTTGATCATTTTCAGAAAATCTCTGTCTATCTGTGTGCGTGTGTGTGACAAAAATAGTATGGCGACTGTATCACTGAAACTACTGCTCAAAATTGTGTAAGAATTTATATGTAGATGCACCTTGACCTAAATTAGTGCCACTCAGCTTTTGATGTTAACCGCCCAACAGGGGGCGCTGTTACACAGCGATTTTCGCAGTTTAAGGGAAGGCTGTATCTCAGGTTCCATTGCATATTACCAAACAAAACTTGATATGTGAGAAGGCTATTATGAGATCTTATGCTGATTAAATTTAGATGCTTATCGGTCAATAGATGGCGCTGCTATACTGCCAATTTCCTTGATAATGGAAAGGCTATATCTCAACTTCTATGGCATATAACTGTACGAAACTTGATACATGAGATAACTATAATAAAAGCACATTTTTTAAGATGTTATTTATAGACAGTAAAACTGCCTTTCTTTTAATATTTAGTGTTCATTTTTGCAAAGATGAAAATCATTTGCATTCATCATGTTTGATAATTTAATAAATTATTTGCACTTCGTGAATTTGTACAGGAAAATATAGAAGAGTGGTGTCCACACCCATACTAGTTTATTTTTTAATGTCGCTATATAAAGACCCTTTCAGATATATGTTCGATTGTATTAGTCGGTTTCTTCAGAAAAATTGATCGGCAGTGTTCGTGAACATAGTAAAATATAACAAAACATTTTCCTTAGTTACGTTCAATAGAAAAGAACGTTCAGCTTAATTTTAGGTTGCCCTGTATATTGTCTGTAAACTATATGCACATCGCATTGTGATCTTAGATTTAGTTTTATATGAAAAACAACCAACGCAAAATGAAATAAATTTCCAGCAATTTCCAAATATAGTCCCAGTATATCCGAATACTAAGCAGCCCTGTAAACGAATGATGAAAGATTTCCATTCCATAGTCTGCACGAAGCATTTATTTAATTTATGCATATAAAAGAATGTGTTTATTCCATTTTGCTTAGGGCAGCCTATAGATGTTACACTGTACTTACCAAAAGTTTCAACCATAGACGTAATATATTTGAATTCTTTTGGATGTCGCTGTACACGAATCATTTACTTGCTCTTAAAGAAACTTTAGTATATTATTTGAATTACTCAGAATAATATCACTCTTAATAAAGAGTGAGAAATCTTACTCTTTCGAAAAGAGACTTTTCATTCTTTAGAGGTTGGCTCCATTTTGGCATGTTCAAAGAAAATACCAATGACAGTTTACATGCCACCCTTTTAGAGTCAGATCTCACTCTACATATTTTAGAGAGGGATTTACAATATTTGCAAACTTTACCTCAATAGGAGTCCAGTTCTGGAAATTTTGTAATGACGCATTGGTTTCTCGCGCAGAACTACCTTGAAAATTCCTTAAACCACTGACAATACTTTTGATGAAAATGCATTTGCCGACAAGAACTTGTTTATGCCTTTAAGCATAACTTTCTACACGCAAAAATGTCTTCAACTTTCATAACAATATCATTACTAGCTTTATCAATAAGGAAAGGGCATGTTGACAAACAAACGCTCCGTTAATCAATCTTTCCCACTCACGAGCGGCAAAAGGACAATCTGTATTTGTGGAAATACCAATGTTTTGCCGTAAGTAGAGTGTTTTTCCCTGAGCGTGACGTCACCTGCGCTTTCCTTATAGCTTCTTTTGAAATCTCTATGATGGTAGGTCATATATAATTAGGCTGACCAGACCAAAGTATCTTTATAATAGAGAAGCATAAAAAATTGCTACAATTATCAAATTATGGATGCATTTTTTCATTCCTAATAAATAAGGACTAAAAATAGAGTGTTACAGATTAATAATTTAGTTTCTACAATTTTTTAAAACTTAGAAAAATGCCTTGAAAAAAGAGGGCGTTTCACTACTGCTATTCCAGGTTTTTTCTTTAATTATTTCGTGCCAAGCCTGTGCATTCATTTGTTTAAACCTATTTTCCTGACAGTATTCAGGTATTTTCTTTTTCTTTATTTTTTCTTAATTTATCTTTCCTGTTATTGATTTTGGTTTCTTTGGTTGTCATCTGTGCATGACAACAGAAATTGATGCTCTAATGGCTAACAGGCGTACTCAGACTGAGTCGCCATCCCATGTTAATTTCTATAGCAATGCTGAAAATTTAAATGATGAATTGCCAATTGCATTACCAAGCGGCACTGATATTTCACTCTTTATTACCCCTAAAGCAGATAGCTTTCCTCGTACCCACCCCCGCCAATTGAAAGAAGAATTAGCTACTACGCTTGTTTACAAAGACGACATTGACAGCATAAAACTAACACGACAAGGCAAAATCCAATTAACTACAAAATCTACGCAAGTAGTTCAAAACGCTTTAGGTTTGGATACGCTTCTTGCTGTTCCTGTGGAACCTTTCATTCAGACAGAAACTATCACTACGCGATTCCTTTTGCGCAACATTGATACTTCCGTTTCTTGTAAGGATATCGCCGAGGAACTTGCAGAGCAAGGCCTTCATACGCTCGAGGTTTGCCGGTTTGTTCGGAAGTCACAAGGCGCCGAACTCCCCTCTTTAACCGTTCTTGTAACTTTGTTAGGCACTAATCTCCCTCCTGAAGTCAAACTTTGGTTTCAACTTCATAGAATGTCTCTTTTTGTTGACAGACCTAAAGAGTGTTTAAACTATCATCGCTATAATCACTCAACTAAGGCTTGCCGTTTGAGCAATAAACTGTGCATCACCTGCGGTGAAACCCATAATGACCCGTGCACGACTACGTCACCCAAATGCATCAATTGTAAAAACGCCCATCCTGCTAACGATAAGACTTGTCCTAGCTACCAGCGAGAGGCTCGCCTCCAAAAGTTTAAGTGCCAAAACCACTTGTCCCTCAGCGAGGCTCGGCGACGTTTTATTGAAAAGGAAGTTTCCCCTAACAGGTCTTTTGCATCTGTGGTTACTTGCCTCCCTCCCGATGTGGTCACCAGATCAGACTTGGAATCAGTCCTCCACGAAATCACTTCTCAATTTACTAAAATGGTGCAGGCGATGTGCGTGGAGCTCCAAAAATCAGTTCAAACCATGCTCCTGTCTGCTATGCAATCACTTCTGGAGTGCATCCAGGAATTTCAATCTAAAAAACTACAAAAATTAATTGCTTCTGTGCTCTCAGAGATTCTCCGAGGTAGTAAAAAACCCCGTACTGCTGAACCCAACCAAAAAGACACCTATCCTATGGAAATTCCGCTATCGGATTCACAAGGCGCCGCTGGTTTTCATCCTCCTGTCAATCTCATTCCGCCAGGAACTTAATCTCTGTGTTCAGGACTTTCTGCTCATGGCCTTTCTCTTCTTTTTTTCGTTATTTGAGGACAGCTTCCCTCTTTTTTTCTTCGTTCCTTTTATGAGTATTTCTTCCTTCCTTTGGCAGTGGAATTGCCGTAGTTTTCGTTCGAATGGCCACTGGCACAAGGTTTCACCAGCTTTACATGCTAATATAATCTGCCTAAAAGAAACTTTTCTGAACCCTACAGACACAGTTTCTTTCCCCCATATGACTACCTACAGAGCTGCTACCGTGCGGGCGGGCTTCTGACCGCTGTCCACTCCTCGTTTCCTTCCTTCAAAGTTGATCTCCCCCCCCTGTCCTATCCAAGAATTCGAAGCACTAGGAGCTAACGTTTTCTTTCATCATACCTGGACTTTGATCTTAAACATTTATTCTCCTACCGGGATTCTTCCCGAAGACTGGCTGTCTGATGTCATCGCCTCGCAGGGATCTCCAGTTATTCTCCTTGGCGACTTTAACATAAACCTCCTGAATCGTCACCCTCCCATTCCCCTCAGAGTCCAGCAAATGCTCGAGTGGATCAGCTCACAAAACTTGTGCATTTTGAACCCTGACTCCCCGACTCGTACCAGTTCCAGTGGCTCTTCATCTCTTCTGAACCTCACCATGATGTCACCTTCTCTCTTCCCTTTATTCAAGTTTTACATTCACCCTGATGTCTACGATTCCGATCATCACCCCATCCTTCTCATCTCCAATCTCTCTCACTCCGACTCCGATCATAATCGCCGGCGCACTCACTGGTCCAAAGCAGGCGCCGTTTTCAACAGCCTTGCCCACCTTCCCAACCAGTCTTACGAAGACTTTGAAAATGCCTGCTCTCAAGCTATCGTTGCCACTCAAACTTATCAACGTAGTCCCTACTGTCCCAGCTGCCTCTGGTGGGACACCACTTGTTACCACCTATTAGCCCAAAAGCGTAAGCATTTACGTCTCGCTCCCTCCACCTGTTCCAGGGACGTCTGGCTCATATACAAACGGTACGCCGCCAAGCTCCGTCATTATCTAAAGCAGGCCTCTCGGCGTTTTTGGGACAATCTGTGCCGGAACTGTAGCTCCAGCAAGACAATCTTCAAGATCCTCAAAAGGCTGTCTAATAAAAACACTATCCAGGGTGACAACATTATAAGAAATCCTTCACCCCTTGCTTCGGCCTCCTCCCAAGCTCAAGCCTTCCTGCTTTACTTCTCAAAGACTGAACAAGAGCGTATCATTCCTTACGACTTAGGTGAAGGTGATAAAGATCTTGACGCCCTCTTCTCCTACGACGAACTGACGCATGCCCTTCGGCACGCTCGCCCGACTACCCCTGGTGCGGATGGAATCTCTGTGAAACTCCTGAAAAGCCTTTCCATTAATCATCTGCAATCCCTACTAGACACCTTCAACCGCTCTTTTGAGTCTGGGGACCTTCCTCCCTCCTGGAAGCTGGCGACAATTGTCCCCATACGCAAACCTGGCAAGCCTTCCCATCTTGTGAGCTCTTATCGCCCGATCGCCCTTTTTTAGTAGGTTTCAAACTCTTTGAACGCATGATTCTTCGCAGGCTTCTCTCTTGGGCTGTACAGCGGAAGCTTTTCCATGGGGATCATTTCGGTTTTATACTTACGAGAGACTGTACCATGGCTCTCTGTACTTTCCTCCATGACATCTCGACTGCCAGGTCCAACCACTGGTTTGCTGCCGCCGTCAGTCTGGACATCAAATCCGCCTATGACTCCGTCCAACCTGACATTCTTGCCTATAAGCTTGCCTGCCATGGCATCAAGGGAAAAATGGGCCTCTGGCTGGCCTCTTTCACGAACCACAGACAGATCCAAATTCGTTGGAAAGTCCTTTCCAAGGTCGGCGTTGCTCTAAAGGGGTCCCGCAAGGCTCGGTACTTCCTCCTTTTCTTTTTATTGTTTACCTGCTCGATATTGCAGAGACTCTGGAGGATGGTGTCTATATGACTATATACGCTGATGACATTCTTGTTTACGCTCTCGGTCCTGACGAAGAGAGGTCTCGTCGCAAACTCCAGGATACTCTCAGCAGAATTCAAACTTGGTGTGTCTCTAACATGCTCACTATATCACCGGACAAATGCTCTGCTGTAAATTTCACCCGCTGCAGAGATCCTGGCCCTCCGTTAAAACTGTCAGGTCTAGACATCTCTTGGAGCCTCCATGTAAAAATTCTGGGAATTTGGTTCACGCGCACCTTCACTTTCTCCCATCATTTTGCTACTCTGAAATTTAAATCCCTCCGTCGGCTGAACTATGTGAAAGCTGTTGCTGGCCGCTCGCGAGGCATCAACAGCACTCATCTGATTAAGGTCATCAATGCTCTCATTCGCAGTCTTCTGGAATATGGTGCTCCACTTTTCTTCGATTCTCCTCCAACCTCCCTTCGAAAACTTGAGGTCATTTACAATGCTGCCATCAGAACTTCTACTGGTCTTCCTCGGTGGACCCCAATTCCTGTCCTCAGTCGTGAAGCTGCGGTCCCAAGTACCACCAGTCGTCTCTTTCTACTTACTAAACAATTCCTGCTCCGGCTGCTTGCTTCGCCTCCTGGTCTCCGTCTCGGAGCTTTCGTGCGCTCATCTCTGACCTCCCAGTCTACAGAGTGGAAATGGTGGAAGCCCTTGCAAAAATTGCAGGATTATCTCCAATGTCCCCTCACCCCCTCAGTCAAGAACTTCAGTTCTCTTGGCCTCCTATCCCTTATGCGAATTTGGAAAATGCCTACTCCTCAGAACCTTGGCGAAAAAACATAATCGGGCTTTGGCGAGCGCGAGTCATGATGATAGATGGTAGGGTTGCTCGCATGTCTGATGACAAGCGGACGTCAGAATTCGTATTAGCAATAACAATAGAAATTTGTTCAATAATTTTAAATAAATTTTAGGTGCTTTTGTCTCCTGAATTAGATACTTTGAAGTATGATTTAAAACATTCATTAATTGAATAGCTATTTTTATTTTCTAAATAAGTTTCTAAACGTTCATAGCTAATTGGAAACATCCTACATGTAAACAAATTGTCGTGTTTATATTATGTCTAGATAAACTTGAAAAGAGATTCACGTATATTTATTTTATATTTTGTTATAGTTATTATTTCACATATGCATTTAAGTGAATTAGTAATTAATAATGCTGGAATCCAAATGTTTATTTTGTGTGTGTGTGAAGAACTTATTGCAAGGTATGTTCACAACATTCAATGGTTTTATAATTATTCGTTTAATGTCTGTAAGTTGTATAAGTGCCTAGAATTAACATTTCTTTTATTTTTTTAATTAAAAGATAATATTGTGTACAATATTGCTATAACATTTTGAAATATTAGTATCTGATACTATATCCTGATGACTCATCTTATATCAGGTAATTTGTTTAGACATTTGAAAACAAATTTGACTTAAAATTATGATATAATTGTGATCATTCTCCTTTTAATTAGTATATTAGTTAGATGTTTATTTTGTTAAATATCACCGTTTGAAATGAAATTGGTCGAACTGATGATAACATGTAATTATCAGTTCAATAATTTTTATAATGATAATATCGATGAATATATTTATTACACACTACATTTTGAATATTATAGTGAGATATATTTACATAGAATAGATTGCATTATGTAGACTGCTGATTAAGTAGTACACATACATTCTGAGTGAAGTTAATTTGAATTTATAAAATCAAGAATTAATTTTTGTTAATTGTGAATAATAATACAGTTTATGGTATGACTTAGCGTGTTTTTAATAAATCAATAATTTGGCACAATTTTGCTATTATTCTTGGAATTTACAAACCTTTAGGAAAGGAAAGTTATCAAAGAATGCCATACTCAAAATGGCAGAAAATGAAATTGCATCAAAATACATAAAAAAAAAAAATTAAATGCAAAAAATGTATAAAGTACAATTAAAAAAAAAAAAAAAAAAAAAAAAAAAAACAGTTGAAAAGCTCAAAATTATAAATAATCACAGTTTAAAGAAGATCGAAGAGAAATGAAGGAACAGTGTTTCTTGGAAAGTTCTCTAGTTATGAAGTTTATCCTATGCCAGCTGGACCATAGCTTCAGTGCACGAAATTGATTTTGTGCCTGTAGACTTGGGCTTGCTAGCAATTTTTATTAATATCGACATCAGATAGAAGAAGAAAGAGGAGGATAAGCTTATTGAAGACACAGTTCCTTGTGACATGCTGTAAATAAATCTAAAAATAGATCAGCAATGAAATTTGATTTTCTTGTATCCTTTTCAGTTGTTTGCCATTCGAACTTTGTATGTTTTTTAATTTTATGGTATTTGTTTATAAAAATTTTGTTATAGTTCATTTATTTATTTATTGTTATTATTATTATTTTTTTTTATTTGTAGATAGGGTAAGTGCACCAGTGATTGACACTTTTAGAGCAATCTCTGATGTTTTTAATGTTCTAGTTATCAGAAAATATTTTCAGAAATCTTTAAGTTAGTACATATGGCATGAAAGACATTCAGAACCACATATATGTTAAAATATATACATTTTATAACAATTATTTTTTTTATGAATTTTTATTTGACACCCACTCAATGTTCCAGTAATTGACACTGCCAGTTTTTCATTTTATCAGTAATTGGACCCTTATGTTTCATTGTTTGACACTGCTAGTTATTCATTTTATCAGTTATTAGCACCCTATGCTCCAGTGTTTGACAAAAAATGTTAAAATTCTTATACGTAAAATATGATTTTATTATTTTTCTTATTTATTAATTATTTCGGGATAGATGTCAATTTGTGGAGCATGCCAATCACTGGAGCACCTACCCTATAGCTTTATCTGACGAATTTGAAATAAGCAATTTCAGTGTATAAATTTATAGTTCCAAAAAATTGCACATTATCCTTAAATATTAAAATATGTATTTATATAGTTACTGTTTAAAAAAGACTGAAGAAGAAAAGAAAGAGCAGTTTTCCTCAGAAAGTTCTCCATTTGTGAAGTCTTTGCATCCTACGCCAGCTGGAAGATGTCTATAGTGCACAAAATTGTTTTCGTGCCTGTAGATGTGGGCTTGCTAGCTCATTTCATTAACTCTGATGTCAGATGGAAGAAAAGGGAGGAAAAGCTTATTGAAGAAAGAAAGTTCATCATGACATGCAGTAAATAAATCTTTTCTTAAAATAGATAAACATTTATCATTTAATTTTCTTGCATTCTTTTGAATTGTTCGCCATTTGAACTTTTGTATGTTTTTTAATTTTATGGTGTTATTTATTTTGCTATTACTTAATTTTTATGGTAATATTCAATTGTTTCATTCAAATCGAACATAGTTTGATCAATTAGCAACAATTCAGCTTTAGTCCAAAGAAAAAACACATTTTTCATTAATTGGCAACTTTTCGCTTACACTCCCTGACTCAGAATTTTACATATAAATTTAATAAGATAAAATTTTTAAAAATGCTCCATGCAAAATAATTTTTAATTCTTCTGCTGAGATCTTAATCATGAGAGATTTGAGATTTAATCACCACACACCCAAAATTTTAAAGTTATACTTCATTTTTAACAAATTGTTTTTGAAGACTTAGCCTCATCTAGTAAATTTAAAAATTACAATTTAAGTATAAGTTTATTATTAGCGCCAAGAGAGAAAGAAAAAAAAGCATAGCATCCTGAAATGTTTAAAAAGTGAAATATTTGTGGCTGCAGCTATGGGTCTGCTAGCATATTTCACAAATATCATGAAACAGAAGAGAAAATAAGAAAGAACTGGCATTTTAACGTAATAAGTACACAACTTTGAATAAACACCATAAAATGCTAGAAATTCACAATAATTGTTTTGGATCGAAAGAATACATGACCCTTCATCAGGCGAACAAAGGAAGCACGAGTGCTGCAAGCAAAGTGGCAACACACGCTGCCGCTTTGATATCAGCATTTGTGCTTACCGACAGTGACACGATCTAATTAAAGAGAAAGCAAGAGACAGAAGAAAACATCCACTACCGATGGCATGGACCACGAGGAAGTAAGCTGATGAAGGAGGAAACCCCCTCACAAAAGCAACTATTCAGACTTCCATAAAGCTGTAATGTAAGATTTTATTCTTTACAAAAATTTTCAGCAAATCGCTAAAATTGATGCCAAGATCAAAATTTGCGTCGGCTACAAACTTGGCAGCCTGACGAGATTAGTAATCGAATTTGGTGACAAATATATATTGCTTCAGGAGAGCCAGAATTTGTAAACCTTTTCTCAATTTTAACAGAATTATTTGTTTTGGTAAAATGTATCATTTCTCACCACTAATTTTTGCCTACAAGAATAAAAGTAGGCAATTTATACTGAAATGATTTTCATTGAACACTAAGCTGTGTTTAATACAGTAAAGAGTCAAAAATCCGCACAGTTCGGGACCAGAGGTTGTGCGGATTTTAGGATTCTGTGGATTTCGGGGCCTATAAAAAATAATTTTTACTTTGAATAATAAAAACAGAATATTATTCAAACTAAACACATACTAGTGAATAATAACACTAAATATTAAATTAATAGGTACATAAGAATAATAATGAAAAAAATATTTGTCAAATTTACAAAAAATCTGTTCACATGTAGCTAGTTTTAAACTAAACATGAACCTGCATGATTTGTTTATTTATTTTTATTATTATTTATTGTAAATAGTAGTAACACAAATTTATTTTTGTACGAATTTTATTGAGTTATTCCTTACAAATTATGCCTTCATCAAAAAGCATTTAAAAAAATTAGTTTGTTATTATTTACCTGATTGATATCATTATATCACAATAATCATTATTTTCTTTTGATGAATTTAATATACTGTCAATAATTTCTTTAGCAGCAACTTGACTCTTGCAGTCTTTCATATTATTATTATTATTTATTTATTTTTTTTTTTTTTTGCAAACATAAAATCTGTATTCAAGATCTTTTTCAAAAATTCTGATTTGCAGTTTTGTAACTTATTAGTAGAGAATTTCATTGTTTGTATCTGAAAAGCTGTGTGGATTTCGGACTTTGGTGGATTTTAGATCGGTGGATTTCTGGCTCTCTACTGTATTTAAACTTAAAAACTTGTTCACATACCATAAAATTAATAAAACCACTACCAGTTTCAAAAGGACATGGTCTTTCTTCTTCAGGTGCAAAGCACTTGCTATTACCTTGGAGAAAAAAGCAAGACTAGTGGTTTTTGTACCTGAAGAAGAAAGGCCATGTCTTTTTGAAACTGGTAATGCTTTCATAATTTTATGGTGTATGAAAAAGTTTTTTAAATATAAATATTCATTGTACACCAGTTTTTTTTATTTTTGTACTGTCTAAGCTGAGTTTTTGCCAGTGGTATTTTCTGTAAAAGCCATAGAAAATTCCTGAAAAATTTACAATTGATGGTATATATAATCTTATCATCAGGACTGTTGTGGTTGGAGTAGCTTTTTTTTAAATGCTAGCTAAGCAAGCATACATGTATGGTACCGTGACCACTGCTATACAGATTTTCATGCAAAATGTGTAAGTTGTATCCAGTGATGTTTTTTTCTCTTTTGGTTTTAATGGTTGCAAAGTGAGTTCACATGCATGGAAGTGATCGCTACTATACAGATTTCTATGCATTCAAGTTTAAATTATTAAAATAAACATGGCTGCAATATTGGCAAGTAAGTTATACTAGGGTGCCTTGATAGAAAGAATGACAACATACGAAGGACTGTCATTGGCCAAAATTTCTATTTTACCAAATCTATGAAAAAAAAAAAAAAAAAAAAAAAATGATCAGGTGTACTTTGAAAATTAAGTAAATGACAGTAAATTTTACTCTTTAAATTTTTTTTTTAATAGAAAAATGTATTATTACTAAATACAAAACTTTGAATAAACACCATAGAAGCAAACACTCGCAACAATTGTTTCAGGTAAAAAAAAAAAAAAAAAAAAAAAAACCCTTCATCAGGCAAAAAAAGTACACACGAGTGCTGTAAAAGAAGCGACAACACACTGTTGCAGGTTGCACTGTTTTGCTGCTTTGTTACAGCACTCGTGCCTACTTTATTCCCTTGACTAGGGGAAGGGCTAGGTTTTCTTTTGACCCAAAACAACTGTTGGAAGTTCTTGCTTTTATGGTGTTTATTCAAAGTTTTGTAATTATCACTTTTAAACGCCAGTTCTTTGATGCTCTTTTATAATGTACTAGCAGGCTTTGCCTGCTTCGCTGGTCATTATATTGAAATGAATTTTCAAAACGCTATACCATTAATAATTTTAAAAAATCATTGAAATCAGTCAAAATCTAAGTTAAAGTTCTTGCTACCTTCGGTAAAGGTTTTTCCACTTGCCACACTTCACAAAATCCCTTTATAGTACATGTTGCATACACATACCTAACCAACACATTAAATATCAGGATCCTGAGATTATTTGAAGCAGCGCTACATTTTAAAATGTGTTTTTACCACCTCCCCACTCTTAAAAGGAAGAAGGAGGAGGGAATTTTGCTAAATAATTTTATATTATGAGTTCGATATATAAAACTGACCCACACATCGAAAACCTCCTTCTTAAGATAATGTACTGCAGAGTTATGCATGAAGAGTTACTGCAGAGTTTACCCCCACCCCTAAGGGGCGGTAGTGTGGAATTTCACAAAATCACTTTGTAGTGTGTGTGGAATATGCATAAGCAGTCCACACATCAAAAATTGCCATTCTAAGATTATTTGGAACAGAGTTACGCATGCAAACATGTTTTTTAATCCCCCCCCTCCAACCCTCAAGAGGGGAGATGGCACGGAATTTCAAATAATCTCTTTGTAGTTTGTGTGCGTTGAATACACATAACCAATCGACATATCAAAAAATCACTTTCATGAGATAATTTCATAGCTGCTGTTTTTAATCTTTTAAATCAAAATTCACATTGGTATTTTTAAATGGAATATGTTATATATATTTTCGACGATTAGTATTACTAAAATCAGCTATAAAATTTTTCCAGTCTGAAGTCCCCGCCAAAAACAGTAGACTTGGTATCTATGTAATTTGGAGCAGTTACACTTTAAAAGGTGCTTTTGCCCCCTACTCAACACCCTTAAAGGGAGGAAAGGGGAAATTTCACAAAATACCTTCATAGTGTGTGTTGGAAACTCATAACCAGCCCGCACATAAAAAAACACCTAAGTTCGGAGCAGATTTGCACTTGGAAATATGTTTTCTCCTCTCCAATCCCTAAGGGGGATAATGTGGAATTTTACAAAATCTCTTTGTAGTATATGTCTTGAGAACGCATAATCAATCGACATGTTAAAAAATCACTACCCTGAGATAATTTGGAGTGGAGTTACTCTTATAAACATATTTTTGCCTCCCTATCCACCTGCAAAGGAGGGAGGAAGAAATTACGTAAAAATCCCTTTACAGTGCATGTTGGGAAGGCATAAACAACCGACACATAAAATTAATCTTGCTGAGATAATTTGAAGCAAAGTTATGCTTGGAAACAGGTTTATTGCCCCCCTCCCCCCCCCAATTGGGAACTTTCGCAAAATCCCGTTACAATAGGTGTCAGATACACATAAATAAGCCACACACTAAAATTTGTGATCCTATATATTTCCCCAGACAAATTTAGTGCTAAAAGGGGGACTTGAATTTGCCCCCTCGTAACTCCTCCCCAAAATCGAAAATTGCAGAAAACCAATAATGATTTTTTGGAAATATCCTCAAGTTGACTCTTAGTGGTTTTCTGTATCTTTGTACTATTATTGGTAGAGTTTAACCCTCACTTTCCCAAGATGGGATCACTTTGACCCCATTTTGAAGTGAAATTTAGTTAAGCCCACCTCATTCAAGAAGTGCGCTAATTCGTCAGAGATAGCAAACATAACCAGTGGAATGTTGCAACTTCTAAATTGTACAACAAGGTGCTGTGCTGGTGATTTTCGCCAAACATGCCAAGCGGCACCTGAAAGCGATTTTTCTGCAGTAACGCCTTGATGTTGGGAAAGCGAGGCTTAAATAAAAAATGCGTATTTTCTAAATTTGCCTCCAAAAATCATTTTTACCAACATAACTAAAAATTTCTCAATAATAAAAATTTAATTTTCAAATATCTTTTTTTTTTTTTTTTTTTTGTCCCCATTCAAATTATAACAATATAAAAGTCTACAAAAAAGGCCTGAATGGAGAATTGTTTGCATGAAATTTTAAAAATGAAAGGTTATATATATATACTAGCAGGCTTTGCCTGCTTCGCTGGTCACTATATTTAAAGGAAACTCTTTTCTATATAGCTTTATTAAAAAAAGAAAAAAAAAATACTGAAATCGCTCAAAAGCTCGCTTTGAGTTCCCGCTGCCTTTGGCATCGAACTGTTTGTCTTCGCAGTCTCCGGTGCCTGTCCCTATTGCCTGCGACACTAGCTTACCCGTGGGCTTCCATTTGGGTGCTTATCATATATGACAGTTTCGATACAGACAGTATCGAAAAATCTGAAGAAGCTTTTTTATATTTGAATACCAATTACATAAGAACAACATTATGCGTGATGTACATAATATTTGCTTTCAAGTTATTTCCTATATTTATTTGATTTAATCGATCAACCATAAAATGACAGCAATTTCAAGCCAAATTTAATATTACAATATGCTATGATCGGCTACGTCTATCGCATGAGACAATTATTATTATTATTATTTTGTGGTTATATATACTTCATTCTTAGTTAATAGTAGTTGGTATATAGAAAAATAAATTAATTAATATGTAAACCTCATCATGGTACAAACTTAATATAGCTCCCCTTGACGTTATTTGAATTTTTATCGCCGTTTTAGACCAAAATATAATTTATGCGATTATTGTTCCTATTTCTTTCTCTTTTTCAATACTTTATAATTTAGTTATCTTTTTGATGAGCTACTTGGCTTTAAGTGGCTGTCCAAGGCGAAATATCTCCGATCTACTTCAGCATCAAAATTTAAAAATTTGTCCAGTATTATCAATAAGTAAATACCTTTAATATAATGCTGAATTATCTTTTATGCCTAGCGTGATTCATCCGTGAAATATATATACATATAAAGTTGAGGTATATAAAAAATGCTATGAAATAAAATTCAGATCATATTACTATTAATATTTTATTTTAATTATAAAGACGTTATTTTCTCATTCACCAATTTAACATTTAGTAATTTTTATTTTTCGAGTGAAAGTATATTTCATTTTATGTTGAAAAAAATAAATAAATAAATAAATAAATAAATAAAAATACCTCGTAAACTTTTTTGGCAACAATTAAAAATGTAAATGGCTTATATTAAGGTAATTACCAGTTTATTATTTTCATATTTTAATTAATTTTAAAAAATCTAATCAAATAGTAGCATATGTCCTATTTCAGATTATTATCTATCTCGGTACCAAATTTTATCCAGATCCTAAATAGTAGCATATGTCCTATTCCAGATTATCTCGGTACCAAATTTTATCCAGATCCGTTTAACCGTTGTGACGTGATTGAATAACAAACATCCATACATCCAACGGACAACTCGCGCCATCT
This sequence comes from Salticus scenicus, assembly GCA_963930645.1. NCBI lineage: Eukaryota > Metazoa > Arthropoda > Arachnida > Araneae > Salticidae > Salticus > Salticus scenicus. Next base: position 105,399,033 of record OZ005657.1, read on the forward strand.
AGGTAGAAAAGATGTTGAAAGAGTTGGTTAAAAATTAATTAAGAAAGAACTAATTAAGTTACAACTTTCATTAATAGATAAAAACCTATTCGCAGACCTACCAAATGTACATACAAAATTTCATTAAAATAGGTTAAGCCGTATTGGAGGAGTATGGTAACAAACACTGTGACACGAGAATTTTATATATTAGAGATATATATATTATATATATATACTTTTAAACGTTTGGACATAGTTCATTTTTACTAAAGCAAGTTTATTACTGAAATAAATTGAGTTAAAAATCATTTACATAAAAATAATTAGAAATTTCATTCAAAGGAAGAGATTATAATACATGCAATTAATCATATTATCAATGTAATCAATCTATACCTGCACAAACATTTGAATTAGTTCAATTTTTAGAAAGTGAGCCTTATTTATTTATTAATCTAAATAAGTAAATAGAAGAAAATCAATGTGTTGCTATTTTAAAAATTAATCAATAAATAAAACTGTGCATGCACTTAATTTCAGAGTTAGGCAAAGAAAAAAAATCTGCATTAATCAAAATTAATATTACCTAACAAACATTTTACTTAATTACTTATGTTAGTAATTACTTAAGTACATCATTACTTTACCAAGGATTACAATTTTCTTTTCCCTTTACGAAAATGAAACAGAAAGAAAGAATACTTCAGAAGAAATATGTAAAAGTATAAATTAATTTATTTGAATAAAAATAATTCATATTGAATAACGAAAAATATTGAATGATAAAGTTAATAAATTAGTGGCGAAATTTATTATGATACGTTTACATATTGGAAAAAAAGTTATCTGTAATAAATTTGTATTTTTATTTAGCACATTTTAAACACAAAAGAAAAAAAAAATGTCTTCTGTAAAATAATCGCTTTTCATTCAATTAAATGTGAAGAAAATTATTTTTTTTTTATTAAACAAAATGTTTTATATTTATACTATGATACGAATGCAAGTACGGTGGATGTGAATAGATGATTCATTCATTCTTGATTCATTCTGACAGGTTTGATTCAATCAATGATTAGTTTCCACATTTTCATATTTTTCCCTTAAAATATGTTGTGCGCCAAGAATTTTCTCGCCAAGGTTCTGAGGAGTAGGCATTTTCCAAATTCGCGCCACCGAACAAACCAAACCCCCAACAAAAACAGCGCCGAATATCTTGTACCTCTTCTCTTATCACTGACTAAAGTACAAAAAATAATCTCACCCAAACGATCCGAACATAATACAACCACTGCCTCATTCCTTCATTTTCCCTCACTTCCTTCATCTCTCAAATCGAAACCGAAACCGGTGCTTAAAAAGTTTGACGTTGAACGATATCACATCAAATGTTATCGCAGTATATTATTTCCCAGCTTCTCACATTCGAAGATATCCCCGTCCCCATACTAATAATATCGCAGCTGATCGCTCGCAGATGAAAACAATATCTCGTGTGTAGTTCTTGCTATCGGTTCGTTAATAGTGGAAGGGATAAAGACTCCGTATAGAAATAGTATTTCAACAAATATTTCTTTGAATCAAAGTTCGAAATAGCGTCAATTGGTATTAAAAAAAAAAAGCAAAGAATTAACTGAAATTGATTACTTATTTTTAAAAAATTGGATTTATTATTCTATCTTCTGCATATATAAGAAGAAAATATAAGATTTGCATAAACGTTTTTCCGGTTTTCGATGAATTTACACGTTTTGAGATTTCCTTGCTTTTCAATTAACTGAAACTGATTAGTACTTATTTTTTAAAAGTTGATTTATTATTCTATCCTCTGCATATACAAGAAGAAAGTATAAGATTCGGATAAACTTTTGATTTCCAGTTTTTGATGAATTTACATGTTTTGAGATTTCTTTATTTTTCAGTTAATTTAAACTGACTGCTTATTATTTAAAATGTGTATTTATTACTAGCTTCTGCATGCATAAGAAGAAAGTAGAAGACACGGGGAAAATTTCGATTTCTGGTTTTCGATGAATTTACACGTTTTGAGATTTCCTTGCTTTTCAATTAACTGAAATTGACTACTTATTCATAAAAAGGTGGATCTATTATTTTACTTCTGCATATATAAGAAGAAAGTATAAGAATCAGAAAAATTTAGATTTCCTGTTTTCGATGATGTTACAAGTTTTGAGATTACCTGAACTCAAATTGACCATTTTTAAGATTTTTTTTTTTTTTTTAGTTCGAACACTGTTTCTCATGGGCGAATCGTTCCGTTTATGAGAAGACAGTTGTTTTTCTTTGCTTTGCCAAAAGTGGTCGATTTTCAACCACTGGGCGATACTACTATATAAATATAATACAATTTCCAATTGTTATAAAACTATTACAAAATATGAATTCAATATATATATATATATAATAAAGATGATCTATTAAGCATAGTAGAAGCCAAGCAACAGATACAAGATCACTGAAACACCAATGACCAATAAGATTTTAAAAAAATTTTTTAGTGGATGAAATACACTAATGTAAAGAAACCAGATCTATTAATTAACAGTCTGCAAAACAAACGAATCAATAAAGTAAAACAACAAATCTTAACTTAAAACCATAAACTTATCAAAATTAATGAAAAAATAACCCAAGAAACACAAGATAGGAAGAAGGAGGCAGGCGGCAAGACTTGTGACTTGCCTGTGGGGTTACACTAGTTTTACGCCGGCAACACTCCCCCAGCCTGCCACAACCAGAACAGGAACCATATGGAATTAAAAATGCAAAATTTCAAAGCAGATGAACAACAATGAAACCACGAAGCCACAATGAAATTCACCGATTGATCACATTGTGTTTAACAATATAGTTAGAACATTAAATATAGTTGACAACTCAAAAAGGAAAAATCTGAAATTTTATTGGAAAATGAAAGTTTGCATAGCAATACAAAGCAAATGCAACAAGCCTTCTACTTTTTTTTTTTTTTTTTTTAATTTAATTTCACAAACCCACCCAACCATCCAGCCTTACAACACCACCCCACCTCTGTAATCAAACATCTGCCCACCCAACCGCCACCTTTTTTATTGTCTTTTATTATTTTATAATTTTTTTGTTGATATACACAAGAGTGTACACAGCTTTTTTTTTTTTTTTTTTTTTGTACTGACAGAGACATGGTTAAGGATATAAAATAGAAAATATAAAGTTTTTAGGAAAACCCATTTTAGCAGTGGCTGTGATCAGTTTATTAATATTCTTGTTTTTAAACTTTGCAGAGCATAAATTATTAATTCGAAATAAATGGTTAATGATGATGTTTCTAAATACCGAAAGATGCAGACATGAATTAAAATGTGTAAATAAGTTGACATTAAAACAAAAATCTTGCCGTTTGTCATAGATATCTGTGTAAAGTTTATTACCATCGATGATTATTTTGAGATCTAAAAAGTTAATTGATTGATTAGTCAGAGTATTTTTAGTTAGCTTTAAATTAGGTGGATAATTGAAGGAAAAGCCATTTTGTGAGTTCTTGTTGAGATAAAATACAATAATATCATCGATGTAACGATAAAATCGAACATCATCATTGCAAATTTGCTTTTCATAATAATAAAGATAGAGATCTGCTAAAATACTGGAGCTACAACCTCCTTGTGGGATGCCTAATTGTTGCAAATAGATAGCGTTGTTGTGGAAGATATAATTATTATGGATAACAAAGTTAAGAAGAGTTTTAAATTTTTCTGCTTTAAAATTGTAAGGAAGATTAATTTGAGCTTTATATTCTTGAAAAAGACTGTAAATGATATTACTAAGATCTGATAACTCAATATTATTGAAAAGATCTTGAAAGTCAAAAGTCATAATATTGTCTATTGAATCGAGCGATTTTATGTATTGAATTAATTGAAAGCTATTTTTAAGACAGTGTAAATTATCAACTTTGCAAGTACATTTGTAAATTTGTTTTAGAATATCCAGTAGAGCTTTATTAGCATTGTTGATATTTAAAAAAAAAAAAAAAAAAAAAAAAAAAACTTTTTATGATATGGTAAGTAGATAAAAAAATAAAAATGGCAGGTAACTGAACTTTAGAATAACTATGTGTTATGAGGGTTTCAAATTAATATTACTCTACAACCAAGAAAGTTTATTCGGTCGCATTTCTTATTCACAGAAATTAATTTAATTACAACCATATCGCTATCAATGACTGGCAGGACTACTAGTAATGAATTTTCTTTATACTCAGGGATGGGAATTAGGCGCAAAACTCATACTAATATTTATTTAAAAAAATTCTGTATAAGTGAATCATTGATATACATATAGAAAGACAGATAGATAGATAGGTAGATGATGATTTCTGAGCAAAAATTTTATTAATCATCTACATTGTAAGTACAGCTTCATTTTTCTTAAGCTTTTATTTTTATAATTATGAATCTTGGTGATATACTTTGTGTAAATAAAACACATATCACCTATTAACTCTCTTAAAATGTGATTTTGAAATAATTAAAGTTTAACATGGAAAGAATGGAGGACAAACTATTCAGAAGTATATTTAAAAGTAATAGTATAAAATTAAAAGAAACACAAAACATTGTGTTGCTATTTATGCATTTTTTATTTATTTATTTATTTTTTTATATAAAATTGATTTGGAAGTAATATACCAGAAAATATAAAAATATATCGAAAACACTCCCCACTTGTATATATTAGAATTGGTGTTCATTTGTCTTTAAAAAGTAGCAAATATCTATTTTCCTTCTCTTGAAAGAAATATCGCAATATATCACCAATATCGATACTAACTTGATGATATATCGCAATATTTAATTTTTGATATCGCCCAGCTCTAGCAGTAACAAGAATTAAAAAAAAATAAAAAACTTCATGTGTATTTAACATAAGCTTTCCATTAAAAATTGTACACCCTAAAAATAACGATTTTCTTTATTAAATATTCTTTATGCTGTTATTTATTATGAGTATGATTCTAATACAGTATACATTTTAAATTGTATCTATTTAAAGTACTAATAACTAAAATTAAACTAATTTATGTGTTAATATTAATAATATTTAGTTATTTATTTTAGTCTTGTAGAGATCCAGCATTGTATTATATTTTTTGAAAATATTTTATCAGAATGATAACGTAATGAGAAAAAAAAATGTAATGATTTAAAAAGAGTAATGTTTAAAAAATTCGGATAAATATAATTTATTATTTTATGATGATTAACTTTATCTTTTACCGATACAAAGAAATATCCCCCCCCCCCCCATTAGTGTTTAAATTTACAATATTTTGTAACAAAAACTTTCATTTTATAAAAAAATCCAACAAAAGAAAAGCAAAAATTGATTCCCCAAATATTACTTTTTGTATTAAATAAACAGAGAACAATTTATTTTTATTTAATAAATCTTCAATTGTTTGTATGTTACAATTAAGATAATATTTATTAATAAATATTACGATAGAAAAATAATGAAATATTTTGTAAATTAAAAAAGCTGTTATTCTTCTTTTCTTTCCTCATTTACCAACCTTTTGGCAATGATCGTGTAATGCTAGAATCGAAATTCTACAAAGTTTAGATGGAATCGGGAAAAAATGACATACTACGATTTTTCTTTTTTTTTGTCCCTCCCTAGTCCCCCCCCCTTTCACACTTATATCTAAGTTCAAAGGTATTTTTTAATGAATTGGTAAATTCAAGGGCGTATCCAGAAAAAAATTTCGGAGGGGGCCCAACTTTCACTAAGATGTTGATCGTCACACCAAGAGCGTGAGCGCTAAAGTTCGTCCCCCCCCCCATCACCTTAACTTTAAGAAAACCGTCACACCAAGAGTGTGAGCGCTAAAGTTTGCCCCCCCCCCAATCACCTTAACTTTAAGAAAAATATGAGTTATTACCTTAAGCTTCGTATCTAGGCATAGCAAAATGGTTATGCGCTATGAATAAGATCAGTTACAACGTCGCATGTCGGTAAACAATGGAATTAATGTTCCTAAAATCGGAAATGGCAAAAAAAGATTTAATGATAATAATAATTCTAAAAAGCCTTGGGCCTTAAACTGATGGAATTAGTCATTTAAAATGCATAAGTCTGTGTCTGTGCTAGAGAGTTCTTTAATCCGTGATTTTGTAAACTACTGACAAATGGAGAAAATCACCAAAAACTGCACGCACGGTAGTCCGGTTAATAAGGAGTCGAGCTCGTAATTGAAGGATTGAGTGATCCATATTGGAGCCATCCAAATACTGCCATATAGATTAATGGTATCAGTTGCACGTAAAATCCGTTGTGTCCTGCATGTTTTGTAAATGTAATAGCTCGGGTATGTTGAGAGATATACATGTCGGGTATACTAAAATTGGGGAAACATCTTCTCCGGATTACCCTAGAAATGAATTCTAGGCTGTTGCTATGTTGTCTGTCTAGCTTTAGTGCAATGTTAAGTCCATTCAAATTTAAAATACCAAAAACTGGCTGATGTTGTAATTCAGTGGTATGGCGCAAGATTTATGTGCCATGCGCAACCATGTTTCAAATACTTTTCGTTTTTTTTTAACAGCTTCTTTTTAATACAGCCGAGATATATTTTTTCCATAAAAAGGGAAATATAGTGCAGCTACGCTGTCTGCTGGGCGATATACGCAAAAATCTAATAAAAAATAATTATATCTACGTTTCCAAAAATAGTCTTATGGCGTTCAATGCATCTAAAAACATGTAAATACATTGAAAACTGGAAGTCTAAAAGTTTCCGAATCCAATACTTTTTTCTCTTGTTTTGTGTGTAGAAGAACATAATATATATATGTGGTTTTCTAATTAGATAATATTGCTTGCTTTAGATCATATTATCGGAAATATGAGGACCTGTGTGTTAGCGGCCACTAAACCTAGACATATTACATGACTATGTTTAGTGAACACATTGAGGTCTTCTTACATGGCTTACCGTTTATCGTGTGTTCTACAGACCCTGGGGCCATGGTTATACGAATTGCAGTTGCTGAAAATCTTCTGGCATGGCGTACGTATCGAACTATCTAGCGTTTCTATATGTACCCAGGGTGTGTATCAACCAGGTGTCTCATTGACACAGCGTATCTTTAACTGTGGCTGCACGTCATTATTGGTTATCGTTTGGAAAGTGAACAGTGAAGCGATGGCCCATCATCGCGTTCTACATCAGACTCAGATATGTCTGCTTTGAGACGATCGTAACTCGTAAAGATGTTTACATAACGTGTTGGTTTTTTAAGGCCTGTCAGGGCAGTAGATAGCGCAGCCACTTATTCTACTTGCATCGCAGCTCACACCCACTTTTGTTTTACGACCGTCTTAGATCTCTTCAGATGCTTGTCGAACTCAGGGAGCCTTAGCTCCAACATTATGTATATATATATATATATATATATATATATATAAAGTTTTTCTTATTCCCTTCCCTGTGCGAGCTGTGGTTCATACCAATGTAGGTACAATACCTTACTTCATCTTTCGAACGCAGGGAGCTACAGTTACTTTTCTGACTTTTCGTTGACTAATAATTGTTGTATTGCTTGGGGCTATACATATACAATCTCATGTGATTGATTTTTCTCCCTGAGAGATTCGTTGTGGTAATCCTTCTGATTTCTTATGTGAATGTTATTTAGTTATAGGTGCATGGCGACGGATGACGTTAGTGGTGTGATCGTTTGAACGATGCTGATGGCGCATGACAGATGGTGACTTTTTCCGCAAGTGGGTTTAACACTTCTGTTTCCTTTTGGAAAACAAGGAAAACTGATACCGAATTTCTATTACAGAACCTGTGGACCGCCTGTACCCACTAGAGTCTGGTCCAGTCAAAGATCAGTCTGGTTTGGGAATCTGGACATTCGTCTGAAATTCTGCCTCGCTACAAATATGAATACTGAATGCTGTACTCTATGATGTGATTACTAACATTTTTGCTTTCAGTAGGATTAGATAGTACTATATCTTTCATCACATGTCTTTCTGTAAAGTAGACTTTATATTGGCTGTTTTATGTTAGAAAGGAATGAAGGAAGGAAGGTATACTACGGGATGGAAGGTATACTACGTGCATAACTGACAAAACCAGAAGTTCCAACTGTGATCTTTGTTAATGACGAACTATTTGTCTCACAAGGAATTAAAACGTTATTTCTGGCAAGAGAAGAGTTTAAAAGAAAGGAGACGCATTACAGTGTTCAACAATAAGTACCATAAAGTTCTCGTTTTAGTGTTTTTTACAAAAAGCTAATATGCATTTCGGTAATTTGGACTTTACAAGACAGAAAATTTCTGATAAATAAGGTTTCGCAAGCAAACAAATTAACAACAAAAAAAAAAAGATATTGTGGAGAAAAAATTCATTTTTTTACATTGCCCCCAGAGCTGGATACGTCCCTGGGTAAATTTATATCATATACCAAAAAGAAAAAAAGTTAAAGTTTCACTGATTCAGTAAAAAGTGATACGAAAGCCACTAGCCACCCTTTTCTATTTCTCTGCTCCCCGCAGTCTCCCAGTTTGTATTTATGCTATACTCAAAATTTTATATGAAGTTATCGTAAAAGGTCTTTGAATTGCTTGTTGATTTCTTTCTTTCTTTTTTTTTTCCCCCTACTTATTTATTTAAGGCTCTCTGTCAGTGAGCAGCATCATGCTCATTCGAATTCCATGTTAACTTGAAAAAAGTAATCGCAAGGCTGTAGTCTGAGAAAAATTTCGGTGTAGGGGTGGGAGGAGGTCAAATTTTAGTACATAACGTTGAATGTCAAAAATGAAGTTTAACTCAAATATTTTCACCAAATCTGTAAAATTTCGGGAGGTTGTTTGAAGCTCTCCCCCCCCCCCCCCACCTCTCTTGCACGGTTAGAAATTGGAATGTGAAAGTCAAGTGTCAATGGCACATAATTATTTTTTCTTACTTCCCAAAATGGTGTACTCAGGCTTTTTTTTTCTCTTTAATTGTTTATTGGGATTATAACAGGATATTTATTTATTTATTTAAATAATAAATACGAACATAAAAGTTAAAAAAATAAAAACATTTATACTTCAAAAATTTAATTAATTAGAAACTAAAAACTTACTTAAAACAGAACAAACACTATAAGAAAATTTTTAATTATCTGGTGGTCAACTGATTTTTAGAATAAGTCAAACGTTACGTAATATATCTTCAAGAAAAACGAGAACTACCAGAAAATATTCATTTAAACTATTTATAAATTATTTATTTATACTTTAGGTTTCCCTCACATTGGTTTAAATTAATTTAGTATTTCAGAAATCATCAAGATGGCAAATTTCTGATTGTGACTATAAAATAGTGCGAAATGCGGCGTGCAATCTCGGTTATATTCAATTTCCTTTGATGTGAGATTTGGGTTTGCGCTAGCCTCTAAGGGCGATTTCCTCCTCAGACGAACTTCCGGCTGCGATAATTGGCATGGAAAACTTGAGTTTCTATGTAAATATTCTTCAAGGAAAAGGAGCAATAAAATATATCCTTCATTGTAAACATGTCCAAAAGCTCACGGGTCACTTTCCGACAATGGATAATATACGACCGTTTTGTCCGTTGCATTGCGCATTAGTCTGTGACCAGCTTAAATGTGGGTCTTTCGTTGGCTGTGAATGGGGCTTTTGAAGGATATAAGCGGGGATTTTACCCGGCTGGCCAAATTTTATTCGATCGGTTTTTATCCTGGACCCTGCCATTCTACAGAAGCCATGTTTTATCTTAGTCCCACCGTCGTCAAAACCGTCTCAATCCCAGCTACATCACAATAATTTTATAATCTATATTAGCTTCATTACGTTGAATGCAGTTAACTACAGTCGGCAGCAAAATTATTGAAGCGCTAGCATTAATTCCTATTAAAAAGACGTGCAACTAATACTGTTTTGTTAAGTAAATATTTGTCGAGTCATGTCGAGTCTTATGCTCTTTATAAAAAAATAAGTTGAAAAAAATTAGCGATCAAACTTAAATATATATATATATATATTATATATATATGAAAAATGTGGATGTGTACTTCAATAACTTTACTGGCGACTGTATGTTATAATGCACTTAAAATGCATTTTATAGAGCGTACTACATCGAAATTATGTGTCGTTACACACGAACTTCAAACGCACTAACTACCGAAATTCAGTTCATTTTAAATATCCCTGCCAAATTTGAAATCAACTGGACGATTTTTATAATTTCTATCACAGTACATATGAAAAATTTCACGGCAATTAGTACTTTTCAAATAAGAATTATTGCACTCAATACTTTGAATTTGAGCTGTATCGCCTAACTGACATTGTCATTTTCGCAATAAGTTAGGTATTTTTATTTAATTGTCATCTTTACCCTTTACCCCTACTTTCTTTTTACGTTGTAAATTAAGTTCTATTTCTCAACCTTTTAGAAGCAGAACCCAGATTCTAACAGCAGTAAAGATTTCCCTGAAAAAAAGTATTTGCATAACAAAAAATAAACAAAGAAAAATGGAAGTTCTGACAAAACTAGAGTCTTTCTTCGAATGCTATTATTACGAACACCAAAAAACAAAATGAATAAGCAAATGAAATGGCCAAACCATCACGCATCCGTAATAACCGTGTACCTTACATTCTCATTCTCGGCTTTCTTTGTTCACACAGGCTAGCCAGTGGGAGTGGTCACATTTGACGACAGAGATTGATGGGATTTCTGAGTACCAAGATAAGGAGACAGTTCTGAAAATTGCTATAATATTCCGGAATCAGAGCACTATCATAGTTAAAAGAATTTTTTCCATATCTGGACTGATGCTACTCGACTTTCTAAACGTTTTTAGTAGTTACTAGACGCTTAGACTAATTTGAATCATTGAATATTTCAGTGAATAAACAAAAAGGAAAGCCCTGATATCGTATGTTTGTATAATGAACCACAATGTATCCGAATTCTTTAGAGCATCGCTGTAAAAGCACGAATTTTCAGTAACGGATCATCCTGTAGCAAAATTCTAAAACCTATATCATTTTTATTCTTTTTTAAATAATTGAATGTACTACAGATAATTTGCCACTATAGGATTTAATGTGTGTAAATTTTTTCATACCTTCGGCTTTTCACACTCGCACACCAGAGCCGACATACAGAGCTGAAAATGGTAGCAAATTATCCATTATCAGAAAGTGACCCTTAACTTTTGGACATGTTTACGATGAAGGATATATTTTTTTTTAATTGCTCCTTGAAGAATATTACAAAAGAAACCCAAGTTTTCCATGCCAATTATCGCAACAGGTAGTTTGTCAGAAGGGAAAATTGGCCTGCGAGATTCTTGCAAATTCAAATACTGCATTAAAAAGATATTGAATCGACAAGCGTTTTCCGCCCTGGTCTGTGCTGTGATTTATAAATTGGGCAATCAACTTGTTTTGATGAAAGTCTGTTTCACATTATGTGTTAAGTGATAATCATATTTATATCTTAGTCTATTAGACTGCAATGCGTAAGAATTCCGCTTTATATTTTCGTATAAGCATCCAGCTCTACAAGTTCTTCATTCATAGAAAAATAACTTTTTTCTTACCATGATGACCAACATGGCGACCATTTAGATGCTAATCGAAACGAAAGTTTAGAGAGTGGTAGATGTGAATTTTAAGTACTAAACTAAAGAAAGAGTTCTGAGTACTAAGAATGTAAGAATTGCTACACGTTGACGAACTGGAGCAAAGAATGTAATCTTCGACTGGAGTCAAGCCCATAGCTAGATTCACCAGGGAATAATTAATCAGTAAAATTGCTAAAAGTAAAATCAGTAAATAATCAGTAAAAGTAACCAAATCCAGTTTAAATTAAAGAGCGTGGTCGAAAATATAGGATAGGGAACAAATTTTGTACAAAGCATCCCATACCCCATGGCCTATAGCACGGATGCGTTTTGCTGTCGTAAGTAAATTATGCTAAATTTTATACACGATCACCCACACGAAGCTTGCAATTTTGAAGGAATAAAAAATCTTTATTCATTCATGTATTTTACCTGGCAAATCGAGTTTAAATCGACAAGCTTTTTTTTTTTTTTTTTTTTTTTTTTAAGCTCTACTACTCATAAATCAAAATACTTTTAATATTTATTTTTACACGAATATGACATTTCTATTTTTACTTATCGAACATATATTATATAAGAAACGTATTGTAAACATGAAAAAATTCCACTGAGGTTTTGGTGTATGTGTATCTATACTGTTTTGAGGTCTTCTGAGTTAGTTTTTGCTATTTTTACGATTATGTGTGTGTGTGAGAGAGAGAAAGAGAGTAAGCGAACACGACAACTTCTGAACACTTTGATCAATTGAACTGAAAATTGTCAGATATGTTATAGGTTACCGTTGCATGAACTATCTAGACTTTGATGAGCCTAACACTTAGTTTTTTTTACAGGAACACAAAGAAAAATTCTTTTTTATTATGGTATATGGACTCAAATTATTTACAGTGCAATAGCGTCTAAACGCCTTATTCGATTAAACTAAAAATTGGTAGGTATATTATAGGTCACCCTCACCGCATAGATTTTGATAAGTGTGGGATATATATATATGTGTGTGTGTGTGTTTGTGTGTGTGTGTGTATAAATTGAATAATTTAATACCATTATAATACTCAGCATTCAAAAGATAAATAAAAATACCAACATTACAAAATTAAAAGAGATTGTAGTTCATTTTAAATGTTTTCCCAGATTTTTTATAATTTAATTACAATACTAATTAATAGTGAAATCAATTTAATTTTTTTATGCAGAAGAGAACTGTTATAACCATAACACTAAGCCTATCAATGAGAGAAATGTTTGCATATTCCATTAAAGTTATCATACTTAAACTATCAACGTTATGATATGTATAGGGACATACAGATTCTGTATTGTTATGGTCAATGGACTCAAATTATTTGAAGTGCAATGGCATCTAAAGGCATTATTGAGCTAAAATTGGTAGGTATACCTACCAATTTTTAGCTCAATTAGATTATAGGTTATAGGTCACCATCGCAAGATTTCTATAGATTTTAATGAGTGCAGTACTTAGTTCTTTTACAGGGACGCAAAGAAAAATTCAACATTATAACCAATGGATTCAAATTATTTAAAGTGCGGTAGTGTCAAAATTCTATATTGGATTAAGATAAATTGGTAGTCATGTTATAGGTTATCGCCTCAAGAACCGTACAGATTTACATGAGTGTAGGACTTTTTTTACGGTATACAAAATAGAATTTTTATACATTGCGGTCTATGGGCGAAAATTACTTTAAGTTCGTTTTAGTAATGTTAAATAGTTAAGAACACAAAAATAAATGGATATTTGATATTGCGAGCTCATTTTTATTTCTTTCACAGGTACGCACAAGAGAATTTAGATACATTACACTCCATTAAACGTCACACAACATGGGGGAAAATATTTAAACATCCTATTATGGTATTTCCTTTTTTTATTTAACTCCTTCTCTTATTTATATTTATTTAAACAACCCATTACTTAATGTTCTGAAATTCGAGTGGAGTCACTCCAGATTTTTTAAAGAAAAAGAAGGAAAAAAAAAAAAAAAGTCGTATATACATTGATTTGCATCGAAATGCACAAAAGCATTTATTTTAATATTTTTTAAAGCCTGGTCAAAAAGCAGCTTATTAATGAAAACTAATTTTTCTAACAATCTGTCAAATTGTTTTCTGTGAATTAAAATAACCCCCAATACTAGATTTTTTATAGAAATAGTCCAAACTATCCCCCCTCCCCCCGTAAATTAAAATTCCCCCTCTAAAAATGAAGAGCTGGTTAAGAATGAAAATTGATTTCTCGGAAACAACAATCTATTAAGACCATTTTTAATCCTCTAAAACCCTTTATCTTTTTTTTTTTTTTTTTAATCGAAGAATAGTTAAAGCAATTTACTTTTTGCAATGTTTCTTACAGTGGAAAATAATTTTTCTGTTGATGGTTACCTGCATTTGCATACCTGTCAACTTACTATAATTAATATCCGGAAGATTGTCAGACCCGCACTTTTTCCTTTTTTTTTAACACCAGACATTTTTTCGAGTATTTTTCTTCTTATTTAATCGCAATTATATTTGAAGAAAATTTCTCTAAAAATAAAGCGGTGTGGAAAAAGGGACGGGTTCTAAAAATCTTCCGGAATATTAATTAATAAGTTGGCAGGAACGTATCCTGTGATATCGGTTTCAAAGACCCCATCCCCACTCCTCTCGTGCCTAACACCTAATCCTTGGTTTTTAGTAAAGAGATAGCCGAAGCCACCGAGAAAAGCTAAATTTTTCAGAAGATGACAACTTGTCATATTTCTTTTTTTAAACTACCTTTGGTTTTAAATCAAAATAAGAGCCGTTTCCGAGAAACTGAAGACATTTAAATAGATACACAAGATCACCTCTTTTCTTTAACAATAAATGAGATTTGTTATTAAATATGGCTCTGCTGAATATTCATAAATATTTTTTTCCACTTAAAAATTACGAAAGAACTATTTCATAAACAACATTCCGCATTTTTTTTCTTTTCTTTTTTTTTCTTTTTCTTTCTTTTTTTTTTTTTTTTAAATAATAAGGAATTAGGTAGTAGAGAACGGGATATCTGTTCCACAGTTTTCCGAATTAAAAGCTTTTGGGTCAAACTATGAATAATGCTTATTTGAAAATTTAAGAAGAAAATATCTTGCAAAATTTTTAATATATTATTGCATAACAATTCGAACATTTTGCAGAGAGAGCCCGTAGATGTCCTTTAAAAAGAAAGAAATTGAAGAAGTAATTGGTATAGGGGGACTCTGATCACTTCCCCATCGTATATTTGTTCTCATAAATTTCTACTATAAGGCATATTCATGTTAAAAGAAATTAATATGGGCGATTTCTCACAGTCGCTGACTGAAATGCTTCACCTAGTGGGTTATCTTCTATATTTTATTCTAATTTGCAAGATTATCTTCTTATTTTAATTTCCATGCAAATCTACAATATATCCAAAGTGAAATATTGGACACATTTCACATTGGAGTGAAATATATTTTTTTACATGTCTATATATTGTAATATGTTCAGAAAAATCTTAAAATTTTAAATAACTTTGAATTAGCACATTCATAGTTAATTATATTTATGCCAGTATCATAAATAATATTTTAAAAGTGGACAGTGGTTGTGATATCTTTACGATGAAAATAATCTTCATAACAGATGTTCATGCGAAACCCTATTACACGTTAAGAAAATCGTAAATTCCGAAAAACTTACCAAGTTTTCAAAGTAGAATGTTCATAGTTAATGGCGTTCATTCTAGCACCATCACTCATATTTTATAGATGGTCTGACATCTTTACGATTTTTTTTTTTTTTTTTTAATACACGTGTAAGCGAAATTTTGTTATATTTCCTATGTTAAGAAAATCAAATTTCAAATAACTTATGAGGTTTTTAAATTTGAATGCTGAAATCAATAGGGGTTTTGCCAGTATTCTATAGGGGCTATTTTTAAAATTTGCCCGAGCTCTCTACGATCATTTGTTCTGGAGATAATGTGCACACAGACATAGACTAATATACTAATAAACTGACTAACCTATACCCCATATCAATTTTACGATTTTTGGAATTCTTACACCTCAAAACGTGTAAAAACGCCAGGAAAAAAAAAAAAAAAAAATCACGAATTCTTAAGTTTTTTATACCTTTAGTATGATGGGGAACTAAAATAAAAAAATATGTTTTGAATTGTAGTTAAAAAAGAAAAAAAAAAAAAAAAAATGAGAGAGAGAATCGTCTATTCATTGGCGCCGGATAACCTACATGACGAGCTAATTTGTCGGAGGATAATAATATACCTTGAAATTTCTCGGAACCGACGTCTGTCGGTCTTTTATGTAGATGTGGTTGTATTGACATCACAGTCTGAAGACGAATTATTTATTTGTGGAAAATAATTCTAGAGAATTTTCTTTGAATGTGGAGAGGAGAAACTAAACGTTTTTTACGTTGAGTTCAATTAAATCACATTTTACAATTCTTTAAGAATTCGGATTATTTAATTTAAAAATAAATATGGGTTCACCAGTCATTTGATTTTGGAACAATTTTCTGATATCCGATTTTAACTAAGTAATAGCAACATTTTTTTTTTTTTTTTTTTTTTTTTAAGTTGCATAATATTTTGATGCAATTTCAAAATACCTTATATATTCGTGCACATACTTTGAAGACAAAATTTCAGAGGGGGGCAGGGAAGTCTTGCATATTAATCAACCTCCAACTTACGAAGAAAATTTCCAAATAAAATACACCCCTATCAAGAAACAATCAAAACAAACAATAAATAAATAAATAAAATAAGATTTTTCTTTTTAAACATGGACATTACAATAATTTAAATGCGATAATTTGTAAGTTTAGTGTATAAATCTGTCATCCAAATTCCAGATATGCATAATGGGAATGACGTGCTTTACTAGACATTTATCTTAGTATTTAACTTGCATAAAAATGCTACTAAATATATATATATATATATATGTACTGATTGAATGTGTGGTTAAAGCAGCTTTTATTTAATTTTAATTTTTTTTTTAAGGAGGAGGAGTGAGGAGAGTTGAAAATTAGAAATTCCAACTTCTCATAGTCCTAATCGAATACAACTCACTCCTGTACAGCGTGCGTCAAAAAAGATATTGAAAATTTGAACTTACGCCGAGTGTTTGAGACTTCCGATAGTTCATTCTTATTCACATTTTTAAAGTGAATTCTATTGAAATTATTTATATCATAACTTTTAAACGGTACTAATCGTGCTACTTTGGAAAAGATGTTACAGTTTTATAATGGAATATAAAATGTAGTCATCACTTTTATGAATGTGAATTTGGACTTTTGTGGTTGTGTATTAAAAGTATATGTAAGAGGTTATTTCTCAATTCAATCATTTTAGGCTTTCTCTAGCTCTGAAAAAGATGTTCGCAGTGCCATTTTTTTGATTGCGGTATTTTTATTAACTGAGCTTTATTTCCGCGAATCTCGAATAGTATTGCATTAATGCAACAAATTGACGACGAAGCAGCACAGTAAGAGTTTTGTATAATTTCTCTGAAATTCTGTATTTAGCGAATGAATAATTTATTCAGTGCATTAACCTTTTTTTTTTTTTTTTTTTTTTTTCCGATTTTTTTTTTTTTTTTTTTTTTTTCTCTTTTCTCTTGTATAATTACACAGTATCCTAAGAATTTTATATGTTTTATTAAGAAGGATTTTTTTTTTTTTTTTTTTTTGTAACTAAAATGCACAAAATAAATATTTAATTAAAAAAACAATTTTTAAAAGTAGCAGCTTTTTATTGTGGAACCCTAAAAAACATAAAATAAAAATTTATTCTTGCAAAGGCATGCTATAAAGAAATGAAAGTTTCAACACTAAGAAAATTTTAGAGAAAAATATAGATATTTCACTTTTGCAAAAAAATGAAAATTTTTCATTATTCAAAATATTTTAAAAAGCATTCGAGACCAATATTCTTAGTTATTAGTTTTCGTGTAAAGATTCGCTAAGCAATAAATTTCAAAGGTCTCGAAAGCTTTTCAAAATATTTTGAATATTAAAAAATTTTCATCTTTTGCAAAAGTGAAATATCTATATTTTTCTCTAAAATTGTCTCAGTGTTGAAACTTTCATTTCTTTATAGCATATCTTTGCAAGAATAAATTTTTATTTTATGTTTTTTAGGGCTCCACAATAAAAAGCTTCTACTTCTAAAAAATGTTTTTTTCTTAAATTTTTATTTTGTGCTTTCTAGTTACAAAAAAAAAAAAAAAAAAAAAAAAAAAAAAACTAATATAAAATTCTAAACCACACTGAAATATTTTCTTATATAAATTGACACTTTTTCTATTAATTATTAATTATCTGCAAAAATTAATACATCGTTCCTTGGAGAATCGACTCATGAGCATCGTTATCAGAATGACGATCTAACCAAAAGTCAAAGATCAGTCAAGAAAAGTCATAGAACATACTAGAAAAAACTAACAAATACTTATACAAAAAGAACATTGTTCTCGAATGCTTTTTAAAATGTTTTAAATATTTAAAAATTTTCATCTTTGCAAAAAGGAAATATTTATATTTTTCTTATTGTTGAAACTTTTATTTATTTATTTATTATAGCATGTCTCTGCAAGAATATTTTTTTATTTTATGCCTTTTAGGACTCCACAATAAAAAGCTTCCAGTGTTAGTTTTTTTTTTTAACTTAAACTTTTTATTTTTTGCGTTTTAGCAAAAAAGAAAAAAAAAAAAAACTAATCAAAATTTCTTACGATACTGTGTAGACAAAGAAAAATTTTCTCTTATCAATTAACACCTTTTCTATTAATTATCTGCAAAAGTAAACGCATCGGCCCTTCGAGGATCGAACCCACTACCATCGCGTTATCAATATGATGCTCTAACCAACTATGCCAACTAGTGACAAAAAGATTTGCTTACATTTACTTTAAAGTGGAGGCGCATTGTTTTTTATCGTGACGCGATGACAAATCCAATTTTAATAAAAAGCTCCTAATATTTAAATATTTCTTTTTGAGATGGAAAATTAAAGCACTGAATTTATTTAATGAAATTATATACATACACATATTTAAAAAAAAAAAAAAATTGTAAAGCTTCATTTCTGAATAATATATCCTTATAAAACGTAGCTACGAAAATCCAGTAGGATTATATGGAAATGGAGAAAGAGTAAATCTGTCTTATTTTTAAAATTGGAGACCATGCAGTAATAAAAAAAAAAAATGAGTAATCGCACATATATCTATAATACTGAAGGTCATGCTGAGACCAAAAAGAGGCACACAACTAGATGCTATAACATTCCTAAATACATAATTTCAATTTTTTATTGATAACAGTTTTACAGTTATGCGGAGGTCTAACATATTGCATTTCGACAAGAAAGGTGACAATTCAAAAATATAGTATTAAAAACTTAACGATAAAGCATTCATTAGTCTATAATAAAACTGACACAAATTGCCTTTCCAGTGAATAATTAGAGAAGTAGAGATGTGTCGCTTTTTGTGTACTTTGGGCCACATCATACACATATTTTAGTGACAAACTCAAAATTGTCATTTTTTGATTTATATCACTTTTCATATCGGAGTGCGATATGTTTGTGGTTTTTGAGAATTGAAGCTCGCTTGAGCCCTCGCTCACAACCCCCCTAGTGTGATAATTGCATGGGAACTGGTCTCTTTTGTAAAAGAGCAATAAAAAGTAATGTCCTTCATTGTAAATGTGTGCAAAATTTCAAGGGTCACTTTTGGACAATGGATAATTTATGACTTTTGAAGCTCTGAATGCTGCCAGAGTTTGAAGGAGGCCTAAGACATCCTTGACCATCCCCAATACAAAATAAATGACTTGATTTGGTCTAATACCAATTCTGTCACCGTCAGTACCTCAGAAAAATTATGAAACCAGAGGCAAAGAGATTCACATGTCCACCATAGTAAAACAAAGTTAATAATTATAAGATAACATTTTTTTTATAAACCATGTTTTTAAATTTTCTGTTGAATCATATAAACGCTACTGAAGGCAGCCGGAACCCCAGCAACTGGATAAAAGTATTAAAGAAATTCCTTGCTATCGTCTTTTGAGCTATTATAAAAGTTTCAAATGGCTATCTAGCCGGGAATTTAGTTAAAAGTTGATTGCAAGCTTTGTACTGGAAACGCTGCCGAAGGCAGCAGGGTCCCGAAGCAATTGGATAAAAATATTTTTAAAAAGCATTTTTACCGTAGTCTGGACTATTCCGAAAGTTTCAAATGTCTAGCTACTCGGGAAGTTAGTTAAATAAATTTTCTGTTGAATCATATGAACGCTGCCGAATACAGTAGGGACCTGAAACAGTTGACTAAAAGTATTAAAAAAAATGTATTGCCCCCATGTTCTGAGCTATCCTGAAAGTTTCAAATATCCAGCTAGTCGGGAAGTTAGTGAAAAATCGATTGCAAGCTTTGTACTCGTAACGCTGCCGAAGTCAGCAGGAACCCGAAACAGTTGGCTAAAAGTATAAAAAAAAATGCATTTTCACCGTGTTCTGAACTATTGTGAAAGTTTCAAATGTCTAGCTAGTCAGGAAGTTAGTTAAATAAAATTTCTGTTGAATCATATAAACGCTGCCGAAGGCAGTAGGGACCTGAAGCAGTTGACTAAAAGTTTTTAAAAAAGTATTGTCACCGTGTTATGAGCTAGCCTGAAAGTTTCAAATGTCTAGCTAGTCGGGAAGTTAGTGAAAAATCGATTGCAAGCCTTGTACTGATAACGCTGCCGAAGGCAGCAGGAACCCGAAACAGTTGGCTAAAGGTATTTAAAAAATGCATTTTCACCGTGTTCTGAACGATCCTGAAAGTTTCAAATGTCTAGCGTCGGGAAGTTAGTGAAAAATCGATTGCAAGCTTTGTACTGGTAACGCTGTCGAAGGCAGCAGGAACCCGAAGCAGTTGGTTAAGAATATTTAAAAATTGCATTTTCGCCGTGTTCTGAACTATTCTGAAAGTTTCAAATGCCTAGCTAGTCGGGAAGTTAGTTAAATAAAGGTTCTGTCGAATTATATAAGCGCTGCCGAAGGCAGCGGGACCTGAAATAGTTGACTAAAATTATTAGAAAAATGTATTGCCACCGTGTTGTGAGCTGTCCTGAAAGTTTCAAATATCTAGCTAGTCGGAAAGTTAGTGAAAAATCGATTGCAAGCTTTGTACTGATAACGCTGCCGAAGGCAAAAGGAACCCGAAACAGTTGGCTAAAGGTATTAAGAAAATGCATTTTCACCGTGTTCTGAACTATTCTGAAAGTTTCAAATGTCTAGCTAGTCGGGAAGTTAGTTAAATAAATTTTCTGTCGAATCATATAAGTGCTGCCGAAGGCAGCGTGACTTGAAATAGTTGACTAAAATTATTAGAAAAATGTATTGTCACCGTGTTGTGAGCTGTCCTAAAAATTTCAAGTATTTAGCTAGTCGGGAAGTTAGTTAAAAATCGATTGCAAGATTTGTCGCTGACGAACCCACAAACAAACAAACAAACCCACAAACAAACAAGAATCGAAGTTAATAAAAACATGGTAAAATAGCAAAAACGAACTCAGAAGACCTCAAAACAGTATAGATACACATACACCAAAACCTCAGTGGAATTTTTTCATGTTTACAATACTTTTCTTATATATATTCGATAATTAAAAATAGAAATGTCATATTCGTGTAAAAATAAATATTAAAATTATATTTTGATTTATGAGTAGTAGGAGCTTAAAAAAAAAAAAGTTTGTCGACTGAAGCTCGATTTTGCAGGTAAAATACATGAATGAATAAAGATTTTTCATTCCTTCAAAATTGCAAGCTTCGTATGGGTGATTGTGTATAAAATTTAGCATAATTTACTTACGACAGCAAAACGCATCCGTGCTATAGGCCATGGGGTATGGGATGCTTTGCACAAAATTTGTTCCCTATCCTATATTTTCGACCACGCTCTTTAATTTAAACTGGATTTGGTTGCAATAGAAATTTTACTGATTAATTATTCCCTGGTGAATCTAGCAATGGGCTTGACTCCAGTCGAAGATTACATTCTTTGCTCCAGTTCGTCAAAGTGTAGCAATTCTTACATTCTTAGTGCTCAGAACTTTTTCTTTGTGCTCTTTCTAGTGCTCAGAACTCTTTTGCCTTACCAAAGAAAATTTGTACAAAAATTTTTCTCATCTCTTCAAATAAACAAGCAACAACTACATTCAAACACTGAACTAATTCTACTTGAATAACCATAGACAGCTATCAGTGGCGGCTTGTGAACCAAAAATAGGTGAAGAGCTCAAAAATAATATTTAAGTATTTTTAATCATAATTTTTATTAAGCATGGTCTTAACTAAAAATACTTATTTAAATGTAAATTTATATTTTATAAATGAATACAGCATAAAATACAGTGTATTTGCCACTGACAGCTATATTATTAAACAGAAATTATTTTTCTTCGTGAATTCATTCTTTTTTTATACATATTTAAGATTTAAGCAGAGATATTTGGCCAAATATTATTAAAATAAGATGTTTTAATTTTTTTAAATATTTTTTATAAAAAATAAATAAATAAAATACAACCAAATTCTATCAATTATCTTATTAACACATCTTAGGTTCAGAATATCAAGTTTGCGCAACAATGTACTTAAAAAGCCTACCTTAAAAATCTTATTGTAAGGAAAAACTATGTAATTAAAGCCATACATATAATTTTTTTTTTTTTTTTTTTTTTAAACAAACAATTTTATGAGAAACTTTTTAAATCTTGAAAATTATAGAAAGTGTTAAAGTATCTTTCTTTTATTGTTTCCATCTTTAACTTGTTTATGTAATGTATTTATGTATAAATGTTTATATATTAACAACTGATATACAAGCTTTATTTATTATATCTACTTTTTGTATAGCATTATTTTGTGTAAAATTTTGAGAAATCGATTTGAATATTAAAATATTTATAAAACATTCTTCTTATAAATTAAATAATCTGTAGGAGCACCCCACTTGTAAAAAATTATGTATAAAATTGTATAATATGACTTTGACAATGTTTTACTTAAAATCTTAGAAAGTCTTGCCCTTAATTCCCTTTAAAACAATAATAATAAATTGGTGATATATTCATAAATGTTAGCTAATATTTAAATTTTTTATTAAAATAATTTTCTTATAAAGTGATTTAAATCATAAAACCCTGAGTGATGGGCCAGTCTACATTAAAAAATTATTCATATAACTTGATCTTATAACAGGGGCATAGCAATTCAAAAATCATGGGAGGGGCTCAAAAATTTTCATTTTAAAAATGACTTAATATTAGTATCAAAAAAATCAATTAATAATTAAATATCAATTGATATTCACTATTATTAGTATCAATTACAAAATATCATTAATTATGAACATTTATAAGATTTTAATTTGGCTTTTAAATGGGCGATTATTTCATTTGCCATTAAAAGGAAATTTTGTAATAACCAATAGGGGGGGGGGGGCTTGAGCCCCCTATGCCACTCCCTTTCCTACGCCCATGTCTTATAATTTAGAAATTAAATCACTATTGCAAAATTCATTTCTAGAATCTTGAGAATTCACACAAATTCTCCTAACAGGACTGAATAAATAAATAAATAAAATAATAATACAGTAGAGAGTCAAAAATCTGCACAGCTCGGGACCAGATGCTGTGTGGATTTTGGGGTCTATAAAAAATGATTATCACTTTGAATAATAAAAGACAAAATATTATTCAAACTAAACGCATACTAGTGAATAATGGCACAATTTCACTTGAATATTAAATTATTAGGTACATAAGAATAACTCTGAACATTAAAAAAATATACAGAATGTAAACAATCAATAAAAATGAAAAATTATTTGTCAAATTTAGATAAAATATGTTGATATATAGCCATGTAGGTTGTTTTAAACTACATATGAACATGCATTGAGATTTTCTTTTCTTTTTTCATACTGTAAATAGTCATCAATTCTTGTTTTGTAACACAAATTTATTTTTCAAAAAATTTTAGTTCTTCCCTACAGTTATGCTTTCATAAAATAGCATTTTTAAACATTAGTGTGTTATTGTATACCTCATTGATATCATCATCATAATTTTCTTTTGACAAATTTAATATACTGTCAATAATTTTATTGTCAGTAACTTGGTTCTGGCAGTTTTTTATATTATAATTTTTTTATAATCATAAAATGCAAGTACAGAATTTTCATTCAAGATCTTTTTCAAGAATACTGATTTGCAGTTTTGTATCTAATCAATAGTGAATTTCCTTGTTTATACTAGTCAAGCTGTGTGGATTTCAGACTTCGGGGATTTCTGGCTCTCTACTGTAATAACAAAGCTTTCCTTTTTTTCATAAGAGCATTACTTTCCTTTTTACTATACCATAATAGAAATAAAAAATAAAATCTTAATTAACTTGTAACAATGTGAATCAAATTACAGTTATTATACAAATTTTACAGTTCATATATGCAGTTGCTATCATACGTGCTAAACAAAAGTTTCTTAGTTTCTAAATATACTAATTATTATTATTAATTTTGTAAATATAATTTTTATTCTTTTCAAATTTTGCCATTTTAATTACATCTACCTATAATTTCTCCCTTTCTATTGGCACTTAAACTACTTTATTTTATTGTGCTACTTTTAAAAACAGTTTTGTTTGGTGTATATTTCTGGGTATGGTTGGCTACTACCAACCTCAACTCCTTATTTGTATATTTTACCTACATTCATTAACCCCTTAACGCGCCTTGTCCTCGCTGCGAGGACGCAAAATTTAAGATCCAGCTGCAAAAATTCATACCGGAAATTTTTTAGCAAAAATTTACGTTTATAACATATCAGACAAGGCCGGTTTTTTTAACCTTAAAATTTCTTTGAGTTTAATTTTGTTTATGAATTCCGGTGGCAGTATAATTTAAATGATCCGAATTGTCTTGCGCCACAAAGGGTTAAACATTTAAGGCTGTTACTAAATTAAAAAAATTATTTCAAACTATTTAAAGAAAGTTTATGAATATTACCTTTTGAAACTTGCAGATCAAAGTCACAATTATCAAGTGCTATGCCAGACAGACCAAACATTAAAAACCTGATTTTTGGATGCAGGTACCTTAAAATAATTAATTTAAACAAAAATTCAGATTTGAAATTTTTATACTAAAACAACGTTTTATCATATACGGGTAAGAGAAAGTAGTAATGTAATTTATATACAATTTTTAATTACAACTGTACTCTGAATTGGATATATGTATCAAAATATGCAACACCATTACTCATAATTATAAGTTCGCAATCTGCATTACAATATTGTACTGATAATTATAGCATTTATAATTACAACTGTAATCAAAATTAAACAAAGAAAATAAAAATCCTATCCACTAACACTACATGCAATTGTAACTATAAATTTTAAGTTACCATTGCAATAATGTAATTAAAATAGCATTGATAATTACTACAGTACAACTACATTTTAATTACTTAATTAGTGATGTAGGATGGAAAATTTTCCCAATGTTTTTCTGGAAAAAATTAAATGTTGCAACGGCAATATTTAAGTAATTTTTATATGATATATTTAAACGCTTATGTTTTCTTGTATTAGTCACAGTACAGTTATTAGTTAGAATTCTTTTATTAGACTACCGTCGGGACATAAAAAAAAGTCTGTGGATTGAAGATATTATTTAGAAAGCTGCAAGCAATATTTTTTCATTCAATGAATAAATGGAAAGATTATATGAAAGACAATTAACTAGGATTGTTGTTAGAAGTTTGAATATCCCCCTAAAAACTGTTAGAAAACATTTTGCAACATAAAAATAAGAGACTAAATTTACAAATTAATGCATTGTTGAGCTTGGATCTATTTTTTAATATCTTTGTTTGATAAGTGATGATACTGATGCTTTGAAATTCTAAGCATAATCTATCAATAAAACATACAACCACAGAAATTTCCTTTAGTAGCAGTGATTCTAGTTTAGGTTGTGCGAGCAACTCAAAGAGTTTGGACATTATGGAATCTGGATGATTCCATTTAGAAAATTGGTAGATTTTATAATCAAAACCATATTGTTACGAATTAAAAAAATAGTATTTATTTTTATGTAATTTCATTCAAAGAGGCTTAGTCAAATTATAAAATGTTAATTTTCTACATTCCTGCTTTGTTTTGGCATTAAAAGAGCTCATTTTCCTTTAAAAACCCGTTAAAAGGCTTCTACAGGGCAGAATTGGCCTTGGCAGAGAATTTGGTGCCCTGCTGACGAGTTTATCGCCCCTTGGTGACTTAATCCTTATTATTGATATATCCATTATCTAAGCTCTAAACAGAATATTTCATGAAATACCCACAACATTCTCGTAATATACAGGAAATGGATTGCATTCTGGCCATAGAGAGTCAGTTATATATATATTTCTTTCATAAATTCTTAAATGTATGTTCTTTGGTTATATGTTTGATATGCAACCTTTTTTTTTCTTTTTTTTAATAAATAGTCATTCAGCTTTTTAATGAATTTTTACAGCATAATTATTGATTTCTTCCCCCCATTCCAGTTTAATAAAGAAATATATAGTTAGTTTACACATGTATATGCACAGAGCTCCCAACTTCTTAATTTATTCCATAGCATACCTGTCTTTTCTTCATACCACATTTTTAGAAGAGTAACTTTCTTTATTGAACCATAATTACATATTGGAGAAAATTACTGTACAAAGAAAGTAGCGTGAAAAAAAGGCAGGTACTAACAATTTATGGAATAAATTACAATGCTGGCATTTCTGCAAATATACAGTCGAACCTCGTTAATGTGGATTACTGTTAACATGAACTGTTTCTATAATCCCCATCAAAATGAAGATTAGTTTCTCAGTTACTGATAACATGAACACATTTTTTATTCCCCTTCAAGGTTCAACTGTTATGTTCCTTTTTATTTCCGATATTCATAGGTTAACTTAGTAAAAAAAAAAAAATATTTTGTCAAAAGTGATATATTTATTATTTGCCCAAATATTAAGCATGCATAATAGTAATAAAGAAAAATGTGAAGCCATCAAGATACTGTCCAATAACTCCACCGTTAATGACTGGGAACACAGCATAATTCCAACAGAATGGCAACATATGCTAAAAAGGATGAAAGAAAGTGAAGCAGAACTCCAAGAAGAGGCAAAGTCAAAATGTGCACCGATGATGGGCGCAATAGTGCTTGAAATATTATATACACAACTAAAAAGGATGATGATTTAAAGTAGTTATTTATATTCTAAGAAATATTATATTTTCATGCTAACTTTGTACATGTTTAAAATCCTATGAATCATCATTTCTATGCTTTGTAAATTATTCAATCAATTAACATTTTTTTTTGAATAGTTAACACCCCCCCCCCCTAAAAAAAAATTAAAGTATTTTTTAATGTTTTTTATATAAAAAACTTGAAAAATCCATTTTTTTTTTCTTTAAAGACAAATATGACAGCTGGAAAAAGTGTGAAATATTTATGGTACACTGACTGCATTTGTAAGGTTTTCTTTCTTTTGATAAACTTAACGTTTAGTTAAAAGAAATATTAATATAATTTATTTATTTTTTAGATCAGTAACTCTTTTTTTTTTATTATTATTATTATTCAGTATTGAATCCAACTAAATAATAATAATTCTTTAGATTTTTTCATGTTCATGTTCTTTGAGGATAGGAGAGGAAAAGGGAGAATCTGACTGATGTGCAACCTTTAGGCTGTACATCATCTCTTTCATTCTTTCCACGTTATCCTATGGGTTTTTTGTTGCTTCATTTTATAAGGATATCTTATTCAAAAATGAAGTTTTTCAAATTCTGTTTTTTGAACATTACTCTTTGAAAATGTCACCCTTTAGCTTAGTGAGCAATTTTTTGAAAATAAATAAAAAATAATAATTTAAATATTTTAATTCATTAATTAGAACTCTTAAATTTGGATCTCTAAACAAAATATTTAAATTTATTTTTTTGAAAAAATTGCTCACTAAGCTAAAAGGTAAGAAAGAGTAATATTCAAATAACAGAATAAAAAAACCCTTCATTTTTGAATGAAATATTCTTATAAAATGAAGCAACGAAAATCCCATTGAATAACATGGGAAGAAAGAAAGAGGGAATATGACTGATGTACAGTCTCAAGAGGATACTTCACCCAATTTGATCATAAATCTAACCCCATGTTATTCTATGGAGAAATTTGTTTTATAAATTACTCATTGCTTAATGTAGTTTTTTAAAATTCCACTTACACATTTAGAAAATTCACCAAACTTAAAATTTTTCTCATTTTATAATTTTTAATATTTAGTTTTAAAGCTGTAAACAGGGTTCCCACTCAATTTGAAAAATAAAATTCCCTGACTCTTCCAGGTCTATTTTTTAAAAATTCCAGTCACAAAATTTGGTCAGCGACATAAAAAATAGCTCACGGTATAAAACAGAACATAGCTCACGACATAAAAGACAACATAGTAATGTGACTTGCGATATAAATTGAATGCTCAGAAAGCATTTTCCAGGTTTATATCATCATTTTCCAGGTTTCTGAGCAATATTTACAATTTTCTCTGACTTTCTTCAGTAATTTCAAATTTCCTGTTCTCCCTGACTCGTGGGAACCCTGTGTAAAGTGCGAAAAATTAACTAAGAGCATTTTTCACACTTATATCTTCAAAATAAAATATTAAAAACTTAAAAAAATTTAGGATATTATATCGTAAACATATTAAAAAACATAACCATATCTCTAACCATCAAAAAGTACCCCTCAAATTCACCTACAGTATACCATATGATCACAGAGTTTCTGTAAAAATTAAAAATGCGGCAGCAAAGTTTAATTACAAAATATCGATTAAACCCAACCAAAATATTTATCAACTTGTCCGTAGTGATAAGGACCAGAGGCGCCAACTTTTGAAAAAGATTGGGTGGGCTCAAGTATTTTTGGGTACAAAGAACAATGATATAGTGATTTTTTTCTTTTTTTCCATTGGAGAGGGTTGAAAGCGGGTAAGGATACACTAATTCAATACATTTCGAAGTATAAAGTTGTGATTTATTATCATTGGATCTTTCTAACATAATACTGATATCTACTATAATTCTTTGAAACCAGAATAATAAATAAAGAGTGCAAATAAAAAAAATGGAAATTCAATGGAAATTTCTTGAGATACCTGTATTTGCAATAATATCAACTAAAAAATGTATACATTATTCCTACTATATATGCTTTAGATAAACAACCTCTTTTTTTTTTTTTTTTTTTTTAATTTCATGAAAATGATCGCCAGTTCGCCACTAGTGACCGGTGTCATTTAACAGGCGATTAGTTTTTTGAATCATCACCAATCTTCTGTTTATTTATTTTTAATAGTAAAATTTGCAAAAATAACGCGTGAAAAATAAAGTTTATTTTAAACTTCTTTTCTTTTTTTTTCTATTTGTGAATCACAACTATAATTATTATCATTATTGCTGTTATTATTTTAAACATTATGCGAATAATTTTCTTTAATCCTGAAATTAATATTTTAGGTGTTTAAGTAATTTTTTAAAAATAAAATCTAGATTTATTTGAAATTCAACATTTATTTTAATTTTTTTAATTAAAATTTGATTTAATAATGAAAATTTGATTTAATGAAAATATTTTCAAGCATGAATAATGCATGACAGGGTGGCTAGCAATAAGAAAAAATCAAAAATTCAGGAAAAGTTTGACAAATTTTGTGAAAGAAAGCTATATTAATCATTAAATTATTAATGCTGTTTTAAATTACTAAAGTTTTCGCTAATGTCATGAAATTTTTATGGGAAATAAATAGTAAGAGTCAGGGAAAAGTAGGGAAACTTTCAAAAAATAGTCAGGTAATTTACAAAAGTTTAAATGCTAGCCACCTTGATGGAGCACTTTAGGAATAAATCTGTTTCGTTATTAACTGCTAATTGAACATAAAATTTTCAGAAAGTCATAGTGTAAAAATGATTTTTTCTTAAATTACACTGTGCTGCTTTTTGTTTTTTTTTCCCTAGCCCTTATACCGTTTTTGCTGATTCTTATGTAAAATGACCTCCTGAATCTGAACATGACCCCCATTTCATCCAATCATCTATGGATTTCTTGGGACACCACTCCCACCCGCAGTTTTTATCAGTGTTCGGTAAATTTACTGCCATAAATTTGATTTGGAGGGTAGAAAAGGATTATTTTAACACTTACAACAACAATAATAATAATGTAAAATAAATAATAATAGATTGATAAAATACAGTAAATGTAATTTATAATTTCAGTAGTAAATCCCCACCCCCTAAATTTTCCCCTTGCCATAAATGTTTATATTTTAGAATTTTTCAACTCTGTAGCCCCTCAGAAAATATTTAACAGTTAAAATAATCATTTCTTCCCTTTCAAATCAAATTCATAGCCAAAAAATTACCGAACAGTAATAAAATTAAGCGGTCGTCCCCCAAAAACAGTAGGTTAAGGGGTAAAATTGTCATTTTCGGATTCAGGAGATCAGTGGCGGATCTAAGCGGGGAAGGCTAGGGGGCTGAAGCTCCCCCTCCCCCAAAGCACAAACATTCACAATTGAATGTTACAACTGTAAATTTTTCATCGATCTGAAATAACATCTTTAAAACTCTTACCCTCCCCCCCCCCCAAAAAAAAAAAAAAAAAAAAGTTAAGTTCTGGATACACCACTGCAGGAGAACATTTTACATAAGCATTTGCAGGAGTGGTGTTGGGGCCGATTTTCCTGCAGAGCAGTGTTATTAAGCTACTTATTTTTAACTATCCATTTCCTCAGAATTAAATAAACTTGATGAGTGCAATTCAAAACCTCCTTTTATAATAATTCTGACTGTAATTTTAAAGAATTAATGTGTGCCGAAGTACTGGCATTCAATTATAAAAATAAAATGAGAGCAAACATCATAAATATGAATACAAAAATAATAATGATAATAAAAACTCGCATTTGTTATTTCAGGTCGAAATAGCAACATGACCTTTCACCAGATAAAAAATGTTAGGCACTATTGCAGCATCAAAGCAGTACTTGTATCTTCTTTTTCACCTGATGAAGAGGTTCTTCAATTATTTCATCCCAAAACGATTGTTGCAAGTTTTTTTTTTTTTTTTTTTAATTTGTGGTATATTTTTGCAAAGACTTTTATTTATTAATTTATTTTATTACATCAAAAAGCAATAAATTGAAATATTATAGAGCTTTTGCTCCTGAATTCAAATTATGTACTGGCCTTAGAGAGCCGGTAAATTTCCTCTCTAAATAAAATTTTAAAATTGCACTAAAAATGCTATCAGACGGAATAATGTGTATTCTGAAGTACACATAATGCATCTGAAAGCTACCGAACAAATTTGCTGAGTTGAATCTATGGTTATTTTTAAGCATTAATGAAATCCACAAGTGTAAACAACAGATTTGGCGATAATTCACTTCATAGTCCAGGCAATGAAGGCCAAAATTTGACGAATAGAAAAAAAAAATCGTGTAGTTTTGAAATTTTGCATACTCATAGCCGAGAGGGTCCTGAACAACATACTAAAAGTCCCCGCCCGTGGTGGGTGAGCGGGGGGCCGGGGGGAACTTTTCAGCTTTTATTAAATATCTTAAAAACTATCACATTTAGAGAAAAAAATGTCAATTACAAAATTAATCTACGTAAAATTTCCTACAAAAATGTTTATTACATTTTGTTTGTATGATCAATAGTTTAGAAGATATAGGGGAACGAAATAACACATTTTCTTGAAAAATTCTTTTTTGCTATAGTAAAATCAACTAAAGTGTGTAATTAAATGGGTTCTGGTGAAATATTTTCTAATGTACAAAACAAATATATGCATAGGGAATATGTAAGGATAATACAGCATGTTTTGTACATTTTAAATAATTTTAAGGTTAGTAGGTGTAAGTGGTGGTTTAGGTAAAAATCCAGATAACGAAGACCCAAAACCGATCAACATAAAATAAAAATCGTGTAGCTTTGAAATTGAGCACAGTTATAAAGTTAAGTGTCCCGAACAACATACTAAAAGTCCCCAACCATGGGGGATGAGCGGGGGCCCTGGGGGCATTTAAAGGGGGCACATTTCAGCTTTTATTACGTATTTTGAAAACTATCGCATTTATACAAAAAATGTCAATTACAAAATTAATCTACTTGAAATTTCCTACAAAAATATACTTTACATTTTGTTTGTATGATCAATAGTTTAGAAGATATAGGGAGACGAAATAACACATTTTCTTGAAAAATTCTTTTTTGCAATTGTAAAGTCAACTAAAATGTGTAATTTAAAAGTGTTCTGGTTAAATATTTTCTAATGCACAAAACAAATATACACATAGGGTATTTGTAAGGATAATACAGCATGTTTTGTACATTTTAAATAATTTTAAGGTTAGTAGGCACAAGATGTGGTTTAGGTAAAATTGCTTTTTAATCCTTGACTTAAAAGAGGGATTTAATAAATTTGAAGCCTTTGTTTCTCTTTATACTTGCAGTCATTTCATTTTAACATTTTTTTTTTTGGGAGTCATTTATGCAAGAAAAATGCTTTTGATTCATAAAAAAACATTTTTTATATTAAAAATAATTATTTTTGAGAAATTTTAAAACACTGCAAAGGAAATATTCTAAAACTATGTCAAAATATAAAAATGAAAAATTGTCATATAAATTCCGTCTTTGAAATCATAACTGCTCGTTTTATAGGCAAATCTATTCTGTGTTTTTTTTATTTAATTTTTTATGTTATTTACAATAATAACATAAACTATAGTTTGTAATTAAAAGGATTCGGATTAAATATTTTCTACTCATACAAATAAATATCTATATGTGCATGTGCGCGCGCAATGCGCCAAGTTTAAAGAATGGAAGTCAAAATATACGAATCGAAAAACTCCACTTTTCTGTAAGATATCTGTAAGATACAAAGCAACCTTTATATTTTCTTAACTATTGATCATACTAACAAATGTAATAGGCATTTTCATGGGAAATTTTACGTAGTTTAATTTTGTAATTGACATTTTTTATCTAAATGTGATAGTTTTCAAGATATTAATAAAAACTGAAAAGTGCTTCCTTTAAATGCCATCTGCCCCCTCCACTCTCCCCCCACGGTTGGGGACTTTTAGTATGTTGTTCAGGACAGTACACTTAACCTTATTATAATATGTGCTCAATTTCAAAGCTATACGATTTTTTTTTATGTTGATCGGTTTTGGGTCTTCGTTATCTGGATTTTTACCCAAACCACCACTTACGCCTACTAACCTTAAAATTATTTAAAATGCACAAAACATGTGGTATTATCCTTACACATTCCCTATGCATATATTTGTTTTGTACATTAGAAAATATTTGACTAGAACCCATTTAATTACACACTTTAGTTGATTTTACTATTGCAAAAAAGAATTTTTCAAGAAAATGAGTTATTTCGTTCCCATATAGCTTCTACACTATTGATCATACACCAGGGTTGGGTTTCTTCCGGAAGAAACTAGTTTCTTCCAGGACAGTGGAAGAAACTGGAAAAAACCGGAAGAAACTGGAAGAAATGGAAGAAACCGGAAGAAATGGAAGAAACCAACCAGAACACAAAACATATGTTCAAAATTGAAATTTATGAGCTATATAAACTCAAAGCATAAATATAATGTCAAATCTAAACTATAATCCAATTAATATTAAAAATATTTTTAGAAAAATGAGTTATTTGATAACAAACACTAGATATATACAGGGGATGGGTTTTTACTTTTCAATGCTATTATTTTTAGAGCTTTTTGCATAGACACTCTCTCATAATATTATTATACATTCAAACAGTACAAGTGATAATAATTACAGAATTTTTAGCTATAATATTTGCACTCTTTTTTTTCTTTCTTTTTTTAATTTATGGATACAATTTTTTGTATAAACTCGAAGCTGATACTTGATGAACTGTATCAATAAGTATGATACCTACTTTTAAATTCTCTTGCGAGTTCTCTAGGATTAAAAAAAAAAAAAAAAATCCATAATTTGTATTTATCTATTTTAAGTTGAAAAATAAAGTGCAGTATTGATTCATTTGTTTTACTTACAGTGAACTCCCTCCAACTCTCAAAAGTTTTGTACAGAGGTTGTGCAGACTATAGGAATTTGCAAATTAGAGATCATTGCCTTTGTTTACAGTTTTCTTTTGCAGATACAAAGTCAGTTATTATTAATTCATAAATAGACATCAAAACGAAAAGAGGATTTTTAATAAATTTTAGAATAAATATTTTTTTCAATATTAATAAAACTAATCTAGCACATTCATATATGATGGTAAATAATTTAAGCATATTCAAATAATAGGTACCTATAAAATGTAAACAAATATTTCTAAAAAATACGAAACAAAATATTTTTGAAAGTCCAGGAATAATATTCATCAATGAAAAATTTTGTTAAACATTGATGTAATAGCGGTTTGTTTTAAGTGCTAGTCTGTATGAATTGCAGGATAATAAATACAAGAATGTTACTCTTCCCTCCCCTCCCCAATTATGTTTCAAAGCAAGGATTAAGCTTGATTTAATTTGATTTTAAAAAGTGAGAATGTGAATTTTTTTTTTTTTTAATATGAGATGTAAATTTCTTTCTCATTAAAAAATCAATTACGGATTAGAAGGATTTGCAGATTATAAATCTGTGGTTTAGAAGCAGTTGATTGTATTGTATATGACTATAAGGAAAATAAAGTTTTTGATGACATTTTGTAATACAGTAATACGTAATCATTGCATACTCGTTCTTTTAATTAACTGGATGTTTGTTAAGAGCTGTTTTATCAGAAAGCAAGTGATCAAAATTATTATTTATTACCAGTTAAAAAAATAAAATTGTCTAATTTATAAAACTTTACCCTGTTGAAATTGAAATTGATTTTTTTACTGGATTTCGAGTATTTTGGAACGGGATTATTAGATACCGAAACTCATTTCTGTAAAAATTTCATAATTATTAATTAAATACGTAATTAAATTTGTATAGGTATATTTAAAGTTACTTAAAGTTGTTTATAAGATAAATGAATCCATTGTATCTTACAAATTTGCAATTTATAGGATAAATTTTTAAGAAAAATAGTTTCTTCCATTTCTTCCACTTGGAAGAAACCTATTTCTTCCGGCCGGTTTTTTCCATAGTTTTTTCCGCGGTTTTTTCCACCTTGGAAGAAACTTGCCAACCCTGATACAAACAAAATGTAACATACATTTTTGTAAGAAATTTTACGTAGATTAATTTTGTAATTGACATTTTTTCTCTAAATGCGATAGTTTTTAAGATATTTAATAAAAGCTGAAAAGTGCCCTCTGCCCCCCGCTCACCCACCACGGGCAGGGACTTTTAGTATGTTGTTCAGGCCCCTCTTGGCTATGAGTATGCAAAATTTCAAAACTACACTATTTTTTTTTAATGTTGATCGGTTTTGGGTCTTCGTTATCTGGATTTTTACTCAAACCGCCACTTGCGCCTACCAGCCTTAAAATTACTTAAAACTTACAAAACATGATGTCTTATCCTTGCATATTCTCTATGTATATATTTGTTTTGTACATTAGAAAATATTTGACAAGAACCCTTTTAATTGCACACTTTAATTGATTTTACTGCTGCAAAAAAGAATTTTTCAAGAAAATGTGTTATTTCAACTCCCTATATCTTCTAAACTATATATCATACAAACAAAATATAATATACATTTTTGTAGGAAATTGTACGTAGATTAATTTTGTAATTGACATTTTATCTCTAAATGCGATAGTTTTTAAGATATTTAATAAAAACTGAAAAGTGCCCCCCTTAAATGCCCCCCACTCACCCACAATGGACGGGGACTTTTAGTATGTTGTTCAGGACCCTCTTGGCTATGAGTATGCAAAATTTCAAAACTACACGATTGTTTTTTTTTTTCTATTTCTCCTATTTTGACTGGACTATTCAAGGATGTTTGAAAGGGATGAAGACAGAGGATATTCTGGAACCGCAATTCTCTGATTGGAGGAGCTCATGCAGAAAAATACTGTATGTGATTCAAACAGCCGAAAATTCATGATTGAAGTATATACGTGAGGCAAATTGTATCGGAGGGGGGGGGGGATATTTTAACTGCTTCCCTAAAAAAAAAAAAAAAACTATTTATGAGGTAGTATTGCTAATGACTCTTTTCACACATTGTCTGATAGCAGCTTTATTTTCATCTAATTGCTAATCCGAATCACCAACAGTTTCAGCATTCGGAAATAACATAGATGATTCCATTTCATCTGAAATTTCATCACTACTAACGTTAGATTTGTTGATTTCACCTTTGGAAGTATATGCGAATAAAATTGCATTAATTTAATCTTGAGTTAATACTTTTATAAGTCGAGCCCATAATAAACAAAAACTAGTTGGCATAGGTGGACTCTGCTCAGTTCCCCACCATATTTATATTCTCATAAATTCCTAGTGCGAGACATATAATCATGCTTGAAAAAATTAATTTGACCAAAGATACAGTGACAGAATGAAATCCCCGCATAACAGGCTATCCACCGTTCACTTCGATATATTTATCTTATTCTAATCTATTATTATTTTTTTTTATCAGGGTCAATTCCGTTGTTTAGTTTTCATCCTACTATTTCCAATGCAATAATCCTCAAAATTCCTATTTATATGAAAAATTTACAATTTCACTATGTTCATAAAATCGTAAATTACGAAATTTTCCTATTAGAATATTTGTATTCAATCATGTTCAAACAAATATCATAAATGTAATTTTGAAGTTGTCTAATGTATTTATGATCCTCAAAATGGAAGTTTATGCTCAATTTTGCCTTATTCTGACATGTTAAGTAAATCGTAAATTCCAAATAACTTACGAATTTTTTAAATTGGAAAAATCATAGTCTATGATATTCATGCCAGTATCCTAAATAATATTTCGAAAGTGGTTTGACATCTTTACGATGAAAATATCCATTAAGATTGACGTTTATGTAAAATTTTGCTCTATTCTGCCATGTTAAGAAATTCGTAAATTTCCAATAACTTACTTACGAAATTTTTATATTGGAAAATTCATAGTCATTAATACTCATGCCAGTGTCCTAAATAATATTTCAAAAGTAGTCTGACATCTTTACAATGAAAATATCTCTCAAAATTGACGTTTATGTGAAATTTTGCCCTATACTGCCATGTTAAGAAATTCGTAAATTTCCAAGAACTTGCAAAATTTTCAAATTAGCATATTTATAGTTACTGATGCTCATTCCGGCATCAAAACTGATATTTTAAAACTGGTCTGACATTTTTACAGTAAAAAGTTTCCATTTAATGCACGTTTAAGTGAATTTTTGTCCTATTCTCCCATGTTAAGAAAATCGTAAATTTCTAATAACTTACGAAGTTTTTAAATTCGAATGTTGCAAAAGAATAGGGTTCTTGCCAGTGTCGAAAGTAATATTTTAAAACTGATATGACCTCTCTGCGATAATTTGTTCTTGAGATATCGTGTACACAGACTAACAGACTAACACACTAACAGACACCCTACAGACAGACACCATACAAATTTTGCCATTTTCGGATTTCTCACACCTGAAAACGTGTAAAAATGTCAAAAAACCGAGGTCGAAAATTTTCACGATTACCTAAGTTCCCCATACCTATAGTATGATGGGGAACTAACAAGCATATACAGTATATTTTCAGCTAGGGAACTAAGATTAGAAAATTTCTCTGACTTCAAAATCTTTAGGATAATTTCAACCCCCCCCCCCTCCTTTATTCCCTTGTTAGTTAACATTCAAGTAAAGTTAACCCACCCACCTTCCATTTGCACTGACAACTAACCGGGGGAAAATTACCGCTGTGATAATAGAGTTAAAAGGTTGAATGAACAGTGTCAGGCGTTTTTGGGCCGGAGTGGGATTGAGAGCTATCGGGTGCTTTCGGCCGCTGTGGAAACGAAAGAGTTAAAATAGATGGTTACTCTAATCAGTAGTCATTTATAATATTTTGTATTCCCAACTTTTTTCATAGAAAACACTTTTTAAGTTTCAAACGGATAAATAAGTAATAAATAAGAATAATGAAAATTGGTGGGCTGGGAGAGTAAAATGTTGGGTGGGCTCGAGCCCCACAGGCCCATATAAGTTGGTGCCACTGATAAGGACCCCTAACGATCCCCTCATAACCACTGGAATTTATAATATCCCCTTCTCTAGACCCAACTCTGAAAGTGGCTGTTACTTTGGTGTTACAAAAAGAAAAATTAAAAACCACATAAAAGAACATATTTCTGATATTAAGTTCATCAAAAATACAACTGCCTTAGCAAAAACCGTTCAAAAAAAAAAAAAAAAACATCAGCTGATTACGAGAACCTGATGTACGCTTTCTTCAAAGAAGCAATTGAAATTTTGAGCAAATCTAAATCTTACAATGGCAACATGCTCCACACTGATGTAGACCAAATCTCGCCACCTGTTAGAGGATCAGCCAGATGAAGCCAACAACAACAGCACAAGCACACTTGGAACACTACCACAGAAGGTCGTTTTTGACAGAGCCGGGGGCTCCTGGTGAAAGTGACTCAGGATGAGGCCTTAAGTAAGGTTTATTTAGTACTTTTTTAAATATGTCAGTAGGCTTCACTAATTGGATATTTTTTGAATATTAAAAAATTCTGTTTTAGAAAAACTAGAAACAGTTTAACTGTTAAGCAATTCCATAAAAATGTAATGCCAGTCATACATAGAAATAATTCTGCTTCTACCACTATTTTCTTTCAATAATCACTATCTTATTCAATCACAAAAGTTACAGTTAATATGCCATTAAAATTTCTGTATGGGGATAGTGGTGGCAAAAAAAAAAAAAAAAAAAAAAAAAAAAAGAGGAAATATTATCCTTTTACGTGACTGATGTTACTTTTTTTCATGCAATCATTCTGTACTGATTTTTATAATTTTGATTTTAAACTAGTATGTTGTGGCAACCACAAGACTTTCTTCTATATTTTACTATACAAATTCACTCAGTAACAATATTTAAAAAAAAAAAATCGATAACTTTGTTTCAAATTATCACATATTTATAGTTCAACCATTCGTTTTAAAGGTATTGACGAGACCTTTCGAAAGATACCCATCTTGAAAATTTACCCCCCCTGGGTACTTCCCCCAGGGGGGAAAGCGATGCCCCCACATGCACAAAACTTTTTCCTAATTAACTACTACTATTATCAGTAATTCATATTAATTTTACAATCACAGGTTAAGAATAACTCTCATTATGTACGTTTAATACGAAATTTTGTCCTATACTGCCATGTTAAAAATTTAGAAAAAATACGATCACAGCACCACCTGTTGAGTGATTGATCCCCAAATCTAATCAGCACCAGTTTATGTCAGGGGCCAACTAAATACCAAGTTTGTTTAAATTTCTTAAAATATATATATATATTTTTTTCCTAAGTTTTTTTTTCGTTAAAAGTAAAAAACAATCGATAACTTTGTTTTAAATTATCACAGATTTATAGTTCAACCATTCGTTTTAAAGGTATTGACGAGACCTTTCGAAAGATACCCATCTTGAAAATTTACTCCCCTCGATGGGTGATTCTATGAATAAGTTTTCCCATAAAGTTACATGGGATTTGGTGATTAGAGATGGTGAAATTGAGAGAGGGAGTGAGCAGCCTTAAAACCATCAGTAAGATATCCACTCTTTTACTTCCCATGTTAACCTGTGAGATTTTTGTTGCTTTATATCTCAAGGATATCTTATTCCAAAATAAAGTCTTTTGAATTCTGTTTCTTGAATTACACTCTTTAAACATGTCGCCTTTTAGCTTAGTGAGCTATTTAAAATAATAATAAATTTACATATTTCTGAGATTAAAAATCAAGAGACCTGAAGGCGACATGTTCAAAGAGTATAATTCAAAAACCTTCATTTTTGAATGAGATGTTAAAATAAACAAAGCAATAAAAATCCCATTGGCTAACATGAGAAAGAAGGGCTCTAACCCAAACACATACTGAGATCTACTGATGGTGCAACATGACTTCAAAGCCATTTGTCAATTTTTATCAAAGAAAATTTACAAGAACTGCTAGACAACAACAAAAATAAATAAATAAACTATGGTTTAAATATTTTCATTTTACGATATTTTTTCATTTTGCGTGTTCAAAAACAGGGCTAACACATCATCCTCTCCTCTATTTTTAATTTTTACATCATTAAACTTGTGTAAATTTTGAATTAATGTTATTCCTCTTGATAATTTACTAAATTTTTATATTATCATCAGAAATGAGAAGTGGAAATGGATAAAAGTCTGGAAAGATGCCTAAAAACAAAGATAATTTGATTTTTGCAATACTTTCAAATGCACTAAAAACTTTGTAATTAAAAAAAGAAAATAAAGAAAAACAATGATACCTTTGCTAAGTAAATTATGAAAATAAATTCTTCAAGAACCTGACAAAACAAACAAAATTAAACAGAAATATAAATAAGAATATTTAAAAAAAAAAAAAAATCATAAAATTAAAAAAAAAAAAAAAAAGTAAATAAATAATATAAAAATTAGAAAAGTTTTAAATTTCTACTACTTTACCTTATTACTCTGAAGAATCTCTCCCTTGTATTATACGTATTATTAATGTATATAGATGATATAACGCTTATAAAGTGTTGCTATATATAAACAGTACCTACAATAAGAAACTTGTCAAATTGAAAAATGGAAGACACCCAAAAAAAAAAAAAAACTTAAACAAGAAATATCAAAAATTTATATAATCACACAAAAAATCAATTTAAGTATGATAAAGTAAGAAGTTTTAGCTTTTAGCTTTTGACAGAAAGTTTCTTTTTAAAAATTAAGAAATTCTCCAGGTTCAAACATCATTTCTTGTTCGAAATATTCTGGGGGAAATAACCTCTCAAAACAAGATAAACTCTTATCTGAATAATGTCTATATGGATTTGCAGAGTTGAGTTGTGCTCCACACAACCAACAAAAGTAAGTGCCACATTTAAAACACGTCATTTTGTTACAACCTTCATTCTTTTCAATTGATGCATGACAACGAGGGCAGTGTTTGCAATTAGATCCTAACCATTGTTCTGATTGTACTTCTTCAACAACAGTTTGGATTGTTCGTTTACCATGACGATTTTCTAATTCAGATTTCTTGAACTTATTACCTGTAAGATAATCTTGACAAATTTGCTTTTTCAATGCTGGATCAAATTTACAAGGAGAAACACCATGATATGCCATCTTGCAGAATGGACAAAACACATAACCACAAGCTGGACAAGTTCCCAATCTTCCACTAACATCAATGACCAATGCACATTGACAAAATTTACGTGGACAATAAGCAATATCTGACATGGTATCAAGAGTTCTTGAGAGAAGTAATGAATCATATCTTTCAAAACAATCCTTATTCACAACTTGCTTAACCATTGTACCATCAGCTTGAGCACTGCATTGATCAAAAAGGCAATTTAAAGAATTCACATTGCCATCATTAATCATAAGCTCAAAATAGGACTTGACACAATCTCTACAAAAGAAATGCTGGCACACTGTAAAAGTAACAAAATCAGACCCAAGTTTATCGGTATAACATATATCGCATAAATGATAGGATGCACGAAACTTTTCAGTTTTTTTACACTGATCATAATCTTTTAACAAACTTCTTAAAACTTTACCCTCTGCTATGTCTAAAAAAGCACGGCAGTCTCTAAAACCATTGCCTCTAGAAATTGATGGTCTTGGAAAAATCTGTGATGTTACAGAGTTCTTTTGAGACTCTGAAATACTTGCTCCTTCAGTGTTTTGGCAATTTTTGTCTGATACCTTACATTTTTTATTAAATGCTTGGGAAAATGCAGGCAGACGCAGAGTAACAATATCATTTTTAAGATTATACTTTGAAATTTCTGTTATATCAAGGCACTGTTCCATTCCTAAAAATTTTAAAGTTTCTTCTTTAAGAAACTGAATCCACTGAAATAAAATTACTTCTCCGTTATTTTCTTTCCATAAAATATCAAATTGCTTACAAAGCTTACCTAACTCATCATAAGTTAGCCAGTTACAAGATAAAAGATATGCGGGAGGAGAATCTGATGGATAGCTTTCAGGATATTCAAAATACAAATTTATTGGAGGAAGATAGCTTACTTCAAATCTTTCATAATCAGCTTCAGGGGAATTTGAAGGCGATTCGATGT
Organism: Salticus scenicus; assembly: GCA_963930645.1. Taxonomy (NCBI): domain Eukaryota; kingdom Metazoa; phylum Arthropoda; class Arachnida; order Araneae; family Salticidae; genus Salticus; species Salticus scenicus. The sequence continues at coordinate 105,441,165 of OZ005657.1, forward strand.
TATTAAATCCATTACATTTTCGTTTGATGTGAAAAGATTCAATTAATTGAACATGCGCCGAAAATCGTCCACAAGGCGGATTTGTATGTTCAACTACAAAACAATCTTCGCCATATATGCTTTGAAGAGCTAGTAATTCATCATTTTGGGATTCCTTATTATCCATCGTTTTTTTTCTAAAAAAGATAAAAAAATAGAAAAGTTTTACAGTGAAACTTTTACGTGCTTCACACAACTGTCTCAAAACAAAGAACCAGAATATCAATAAGACATGTTATTTTTCACATCGTAGTTTCTGTTTAAAGCTTCTTTCTTTGTCTTAGCGGCTTTTGCTACAGTCAAATCTGTCATGTTTTTAGAAGACAAAGAAAATCGGATTTTATTCCTTAATCGAAGTTTCGAATAATATCGAATTTTTATCCGAAACATTGTTTTGGTTCTTTGTTAATAAAAAAAATTATGATGAATAAAAGGTTTGCTTGTAGTTTTAATTTTTGTGATACTGTAAGTCAAAAAATATTTCGTGAGATTAGAGTTCTGATAAAATTTAGTTTTATGCTCTTTGTCATAGCGCAATAAGTGCAACGTTAAACTCAACCAACAAACCAACCAACCACAGAAATTTGATATCTATTGCAGGTGAAATCAAGAATCCCTTTTTAAATATATAAAATGAAAAATGTTTTAAGGCAGCGTTTGATTCAAAATATATTTGTGCTTGGTTGATCTCAATTGAAATCGAATAATGAATATTAATTGAAATTACAATCGAAACTTTATGAGGTTATGTTTGACTGTTTGTTGTGTGTCACTATATATCAGTCCTGTTACTATTTTCTATTTTGTATATTTTTTTTTCTTTTGAAACTTTATTATTATTATTAATTTTGTTTTGAAAGATAAAGTTTAACATTAAAAAAATCAAATGTAATTGTTAAGTAATTCATATTCAGAAAAAAAAAAAAAAAAAAAAAAAAGAATCAAGTCCGTAGCCAAAAAAATATTTCGGAGGGGGGTTCAAGCTTTACATAATGTTGAGTGTTAAAAAGGAAGAATAACTCAAAAACTTTCAAAAATCTAAAAGATATGCCCCCCCCCCTCCCAATTACGGCCTTGATAGCAGAGCCTGATTATGACCTTCTGGGGCCCCAGGCCCGGGATGATTTTGGTGCCCCCCCCCCCAAACAAATTAACTTTTTTTTTTTTTTTTTTTTTTTTGTGCACTGAGTTTGATTGCTGGCAACAAAGTTAAGGCATCTCCACCAAAAGAAATTAGTCTTCACTTCTTTTGCAAATAGACCTCAAATCAATATTATTATTATTGGGGGAGGAGATTATATCTTTCTTCTATGACTGTTGGAATTCACTTCCACAGAAATGTAATTTTTTACATTATTTAATATTTTATAATACTGTTTCCTTTTTTAATCCTAATCTATCTCATTCATACCATACAAAGTCACCTGGTATGTAAATATTAACACATGACCAAATACTATTGAAAATGTAAAGATATTTTCCATTAGTATACTACAAAGTTCTTTAATTTATATTATATAACTGGAAGTCTCACAGTTAAACTTTCTCTGGATCTTTAGATACACTGTAAAAAGTTATATCCATTTAACCAATCTCCACAAACACTGGTACATTTCATAATCTAGCTAATGCTGTATTTTTTAATTTAATCGGATAACACTGCTCGGCATGAAAATTGCCTCTGACACTATTTCAGCATCTTATGTAAAATGACCCCCTGAATCCGAATAGGACTCCCATTTTGCCCTATCACCCACCGTATTTTAGGAATGGCCCCCTATTTTTATCATTTTTTGGTGATTTTGTGGCTATAAATTTGATTTTTAGGAGGGGGAGCATTATTTTAACCGTTAAATATCTTCTGAGGGGCTACAGAGTTGGAAAATTTTAAAACATGGACATTTGCAACAAAGGGGAAAAACTTTTTTTTTTTTTCTTTTTTTTTTTGGGGGGGGGGGGGGAGTATTTGCTACTGAAATTATGCATTGCGTATCTTATATATATTTTTAATCTGTTAATTAATGTTATTTTTTAAACTTCATAATTTTTTTTGTTTTTAGATGTTAAATTAATTATTTTTCATTCTTCAAATCAAATTCATGGTCATAAAATTATCGAACAGGGAAAGAAGTGTTGAGGGAGGGGGTGGTATATCTAGAAAACGGTGAGTGACTGGGCAAAATGGGAGTCATATTCGGATTCAGGAGGCCATTTTACATAAGAATCAGCAAGTGTGGTATCAGATCTCGAAATTTTTTTTTTTGTTGTTGTTGTTGTTTTCAGAGAGCAGTGTAATTGGTCAAAAGGTATTTAAAAAATCCCTATTTTTAACTAAAGACTATTACTGTTAGTAAATTTCTGTTAATTTTTTTGAGGAAATCTTTGACAAAAACATCGCTTTAAATTTAAAAACTATTTTGGTGCCCCTAGATAAATGTGCCCTAGGCCGAGGCCTAGTCGGCCTGTGCGATAATCAGGCCCTGCTTGATAGTGAGTGTTGATTTGTTCCTAATTGAGTGAAAATTATCTAGGCCAAGCGTTCAACATATGCTTTTTCCATATTTTAAACATATATGAAATACCTTGTTAGTTCTGGCTAAGTATACTTTCAATCCTGATCGTCATCAAAGACTAATTGGATGGTTCTGGTAGCTTGTATTGTGTCTGAGCCAAAGAAGTAACAAGGTATTTTCTGATAGTTTTAAATAAGTAAAATAGTTCTCTAATAATTAATTAATAAACTAGGATTTTTGTTTTAATGCCTAGTCATCCAGTTAAAAAAAAAAAAAAAAAGTTCAAATTTTCTATTATCAGTGTTAATAATTAAATAATTTTCTGTTTTCAGCATAAGTGTGATATTTCAACTAACTGTTAGTATTATTTTCCTTTTCTAAAATTTATTTCTTTGTTATTTAGGTTCTGGCTGTAAGCAATGCACTAATTCAAGCTAATGAACATACAATAATCAGAACTTCAAGTCTCAGCACCTCAATTATTGGCTACTTTGGTAACTTTTAAATTTATTTTATTTGATTTTGAAATAAAAGTAAATGTTGCTAAATTGCTAATTGTCTCTGAATATAAAAGAATATAAAGAATTTTTTAAGAGAATACTATACCTAAGATTTCAGACAACTACTTATTGTTATTCTGTGTAGAAATTTGTTTCCACAGTTACTCATTATGTAACATATTTTTTAAATTCTATTTTCACATTTAGAAAAATCACAACCGTTAAATTAATACTCGTTTTTTAAAATTTTATTTATTTTTTATTTTTAATATTTTATTTTTGAGTTTAAACTCAAAAACAAAGGTGAATAATTAACTAAAATTAATAATTAACTAATTAAAAGGTGAATAATTAACTAAGTGAGCTTTTAGCATTTTTAGCTAGAAAATGAAATGTTAAAAATGGGAAAAATGAATTTTTGGAGAAACAATATACTAATTTCTTGGGAATTTTCTGAATGTGAAAATGTAATTTTAACCCTTAAATGGAAACATGAAAAATTGTTACACAAACAGAAACGTGTAGTCTGTGAGACTGCTGACATTTAAAAATTTACTATAAAAATTAAAATGAATAAAACTTTAAATAGTTTACTAAATAGTAAACTTAAACACATATTCTGAAAAATTAATGAATTAATGTCACCAAATTAGGTGAACGATTAGGTGGAATGATAAAAATTGGAGACGTTCATTTTTTCGTAGAAGGTAGGTACGTAGACGCAGCAGTTTCACAGACGGCATGTTTCCAGTTAAAGGTTAAAAAACATATTAGGTAATGAGTAATTGTGAGAACAAGTTTTCCCGTAGAGTAACATGGACTTTGGCTGTCGGTGAGGTTAAGTATTGTATGCTCTTAATGAAATAAAACTTTTATAAGTTGAAAGAAAGTTCTTATGTATAATGAATCACAAAATAATGATCTTGAATTTTTAGACTTTCTTCATTATATATCTAATTTATACAGTAATTATATATTTTTCACCTCTAGATTTTTTGCATCCAAAATATATTTCTTCTGTTAGTACTAGCAGTGGTGGATCTAAGGGGGTGTGAAATATAAAATCAATTTAAATAATTATCTGTCATAGTTAAATAAACATCAGCAGTCAAAAACCTCTCTAAAAGTTCACCTTTATTTAAGAAGCACCTTCTATGAGGGTCAAGTTTTCTCGCTCTCAAAATTTCCTTTTTGGCTTTGATACTGATTTACCTGTATTCAATGCCCATGCACAAATGCAAATCTCTGTTAAGGGTCACGTTTTAGGAGCAGGTAATTATCGTTTAACTCTTTCAAAAATTTTCAATAAACCTGCAAAATTTTTGGGATTGTTTAAATCCCAACCCTGCTCCCCTTCTCCTTACTATGGCCTTGATCATATTGATCTCCAATTTTGAAATTATATCAGTTAATTCCTATGAATTTGTCGCTAGAGAAAGAAATGTTTAATAGGAGTTCATAATTTTTAATGTACTTGTTATAGGGGAACTTCAGGCTTGGAAAAGGGAATTTTGTGTCCTATCAATATTCAGGTAATTAAAAAAGCTTTTAAGAGAGTAGTTCAAGTTCACTATGGCATGTTTCCTATTGAAAATGGGGGTAATAAATATTGCCACTGGTTTGTCTACAGGGACACCAGAAGAATTTCAAAGTATTGCGTCATGTGAGGGTATTTCCATAAATCATATTTTAACACTTTTATCTTGTGCAAATTGTTATGAAATCCTCATTAACGAACGACGTGCATGAAAAAAGTTTTCTGTAGAATGTAGTACGATTAGCATTTAAGATTTACATTGCCACAAACACAAAAAATATTCAGTTACATTAATGGCTATAATCAGAAATCGCTGGAATTTCATTTTCATTTGCATTAATCCTTTTTAACACTTTCTAATGATATTTAAGAATGATTATTAGATGAATTAGTCTATATATCTGTCTCTCTGACCTTCTGCCTCTGAACTCTCTAACCTCCGTGAATATTCACGGAATTCCTTGAAATTGATATATATGTTATTTAAGTTTACTATGGGATGTTCCCAAATCACATTTTAATACTTTTATTTTGTACAAATCATACCTGTGAAAATTTTGTGAGTAATCATTGTTGCACGTACATATTACATGTGATTTTCTTAAAAAAGGAAAAAAAAATTCTCTCTCTCTCTTCCCCCCCCCCCCCCCCCAAAAAAAAAAAAAAAAAAAAAACTTAATTACGTTTTATGTTTTTAGTTGCAGTTCCCATTAATGTATTATATATACACGCATGCTTTATTATTATTATTATTATTATTTTTTTTTTTGATAAATCTTTTAAAATTTCATTATGTAATAATTTTAAATAAATTATTGCATCAATTTCTTAATGCAGTCTAATGTATCCTCAGAAAGCACCCTAATATTACGATTGTAATGTTGATCTGGAAGAATATCTCGAAAAATCTTAGCCCTTCCCAAAAGGGAAGTTCTGGATCCGCCACTGAGTACTAGGGTAGTAAAGAAAACCGATCATTGTTTACACCGCAGTTTGCAAGAAAAAAAGTAGCAGTCTTTGGTACATTGTTTCTCCAACTTTAGTATTTAAAGAAAAAAAAAAAAAAAAAAAAATGAATATAAAGAAAAAGTCAATGACTTTAAAAAGGTAATTACGAATTAAAAAATTTAAGCTGCCAGTTGTAATTTGGTGGTCATATTTGTTAGCCCTGATTACTATTATGATTATATTTATCATAACTATGATGCATATAAAAATACTAAATTGTGTTTATAGTTTTACAGTGTGTGTATATTCTTGTTGCACCCATTTAGTTCATTTTTGAAAGCAGTAGATAAGGAATAATTAATTTTTTCACATTTCTCTTTATTTTAAATTTAAAGATTATTTGGAATATCCTTTTTATTAAATATAAACAACTTATAGATCCTTCATAATACATGAAATATAAAAATTTTAAGATAGATTTCTTTAACACTTCTTGTATAAAATTAAGATCTTTTTTTATATATTAAAATTCTATTTTTTACAAGTCTTTTTTAAATATTAATACTTGTCCCAGGGATAAAACTCTTCAGACATTACCCTTGTATTCAGGGTTTTTGACGTTTCAGCTGTCTCTCAATTTTATGTTAAATTATTTTGTTTTTTACAACAATTTCTTATTTTGAATGTTATTTTGTCTTATAATGTATTAACAAGTGTAGTACTTGTCTTAATTTTTCTGAAACTCCTGAATTCTTAATAAACATTCTGAAATATGCTTAAATATGAGATGTTGTCCTAAAATTCCTGATTTTTCTGTTATTATGCTGTGAAGTTGTTCCTTCACATATATGTGTTTTAATTATAACTTTAAATAAAGGCAATAAATAATTATTATATTTTCAATAAATTAAATAGCTAATAAAAATAGATAACTAAATTCTAAATTACTTTTATTTATTCGCTTTTGTCTATAATAAATATCTTAATTCTAATAATACTTTATCCCTTATGCTATTAATAAATCGTCTGAAAAAATAAAACATATTCCTTTTAAATGACATTCATAAGCTCTTCTAAATCATTTAATAAATAAAATATAAAATAATATTATTTCCAGTCATAAGCCGTTGGATACATAATTACATTTTCATTCTTTTAAATTGCGTATGTTTATTTATTCGAAGCTAAATTAAGCAATACATTTCCGTTCTGATATCATTAAAGGGTAATTTAGATTTTTTTTTATCACAGGATGTGCAATAAATCCTAGTCTGAGTGTCTCCCTTAAATAACGGTCTTCTGGCGATAAAACTTGGCTTAAACTGCTGTAACGAACTTACTAAATTCAAAATATTTATATTAAATTATTCTACAAACAAAGGAATATCTTTGGCTATAAATTTGGCACTTTTTCAAAATTCTTGGCGTAATTCAACAGTCTGATCTGAGTGGCAATAGAATCAACTTCAAGAATTCGCTCTACAATCTAGACGTAAGAACACGTAATCGCAAAGCCCTCTCTCTCTCTCATCTAACCCTCTGTATGTCTATTAGACTTAATAATAGATTTTTTAAAATACCTTTCATAAACAAACTTGTTTGATTTCCATGCTGCTTAATAAAGATGTTTGCTGCAAAATTAATAGTTTTTCTTCGTCACGGTTTACAGTTTATTTTTCCTTTAGTTATTGCGACTGCTTATTATACCTGGAGTTTGTTGCGGTCCCTTTTCCTATAGCTCAAATCTTCTTCGGAATCTGCTTTATAAACTTTGGTGCCAGACCTCTTCAGAGTGGTTACGAGATAAAAAGAGAGAGAGGGGCACTTGTTTAGATAAATTTACTAGCTAAAGAAACTATTTTATTTCTGTTGTTTCAAAGTTATACGAACTGACTTTCTTAAAAAAAAAATAAATCGGCCCCTTGGAGACAGATGTGTAGTTCACCTTATAGTGGATATTTAGCGGTCTGCTTAAAGTTCTACCTTATGCATGTACTATTTGATGTATGAAATATTTCTTCAACGACAGCGGGATATCCAAGTATTCAATGAATGATCTTCACATCGTGTTTTTGGTTTTGACGCAATGGTTACCCCGAACTCTTGGGAATTTTTTTCGCTGCACGCTGGATCTCGTTTTCTAGAGCACGGGCTGGTGTTTCTCCTTCGTCCTCTCATATTATATGCTATGGAGACTCACACCCTCAATGTTGCAAACTCGTGTTCATGTGGAGTGACGGAGTGACTTCATGTTCTATTGTTCGTCTTTTCGACATTTTTCAAGTTATTAAAGGATTTGTGTTTACGGAACTGCTTTATATGCAATACACTCCGCGTCTTCTTCTTCTACTGTGGGCTATGGAGGCTCACTGTGTGTTTTTTAAACCACATTTAGGTAATGTCTTCATTTTTTTTAATTCGAATTTTTCAAGGTTTTTTTTTTTGGCAAGTTGTGTTTACATTCATGCTGAGACATTCCTGCATTCATACAGGGAAAATGCCGCATCTGTTTATGGACAGGATTTTGCGACTTAAGTATACGTTTTATTTCGGTACCTTCATAAACTCAAATTTTTGTTTATTCATACTGGACATGAAGCTAAAATGAAGGACTGGAAGTCTACAAACTTAGGAAGTTTTTAATTTTCCACGAACGTTCATTAAAAGAAATAATAATGGAAAATAATTATTTATTGATAATGAAAGATAATAAAAGAAATAAAACAAATAAATATATTTTTTTTTTCACACCTATCTTTTATAGACTGACAGGTATGTCCAAACTATGGTAAGTGTTTTCCATATTTTTACTCTAAGTGTCCTTGTTAATACATAATTTCTCTTGGCACATTATTAATTAAAATTTTTAGATAATACAAACGACAAGGATACTTAGATATTTTCAAATCTCTGTACATAGTTTTTTGTTTGTATACATATGCTAATTTTTCAATCTTAAAGATAATGATTAAGAAAAAGAAATGTTTCATATATTTTTTTGCTAAATTCAAATGTTGTTTTGCTGGTAATTTTTATTAAATAGGTTTGGAATAAATTAATTTTGTATATCGTGTAAAAATAATTTTTCATTGATAATTTTGGTAATAATAATTATGAAATGGATCAATTAATATTCTAGAAGAAAACTAGGATATTCACATTTAGTGCAAATTTATTTTGAGATTTATGACATGAAGCACATATTATTTTCACAACTTAAATTTAATATTGAATTTGTTTGTTTATCACAGTGAATATACATGTGTTAAAAAAAAAATAATAATAATAATAATAATAATAATAATAATAAATAAATAAATAAATAAAAGGGAATTAAGTAATTACATAAAATGATGTAATGTTTACAAAATTTTAGCGAATCTTTATTTTTTTAATTCATTAACATCGCAATATTTATTATGTTTGAGGTGTTGAATTTTCCATGAGGTAAATTTCTTATCTTTTAATCAAATGCTTAATAAAATTCGTTATTGATTATTAATTGTATGTTTTATATATATATTTTATTGCAAAATAATTATCACTGTTTATTAATTGAATTTAATTAATATTTTTAATTTAAGAACTAAACTTGAAGTTATTTCATATGTTGGTGTTTTTCAGGCAGGTGGAAAATACACATACCTTTTTTTTAGATACCTTTTCGAGATGTGTCGGCGAAAATTCGTTTTTGATATCAGTCGATATCTAGACACTTATTTCTCATCTTTTTACACACATATATTTTTTTTTTGTTCACTTATTTTAGCCTGCTTGGAACTGCCATTGCATAACAAATTAATAAATAAATAGAATAAATAGAGTGATAATTTCAGGTATTCCCATACTTTTGTTCCATAAACTTATGTTTTCATTACTTTTTAAGGTACTATTTAAAAAAAATTTTAGAAAATTTCATTGATTTTTGTTCTTTTCTCACATTTTTTTTAATGTTTTACAATTTATAATTTTCACACCTTTTGCATTGCATTATTGATATTCATGTTTTTTTAATTGTAAGGATAATGGGTTTATTATTTTTATCATGGTTATATTAAATCAAGAATAGTTATAGTTAGTTTCTTAAAATAAAGGTCTGTGTAATTTTGTGCATCACTGTGTTTTGGATGCTAGCTCCAATGCACAAGTGACTGGTTCGATGTTCAGCACCATGTTCCTTCATCTTGAATTCTTGGCCAAATTTTTTCTTGATGAGGGGGCCTGTGTTGTATGCCTTACCTTGCACGATTTTGCATTGAGTTACATAATATTTTGTGGTTACAATAATTCATTTACATAATATTTTTTACTATTTAAATTTTACATAAATTTAATATTATTTTACAGAATCGAATAGAATGGCTTGTAATTAGGGTATTTTTTTCTCATTCTTTACTAATATTGTTTCTATAAAAAAATCTTTCTCACAACGCATAGGTACATACTCACGCACACAATGACAGAAGAAATAAATAAAATAAAATATTGAATAAAATATTTATTAATTGATTGTATCTCCAACAATTTTCACTTTTTAACACTATATGTATTCAGGACAATACGTAAATCCAGTACATAATATATTTTATGAATCTATACTGGCCGTATCTTGTTGCATGCAAGTGTCCTGAATAAATTTAACACACAATTTTTCAAATTTACATATTTCTTTTCTAATTTTTTCGGATATTATGTACATTGACTTTCATGTAAACCTAACAAATTTGTTAGTCTTGAACATAAGGTTCAATGTTTTATTTATTATACTTACCAGGCATTCTTAAATAATCATGTACAATCACTTATACAGAAAGAGAATTGGTTGTATATCTTGGATACCTAAACATATAAACATAATTTTATTCTAATATTATTTTTGGTTGTCGGATTTTTTTTCAAGTTTTAATTTTTATAATAACATAACGCAGTATTTTCTTTGCCCATTTTAACTAAAATATTACATTTTAATACAAATCTTTTAATTATTTTTTTTTCTAATTTCATAAACTTTGAGAAATTTTATAACACATTATATTTTTTTGTCGGTTAGATGTTATCGCATAAATCCAGGTATTATGCTGGTCGTGAACATTGACATCTAATGTAATTTTTCATTTCACACATTTCTTTTCACATTCATTCAATTTTGTTAGATGAAACCTATCATCATTTTCTAAAATTTTAACCCTCAATTACTTTTCATACGAAATTTATTTTATGTGCATAATAGCTTTATTTCGTTCATTTACGTAAAAAAAAAAGAAAAAAAAAAAGTTTCAGAGTAATCGTGATAAGATTAAAAAAAAAAAAAAAAAAAAAAAAAAGAGAAACGGAAGACTTATTAATTTTTTTTTTTGAAACCGAAATAAACATCTCGCCATTCCGCCTGAGTTTGTTTATGTTCTAATAATAATAATAGTGATATATTTTTTTTTCATTCAGTTCAAATACGTTGATTGCAGAGTTTTTTTTTTTTATTTTTTACTGTACATATGATATATTTTATCGCATTTATTCGATATTTCATGTTTGTTTATTGGTGTTTATATTCAATATGTCTCTCTTATATATATGAGAATATTTTATTACTATTGCTAGCAAATAATTATCACACCAAAATATATAGTAAGCTTACTTTAACATCAAATTGGGCCCACTGCTGAATAATTGCAGTATTTTTTTTAAGATAAAAAAAAAAAAAAAAAACATCTTTTGCACGTGTGTGAACAGATTTATTTTACTGTTCCTTTTATCAGCTGATTTGGTGAAATTCTTTTTATTCACCTTTTTGAAGTGAGATTACACTTCTTGTACTCGAGTTTTTATATTATTATTTTGCTAAGCAATTTTATAGCCTTTGAAGCTATTTATATATTTACTTTATGCGCATTTTTTTAATTTTTGAGGCCTCATCTGAGCTCATCTCACCTCAGCTCAGCTCATCTCAGTTCATATATGCTCAGTTCAGTAGATAATACTGTTGTTTTAGTCATGACTTTTTGCTTTTACTGTTTGTTTATAATTTTCTGTGCACGTTAAATTCGCAATTTTTGCGCTTTCATCTGCGGCTATGGAAATTTATTTTGTGGCATTTTTTTTTTTAAAAATTTTTAAATTTTAATATTTGTTGGAACACTTACAGACATATACAAATTTTTTAATAATATAAATTATTTCAGTTGATATTCCTTTTTTACAATATTGTTTAAACATTATAACATATCACCCGTTTGATTATATTTTTAATTTTCACATATACACATTTACCCTCTAAGCACAATTGTGTTGCTCTGGTTGTCAGTATATTAATGACTTCTATAATCTATGGATTTTGACCATTATATTGGTTTCAACACTTGTAATTGTGTAGGGGATTTCACACTTTCACAACAATTTTCGAAGGTTATGTTTTATTGGTTTCCAAGTACACTTATAATTCATTAACACATGTTCTATAAATATTTCGGGTGACAAAAATAAATAATTAAAATAATGAAAATAATAATAAATAAAAAGATATTGATATAAAATTACTTACTAAATTTTAAATAAATAACATGAGGATGTATGTGACTTTTGGAAATATTTGGATTGTATATTTTTCCTAATTATATTTTCATTGGTTGTCAAAGTTTCGTTTGATACTATGCGTGAACACATCACCTCTTTCACAAGATGCATTTTTAACAAATTCACACTATTTTTTATCTCATTTGAATAACATGATCAGTTATTTTAACGTTGGTAAACACTTTAAAATTAATAATTCTCTTACACACACACACAAAATTATAATTTTTTTTCCCCCCTATGTTTCTACATGTGTTCCTGTATATGTTTTCTTTTGGGTCAAAAATTTATTGTATTATTGGCTGGTTTCTCAGTTTGTCAGTCATAATTCAAATTTATTCAATAGTATTCCATTGTCTTTCACATGTATGGTTTTCCATGCTTTTCTTCATTATTCTCAAACTTGGCCTCACAACCCAATGTTTGACACACACACACTCACAAAATTTTATCTGACCTATTTAGTTGCTATTTAATTGGTTCACATGTGGAGATAATTACATTTTCTTTTATTAAATTTTCACGCGATTTGTTTACAAAAGACTAATTACAATAATAATACACACATACACAAAAGTAAATAAATTTTTGTCAACTTGCAATAAACTCTGTCATTTTTTTTTTTTTTAGCCTATTTGTTTTTCAAAGAAATACATAAAAAGTGAAATTTCCGTACATAGTCTGTACGTTTTTAAATTTTGTTTTTATCAAAATTTTTTTTTTTCTTGTCGAAAGAGTAAAACCCTTGCAGAAAGTTTTCTTTCAGCTTAAATTAAATATTTAATTATTTAAAATTTCTTAATTAAAATAATTCCTTTTTGGAAGGTTTGCACCACAGATGTATTTTATATGGCCGTGAAATCATCTGTGCGTTGTAAGAAGTAGTCTGTGCAGAAGTATGTGGCTGGTTCACTCTTCTCTTCTTTTTTTTTTAAGACTATTTCTTACTGAGCAGTATTATGGAATTATCTGTATAACATACAGTATACCTTTTAAAAAAGATATTGAATATTAATTGGGCTCGATAAAATAATAGTTCAACTGTAATTATAAAATCAATAGTGTATTTAGATTTTTTTTTGCTGTTTTCGACAATTTTTATGAGTTATATTCTTATCACCTATTTCAGGTCTACTCAGATTTTATGCACTAAAGTTAAAATTTTATTGAGATCTTTTTTTTTTTGAGAAATTCAAATGCTAATTCATTTATTAAATATTTTGTTCAGGAAAAGGAAATTATTTCATACAAGTAAATTTTAATATATTTTTTTACCAACACAAGCTATTGAAATAAAGTTGGTTCATAAATTTATGCAAAACAAAATAAATTAGAAGGCATAAAAATAGACAAAAGTTAAAATAAAATAGAATAAATAATTTTTCTTGAACTCTTACATGTGCGCTTTTATTCTGACATAGGGCTAGATTTTTTTTTTTTTTTATTACACATATTTTTACACATACAAGGGACATTTCATTATGTCACTTTGCAGAATGCTGGTTGTCATTTTTGCACAACATGAAGCCTCTTCTGCTTTTCACATATTGTTCAGTACGCTATGTTCAGTTAGGCATCACAAAACCATCATATCTGTCATAGCTATTGTTCTATTACACACTCTCTGGCTCACTTTGTTAGAATTTAATTTTTCACGTGTACGATAATGGTCTTCTTAATCAAAAACATTTGATTTTTTTTTTCATATTAATGCAATATTAATTTTTTTTTTTGAAAATTAACAAAATACAAAAATTATTTGATTTTCATATTTCTGGTTACTGATTTCCTTTTCCTTATTATCAAACATACATACACTGTAATAAATGATTGTTTTTTTAATATTCTACACATTTTATATATCATATTTATATAAATTATTGATTATGTAATTTGTTTCAGATATGTCAATTTGGCATGACAATGACTGAATATGTCTCATGATTTCATAACTGTCATTATTATTGATTTTTTTTTCGAATTTATTGTTATATGCCACAATTTTTTTTCCCTTGCTTAGCAAAAGGTTACTTTACATTTCTCACAATTGGATGCAGATTTTTTTTTGGAATTGTATTACACTGTTGTGAAGGTGAGAGAGAGCGTTCTATATTTTTATAATTTTCGTCCAGTTTGACGATATTTTTTTTTTTTCCTCGTCGCTGGGGAGAAATATGTGAAGTTGTTCCTTCACATATATGTGTTTTAATTATAACTTTAAATAAAGGCAATAAATAATTATTATATTTTCAATAAATTAAATAGCTAATAAAAATAGATAACTAAATTCTAAATTACTTTTATTTATTCGCTTTTGTCTATAATAAATATCTTAATTCTAATAATACTTTATCCCTTATGCTATTAATAAATCGTCTGAAAAAATAAAACATATTCCTTTTAAATGACATTCATAAGCTCTTCTAAATCATTTAATAAATAAAATATAAAATAATATTATTTCCAGTCATAAGCCGTTGGATACATAATTACATTTTCATTCTTTTAAATTGCGTATGTTTATTTATTCGAAGCTAAATTAAGCAATACATTTCCGTTCTGATATCATTAAAGGGTAATTTAGATTTTTTTTTATCACAGGATGTGCAATAAATCCTAGTCTGAGTGTCTCCCTTAAATAACGGTCTTCTGGCGATAAAACTTGGCTTAAACTGCTGTAACGAACTTACTAAATTCAAAATATTTATATTAAATTATTCTACAAACAAAGGAATATCTTTGGCTATAAATTTGGCACTTTTTCAAAATTCTTGGCGTAATTCAACAGTCTGATCTGAGTGGCAATAGAATCAACTTCAAGAATTCGCTCTACAATCTAGACGTAAGAACACGTAATCGCAAAGCCCTCTCTCTCTCTCATCTAACCCTCTGTATGTCTATTAGACTTAATAATAGATTTTTTAAAATACCTTTCATAAACAAACTTGTTTGATTTCCATGCTGCTTAATAAAGATGTTTGCTGCAAAATTAATAGTTTTTCTTCGTCACGGTTTACAGTTTATTTTTCCTTTAGTTATTGCGACTGCTTATTATACCTGGAGTTTGTTGCGGTCCCTTTTCCTATAGCTCAAATCTTCTTCGGAATCTGCTTTATATATGCTTTATATTGACATTTAAACCACCCAAATTAAGCGATCAAAACCCAAATTCACTCTGTACCTCTGTGCTGTGTTGTGATCACTACTAGATAAATAATAAATGAAAAACTTTGTAAGCAGCTTTGATGCTGCACAACTGCCCTCCTGCTTACCTATTTTGTCTGA
Organism: Salticus scenicus; assembly: GCA_963930645.1. Classification (NCBI taxonomy): domain Eukaryota; kingdom Metazoa; phylum Arthropoda; class Arachnida; order Araneae; family Salticidae; genus Salticus; species Salticus scenicus. Next base: position 105,456,557 of record OZ005657.1, read on the forward strand.
TTAAAGCTTAGGCTTTTTTTTCCCCTTCAAAATACAAAATAATTAATGTTTTTTTTTTTTTTTTTTTTTTTTTTTTCCAAATACAAAATAATTGATGCGATTTTCTTTCTTCCTTCCTTCTTTTTTTTTTTTTTTTTTTTTTTGTTGTCGTCAATTTATGGTACTTGCTTACAAAATTTATTACTTTTAGTATTAATTTTTTGCATTTTACTGTCATTGCATTCATCATTGAGCATGATTGATGGAATGATGTTTACATTTTGATGCATTTAACACAAAAGAATGAACAAATAAGACCTATAATTTTTGAACCCAGGAAAAAGATATCCTTTGTTCTCCAGAAATGATAAACATTTTGTTTTCTTATTTCATTGTTTCTATAATGTAATAAGTGTCGTAAGTTATAATTATTTCTCCTGCACCCACACCACCCACTTTAAAAAAAAAAAAAAAAAGTGTAACATTTTAAAAGTTAGTCTCTAAATTGAAATTGCAAGATATGTGTGCTTTTTCATATGGAGATGACTGAAAAAAATATGAGTCTAAGAAAGTTTTTGAAATGATTACTGTAATAAAATCATGTGTTAATGGTATTTCAGGTCTATTCAAAGTTAGACTTTTTAAACTCTAAAGTAATGAGCTAATTTTTTCATTTTTATGCCATTTTAAAATATACTATATACTCCTGCTCAAAAGTTTAGCAAGATTTGCAAACTTTCAATTTTTTTTTTTTTTTCAATTTAATAACTTATCTCTTGGTAAAATGTTTTCAAACATTGGGCATTTAAAGAACTGGGACTTCCTCTTGTTTTTCAGTAAAGATTGATTTAAGACAACATTTAGGGGCCTGTCACAAATTGAGCAAAATCAATAATTTTTGTGATCACCCTGTATCATTAAGGGAATGAAATAACCTGTAACTTTAGGATATGTTAATATAGACTCAGTATACATGGAGAAATTTGTGTTATGATAGCATGTTAAATAACGGAAATTTAAGCATTTATTTTAAAACTCAAAAAAAAAAAAAAAAAAATCATGTTTTTTATTTATAATATACAGAATTTTAAGCGAAAATTATTTGCACTTTGAGATAGATTGAAAAAATAATTTTGAAACAAATACTACAATCACAATACAAATATCTTAAATATCTCATGAAACATGAGCGTTTTTATAAAAAATGTTTTCACCGCACATGTACGAAAGATAGATACATTTTTATTACACAGGTTGAAAGCTAGATATATTGGGCAACTTTTGTCAAAAGTTCATTTGAATAGAGTAAAAATTAAGGAAATTGTTGCCAAAAGAATGAGCTAGATTTTAGGTATTTTCCGAGAGTTCAAATTTCATAAGGGTTATTTCACATGCTGCGTAGTCAATTTGAAGATCATATTATTTAAACTGGGCTCCAAAAGTACTTTTTTTTTGTGAAAAACCCCTAATAAGATTGTAATTCTAACATATTTTTGTTTCTATACTAAGATTTGGGAGATTACAAGGAGTTTTTCACAAAAAAGAAATTTTCAAAATTGTTTGAAATAATTGGATCTTCAAATTAATTACGCGGCATGTGCAAAACCCCTTATGAAATTTCAGATTTTAGAAAATACCTAACATTTAACTTGTTCTTCTGCCGACAATTTGCTTAATTTTTACTCTATTGAAGCAAACTTTTGACAAAAGTTGCCCAATATATCTAGCTTTCAATCTATGTAGTAAAAATGCTGATATTTCATGAGATATTTAAGATATTTGCATTCCGATTGCAGTACATTATTTTAGAAGTGGGTTTTCATTTTATCTGAAAGTGGATATAATTTTTTTTTTTTTTTTTTTTTTTTTTTTTTTTTTTTAAATTCTGTATAATATAAATAAAAAAATACTGATTTTTTGTGGAGTTTTAAAATATATGCTTATATTTCCATTATTTAATATGTTGCCATCACACAAATTCATCCTGGTCTATATTAACATATCCTAAAGTTACAGATCATTTCATTCACTTAACGATATAGGGTGATCACAAACATTATTGATTTTGCTCAATTTGTTATCTCCCCCCCCCTCCCCCTCCTAAAGGTTGTCTTAAACCAATCGTCACTGAAAAACATGAGAAAGACTCAGTTCTTTAAATACCCTATGTTATTTCATCGAGAGATAAGTTTTTAAATTGAGAAACACTGATCGTTTAAAAATTTTGCTAAACTTTTAAGCAGGAGTGTAGTTATTTTTCCATTTATGCTTAACATTTTGTTATATATTTTAATCGTAAGTAAAATTTTGAATTATCTGTAAAAAGCAATATAATAAAAACACATTCAAAAATAGGGTATTTTTCTCTATTTAAATAAACTAGCTCTTTTTGGCCATGCACAGTACATTCCAAGCATTTCACTTATGCGAGTAGACTAGTAATTTTGTCCTGAAATTTTCAGAAGTGTATGTTTTGAAATTTTACTTTATGCTAGTACTACTTCTGTATTAAGAACTTTAAAAATATCTCTTATTATAAGTATAAATAAAATATATCAGTTATAAGTCTTTCAATTATAAGTTTTTCTTTGCTATTCATTCTGCAATACAAGTAATAGTGTTTACGGTTTTTGCATGTCAGGTAGTTTCATTCATGTTATCCTCATCAGAATCACATACTCTCTTTTAATATTTTCTTTGTTTAAAAATTTAAAAGTGATCTTCCACATTATATCATTATCTGAACTTAAGTCCGAAGAAAACACTTTGAAAAATGAAATTTCCACAAATCTTGCATTAAAAAAGAAAAAAAATATTTTTTCCTTAATTTTTTTAGCTGTAATTATGTCTTCTCATTACTGTAAGACTTTTAGGAAATGTCATGCTAATGTATTTATCCTCAACACACAGGGTTTCCACTAGAAAATCTGGAAAAGTTAGGGAATTTGAACTTAGTGAACAAAAGTCAGGGAAAATTGCAAATATCACTCAAAAACCTAGAAAAATGAAGTTGTAAACCATGTTTTCTCAACATATCCCATTCATACTCTCACTTTAGTTGTTCAGAGTTTTCTGTGACTTTCTCCGAAACTTGCATGAATATCAGCTTGCTACCATAGGAAGAAATTTCCACAGAGACATTTCAACCAAACTTACAGCCCTGGAAAAAATGTTAAGGCCAAGTGAAAAACTTAATTTATTTCACAACCGCTGATATGAATTTTATGCAAATTTAAATATAACAAAATAAAAGGCAATTTCAATTTATCTATAAAAATTTTCCAAAAAAGTACATTATTTCTTATTTTAAAACTTATTTTCTGTTTTCATATACGTAAAAAGCTAGAAAAAATATTAAGGCCATGTAAGATATTATTAAAAAAACAGCTAATGATCTAAAAAACTCTGCCTTATTTTCAGTTAATTTAATAATTTTTGAGATTATAAAATTTAAAAAACTTTAAAGTATGAGAGAAATCTTCAAAATATTTACAAATACATATTGAAATTTTATGCATTTTTACACAGAATGTAATGAATGACAGTTTTAAATAAATCTATAAAAATATTTCAAAAATTAAAATTAGTTTTTTTTTACAATTCATTTTTTCCTTTAATACATGTAGAAAACTGAAACTGTTATACACATAAGACAGTATTAATAGAACTGCTAATAATCCAAAAATCTGCCCTTCTTTTCAATTAACTGAATCATTCTCGAGGTCATAGGTTTAGAAAGTTTCTTCAAAGTGTCTTTTGGTATGCTTCTCCAGTCCTTTTCAATGGCCATTTTCAGCTCACCTATGGTGTTGTACGTTTTCTCATTTCCATAAATGTGATCAACCAGAATGCCCCATAAATTTTCTATTGGGCCAATATAAAGTAAAAAGTAACTGAATTTGCTGTTATATTTCTATATGCTCAAATTAAGCTGTTATTTTCTGCATTATGTTTAAATGTGTATTGAATTCGAATGAGTAAATGTGAAAATAATGATGTTTGGAATCTTAGCTCAACTCAATCTTATCAATATTTCTTGAGATTTTGAAGCACATTTTTTTAAAACTACGAGTTATACCTTGTTTAATCAATGTTAACATCTTATCTCTCTCCATAAAAAAAAAAAAAATTCTCTTGACATAATCTTGAATTATTAAGACAGCTCCACAGACGACAATAACATACCACAGAAAATTAATAAAATTTGAAAAAAACTCATAAAAATTGAGCTTGGCTTTATTATTTTTTCCAAGCTGTCACATGTTTAGGAAACAAAAATTAATTTTTAAATAAAAAATAACCGGATTTCCTGTAATATTTTAATATGTATAATTAAAACTATGATTTCTTGCATTGAATTTAAAATTACATAAAATTTGAATAAAAAGTTGCGAAAATAATAAAGCTTTTGTCTTGGCCTTAACGTTTTGTTCAGGGCTGTAGGTCCCTAATGTAGACAATTGGCCTCAACTTCTACATTGACATTACCCAAATATACATATATAAATGAAAGAATTTGATCTTATACGAAAATTTGTTTTTTGTGTCTCATTGGGTAAATCAAAAACTAAATGGCTTTTATATTGATATTGAATGGGTTGAAATGGGTGAAAGACTACATGATTTCTAGGAAAGCTGTCAGCCAGAAAAAAAAATTTAAATATTCAATTGTAAAAGAAAAACATTAATTTTTAACTGATTCTGGACATTTTCAAATTAGTAACTGATAATAACTGTTAATGGCCAATTTCCAGTTTTTGTTAACCCTAGAATCCTATCCATTATTCTGGTAGACTAGGCTAATGGCAAATAAACTTGTACTGCTTTCTGCCAAAGAAAAAATGTAAAATGTGTAAAAATTGCTTTGAAAATAAATAAATTTAAAATTTTTCTCTTACTTGAAGATTGAGAGTCATGAAATCATCTGTAGGTAGCAGGGTTTCGGACCCGCCCACAAACCCCAAAAAACCTGAGCGGGTTTTTTTGGGTTTACCCACTTAAAAAAATGGGTTTTATTGGGTTTTTAAAATTTAATAAAATTTTCATTTTTTTTTTTTTTTTTAATTATTATTTTTTCACTATTTTTTTACTTGACTTTATTATATATGTAATAAATATGTTATATATGTAATATAATAATTATATATATAATTATTATGTATATATCTACATAACATAGTGTATTATATTAGTGATATGTATGCCAGTTTGAAATTATGTAATTAATTTTCAACTACGTAAAAAAAAAAAAAAAAAAAAAAAAATTCCTTTCATTTCAACCATCTATCTGTAATATCTTTTTTGAACAGAACAGTTTTGAAAAAAGAAAGATGAGAATAAATGAACAAAATTGCAAGCCATTTTTGTATTTGTAAGTCATGATGTTAAAAAAAAGGAATACTTTGTTTAAAATTCTAAATGTTTTAACAACAAATGTTAAATATACTAACAAATATATTATATTGACCTTATAAGGTTCAATACAGGCAAAAAATGGGATTCTTTTGTTGCCCCTCGCCCTCATAAACTTCAAATTCATTAAAACAGCCTTTTAAAAAAGATTTAGTTTTATAAAAAATTATCTTTTTATAAAATTTTTCTGTGTTTCTAGAATTATGTTTAATGATTATACCTATAACTTGGTGCAATGAAACACTATTAACTTGATAATAAACATTTATATAGAACGACTGATAAAATGGAAGGTGTTACATGATATATATAAATATATTCCCCCACAACAATAAATAAAAATTTTACAAAAATGGGCCCCAAATTAAAACCTAGATTGACTCCTGACTCGTAATAAGTGTAAAATGCAGGTAACGATAACTTTGTTTTGAATTCATTTATTAAATAAGTTTTCAAATATGAATGTACTATGTCAGTATCAATATTAACAAAATTTAAAAAAAAAAATTGCATACTTTTTTTACTTTAACCATATAAAAATGCACAATTATTTGTAATATGATAATTGTACATGGAAGTGATAAAATATTTTTCTTTTGTTACTAGTTTTAATTTTACACAAAATAACTTAATAATAAAAAATTAAATTAAAAATTTTGATAAAATACTGAATAGAATGAAAAGAATTCATTTTACAGTTTAGACCAAACCAAATATTAAGAATATGACGGTAATTTAATTTTTAATTATAATTAATTGCAATTATTTTGTAATAAGTTTTCTTGTAGTCTAAAACTGTTCTCATTTGAAATGAACTTAAAATTCAACCACAACAGTGTTATTCTACATTTAATATAAAAAACCCATTAAAACCCAATTAAACCACAAAAAAAAAAAAAAAAAAAAAAAAAACGTGCTTGGGCAGGGCATTAAAAAAAAAAAAAAAAAAAAAAAAAAAAAAAAAAAAAACGGGTTTTTAAAAACCCTGACAGATTGTATGATTTCATTCATATTTACTTTTAAATTATGTTTAAACACACATTTGTTTCACTTTGTCTGAAAAACTAATGTTTATTATCACATAAGTTTTATAAAGGGTAGCATTCTAGGATTAAATTGGCCTAAAATTCAGATATTTAGGAAATAGTTTTATCCAGTTAAGCAGATAATTACTTGATTTGCAAAAATTAAATGTAGTTAACTCTCATTATTCATAAGTTGGTTGAGTGGGTTTCACATTGCACTAGTTTTATACTATGGACAATCGCTGTTGGTTTGGGACTCACCACTAAGGGTGGTCCAGAAACATGCCATCACAATTTTGATCCTATACAAAAGGGATGGGATATACTCCCTTCAAATATCACTCATAAGACATGCATTTAGAATAGCAAAAAGACCTAAAATTAAATATATAAGTGGTAAAATCTGCTTATCTCAATTTGATTTTCACAGCATTTGATACGGTCATAAATTTAGCTTTATTGCTAATTTTTTAAAAATATCAGAGTAATGATTTGTTATTTACAGTCATCTTGATACTTTAGGCAGTACCTGAAGAAATAAATTCTTGTTATCTGTTGTCCTTGCAGAATATCAACTGTACCGTCATCTTAAAGATCATGGCTGCACACTGTCTCTGGAATTCACTCCTGTCGAAATATATGCTTGTTGGTATGTGTTCTAATATATATATATATCTATATATATATATATATATTTTTTTTTTTCCATAGCAAACCTGTTGCTTTATTATAAGTAGAGCTTTCTTTCTTTTTATTTTATTTATTTTTCATCAATTTATTTTTTAACATCATGTTTTACTATGTTTTATCATTTCATGTCCATATAATACTGCTCTTTTTGTTTTATTTCTTTTTAAATATATCACTTCAAATGCTTAAAAGCAGTTAAAAAAATATTCAGGCTCAATTGGATTTCTTCTTCAGTGGAGAACATCAAACTATAAATAGAAGTAAGTGTTGTGTTTATATGTTGAATGAAAGTTCAGTCTAAGAATGAATAGTCCAGTGGCATGGCGTATGGTTCATTGAGAGTTTCTAATTGGGTTGTGGTGTACTAACCCTAAAAAAATTTATAGAATTATTAATGAAAATACTGATATTTTCAAAATCTGATATATGATCAATGTTCAGAAAATGGCATACTTGATTTCAAGTCTACTACTTTATGAGGCAGGATTTTTCAGCTTTTTTGTAAATTTAGCTTTTCAGTTTTCTCAACATTTTTTCTGTTTCTGATGTGCATTTGTTACATTAGCTGGGCATAGCCCGGCAATTTTAACTTCTGAATAATCGCCCACTGTCGGCTCTAGGCCGGATTAGGCCTGGCGAATTTTGTATTTTTATTTTATTTTTTTCTTTTGTGTTTTTTAATAAACTGCGAGTAGTCCCCTTAGAAGTGCTCTACATCGCTCCAAGAGTGATGAGTGGGGGCTGCTCCCTGTTAAATCAAATAAAACTTAATTGAGTACTAAAGCACAATCACTTGTGCTTTTTTTAAATACTGAAGATTACATATTTTATTACTTCAATGTAATAGATTTTGTCACCAAAATTCTAGTATTTCATTTAAACGTCTTGTTTTTATGTACAATTTTAGCTTTGACTTTTTGCTAATCTCATTCCTGTATTTTCTAAGTGTGACAATGTTTTGTGAAACTTGTGTGCTCTGGACATTGATCATGGGCCAATTTTGAAAACAACCAAAATCTTTCTGCTAAATTTATAGACTATAGCCGTTGCATTTTTCTGAATGGTTAGTTTACCAAGACACAATTAGAACCCCTCAATATGCCATGCCACCGTAATATTCATCTTTTGTCTAAACAACAACTTTTAATTATATATAAACTATTGTGCTTTTCATTTAAAATTGATATTTTGCTCTGATGAGCGGCTCAAACTGTCCAAAACATCAAATAAATCTATCAAATATATATTTGAATTATTTCAGAAATTACAAATATTTCTTTTATAAATGTTGGGTCATATCTTTTTTTGTGTTTTCAATATTGTAACTTTATTATCCACAGTGTGAAATTTTTTTTTCCCCTTCTATATATGGACAGATTATAGTACATTTTTATTTTCATCTACGATACAAATTAGTATATAACTTTTATGTACTTATGATAATACAGCAGCATGTCTTTTAGTATATATAGCAGGGTTTGTACTAACATGGCAATATACTAACAATTATTGCTAAGTCTTCAATAAAATGCTAAAAATCATATATACATATAGATATTAAATGTATTGCCTAAAATATTTTTATAAACCAGTTTATTGTTATTTTCTCTTTATATTAAAATTTGTATACAATATATATATGTTCTGATTTACAAAATGTTGGTAAAAAACCATTTTAGAAGCTGAAATAGGTATATTTAAAGCAATATTCTATCTGTAATTTTCCCAAGTTTCTTTGGTGCATCAGTCAGATTCACACCTTTTCCTTTCTCATGTAATTATAAAAGATTTTTGTTGCGTTGTATTATAAAGATATTCATTCAAAAATAGAACTTTTTGAATTTCCCTGTTTGAGCATCTCACCTTTTATCTTGGTGAAGCAAATAAAGAAGAAAATGAATAAATAAAAAATAAATTTAAATATTTCTTTTCAAAACTGAAAATTCGAGCCTTGAGTCTACTTGATGAAATAAAATATTTAAATTTGTTTGAAAAAAAAAAAAAAAAAAAAAAAAAATTGCTCTTTAAGATTAAAAGTTATTTATTGAAAGAATGAAATTCAAAAAACTTTGTTTTAAAATGAAATATCCTTATAGTTTGAAGCAACAAAAATCCATGGGATTACATGGGCAGGGAAAAAGAGTGAATTTGACTTAAGTACAGTCCTAATAGTTCAATAGTCCACTTTAACTTTTTTCTATCCTCAAAATTCTGTACCATTGCTTACTGTATTTTAAACTGCTATATATTGCATTGTTTTTTTCACGCTACATTTGTGCCCCCCCCCCCCCCCCCCCCCCGGGCATTATAAAGCTTTTTTATAAATTGTCATTTTAAAATAAAGAGAATTTGCATTGTATGCATTTTGTGTGACAGCATTGAATTACCATTAATATGCACCAAAACTAGAAAAATGCCAGTTTATGTTAAGATGCGACTAAATATAAACTTTCATGAAAATTAGTACCTTTAATCTTGATCTAGAGCTGCCACAAAATTTATGTATAAAAAAAAAATAGAAAAAAATTATATTAAATTTACTCAAAAATATTTAAATGAAAATCAAAATTTAATTTTATTTTGGACAATTTTTAAAGTGCCTTCCTAATTTTAGACTAAATTTTATAAAAATTACAGTGAAGACACCTTATAGACATTGAATCATATCTGATAATTCCTTTCAGTTTTATCTTAATTTGGTCACATGAAATTTCAAAAATAAAATAAATTCTTATTAATTAACTTTTCAATAGATTTATAAGTACTCAAATATGTTCACACTATATATTAGAACAATAATAATATGAAATTAAGAGAAACATTTAAAAAAAAAAAAAAAAAAAAAAGAAGGTAAAGCTGGAGCATTTTAGAAACTTTCAAAAATTTTTGAAATCTTTAATTCATACATGAGATTTTTCAGGTGAATTCAGCTTTTATATGGATTCATTTTTCTCCCTGTAATATTGTATATTAACCTCTTGGGTACGGATTTATTTGAGAAAATATTTGCATGTGGAACGGATAAACTTTTTGGTTGCATGGAGTAGTATGTAAAAGCAGTACATTTTACGTAAGAATTTATTTATTTCTAAAATATTGGTGACATATGTAGTATTAAGATGTCTTCAAGTAATTAAATTGCTAAACAAAAATAAAAAACAAAAAAAGTGAATGACGTGTCTCAGACATCAAATGTACCCAAGGGGTTAAAAGAAGTGTTTTCTTTATAAATTAAAATTTGTATTTTCTGATATATTTCTATCACATCATTTAATTGAATAAGGTTTTATGCTTTCATGTTAGTGAAAACAATCAGCTATTTTTTATAGGTTAAAGATAGAGTAATTATTTCAGTACCATGTTTGTGCTATCTGTATTCTATTGTTTTGTTTTTGTGTTCATATTTTTCACATAAAGTTTCATTCTTTTTACTGTTTTGTCAATCTCATCCTTGTTTAATTTAACCTTTTTAATTTAAATAGTTTTTAACTTTTTTTTTAATTTTTTTTTTTTAGGAATTTCCTCAATGCTGAGGTTTCTTTTCAACCAAAAATTGCCTTTAGTTTTTGTATCCATCTTTCTCCATCCTGTGTGCATCTTCCTCATCTATTCTATTCTTTGTGATGTCCCTCATAAGCTTGTCTTTAAGATGTCCACCTTTTCCGCAGTCTTTCCCTCCTATTTTTCCCTTCAGGTTTCCAGTTCAGTACAAGCTGTGGTATTCCATTCATATTCATCCATTGTACATGTCCGTACCATTCTAACCTCTTCTTGTCTATTTTTGTTATGATATTTATCTTAACACACATCCTTGCTCTTATTTCAATATTGGTCTTTTTACTTTCTTCTATATGTAATATAGAGAAAGTATTGGATTCGCGAAAATTTTCGAAGTCCACTTTTTGATGGATTTACATGTTTTGGAATGTGGAGAACACGAATTAATAGTTTTTAGAAAATGTCTGTCTGTCTGTCTGTCTGTCTGTATAATTTTTTTGTGGACGCTGTATCTCATGAACCAATGAATGAAATTTAACCAAACTTGGTATTTAGTTGCACCCTGACATAAACTGGTGCTGATTAGATTTTGGGATCAATCGCTCAATAGGTGGCGTTGTGATCGCATTTTATGCAAATTTTTAACATGGCAGCATAGGACAAAATTCCGTATAAATGGGCACAAAGAGAGTTATTTTACACTTGTGATTGTAAAATTAATATGAATTATTGATAATAGTAGTAGTTAGCTAGGAAAAAAATTTTGTGCATGTGGGGGCATCGGTTCCCCCCCCGGGGAAGTAAATTTTCAAGATGGGTATCTTTCGAAAGGTCTCGTTGATAATAGTAATAGTTAACTGGGAAAAAATTTTTGTGCATGGGGGGCATCGGTTCCCCCCCCACCGGGGGGGGGGGGGGAAGTACCCACCCGGGGGGGCAAAGTTTCAAGATGGGTATCTTTCGAAAGGTCTCGTCAATACCTTTAAAACGAATGGTTGAACCACAAATCTGTGATAATTTAAACCAAAGTTATCGATTTTTTTTACTTTTAACAAAACAAAACTTGGAAAAAAAATCGCAATTTTTATTTAATTTTTTTTTTTACGAAATTTAACCAAACTTGGTATTTAGTTGGTCCCCGACATTAACTGGTGCTGATTATGTTTGGGGATCAATAGCTCAACAGGTGGCGCTGTGATAGCATTTTATCTAAATTTTTAACATGGCAGCATAGGACAAAAATTCGTATAAATGTGCATAGTAAGAGTTATTTTAAACTTGCGATTGTAAAATTAATATGAATTATTGATAATAGTAGTATGTAACTAGGAAAAAAATTTTGTGCATGGGGGGGCATCGCTTCCCCCCCTGGGGGAGAAGTACCCCCCCCCGGGGGGGATAAATTTTCAAGATGGGTATCTTTCGAAAGGTCTTGTCAATACCTTTAAAACGAATGGTTGAACTATAAATCTGTGATAATTTAAAACAAAGTTATCGATTTTTTTTACTTTTAACAAAAAAAAAAAAAAAAAAAAAAAAAAAAAAAAAAAAAATCGTACTTTTTTTTTTTTTTAAATATTGTTACTGATTGAATATGTATAGGTAAATATAGAAGAAAGTCTTGTGGTGGCCACAACATACTAGTTTTTTCAAGTCTTGAAGTTCTGGTCAATCATCGCCAGAAGTCCATTTCTGTTTAATATATAATAGCAGGAAACTTGGTTTTGGAATATTAAAACAGGAATAAACTACTACGTCAGAAACGCCAAAGAAAAATTATTGAGGTGCATACAGCTGTTTCGGTAGCCTAAAGCGTACCGTCTTCAGTGCAAAAAGAATGCTTTTGAAAAGAAATTTCTTTTTGCACTGAAGACGGTACGCTTTAGGCTACCGAAACAGCTGTATACACCTCAATAATTTTTCTTTGGCGTTTCTGATGTAGTAGTTTATTCCTGTTTAATATACTTAATATTGATATATTTTAACATTATGTATGTGCAAAATTTCTTTATGATTTAGACAATTTGTGTTTGGAATAGCTTAAAGCCATTTGTACTGTTTTTGCATTAAAGCATATTAAGTAAAAATATCTATAATAATTGTGCACTGGGATGTGTTTTTCTTCTGTCTTATGTTTTTGGACCATTAAATTATTAACTAGGTGGTCTTTTTGAAAGAATATAAGAAAGTTGTGAATAGCATTTAATTTTCTTTCCTTCATGAAAAAATGTTTGGGCATTGATTAAAATTAAAGGAGAAATTATTTGTTATTCAGTATTAATTAATATATATATATGTATGTGGTGTATATTATTCAAAATTTATAAGTGATTGGGGGTAATACAGTAATATATCTTTTAGTATTTTGTCATTGTACTTTAAGTAGTTTAATTGAAGTTCCTGGCTCTAGCAGATTTGATTTCTTTATTTTTGGTTGTAAACCATTATACGCTGTATAGCAAAAGTATTTGGACACTTTCAAATTTAGGTGCTTGTTGAATTTAACAAATTCAGCAGTATAAATATAAGAATTTGAAGTTGTACACTACACATATTTATTAATCTTATTTTCTCTAAAAAAGCAACATGTATTTCATAATTTAGTCACACCAGCCATTTATTTCAACTATGCATGATGAAAAAAGATGGCTTAATGCTTAAATGGCTAAAAAAGTACTTGATAGATTCTGCTGAAACTAGAAATTTTAATTTCAGAAAATTATGGAGTGGAAGGCTGAAGGAAAAATTTCTAAATTAAATTAGAAATTTTAAGATTTAAGTTTTATGAATTAAGATTTTATTTTAACTTTTATAGAATTTTAAATGCTATATGTTTCAAATAAAGTTTAATAAAGAAGCTAATTTAGGGACCTGTAACAAATTAAAGAAAAAAAAAATGTTCAACACCACTCTGTAAAAAATAATGCTGAAAAAGCTTTACAGATCTAGCATTTTATTATCACGGTTTTTGTTATCTATGTTCATTTTTATGAAAATAGAACATATATTTCTGAAAAAGTGACATTTGGTACCACCTTATAAAAAATAATTTTGAAGAAGCTTTGTAGCTCTAACATTTAACTATTGTGGTTCTTTAGATTATCTATGTTCAACATTATAAAAAAAATGAGCATATATTTGTGGAAATATTAAGGTTTATTTGAAAAATTCAATTTTTTTTATTTATTTGTCATAGATTAGTATAAAGTGTAACTTTTGTTTTCTGATTTTCTTTTTCAGATTCTGTTGCTGATTTGCTTCTGAATATGAGCTATGAGTATGCTATTGTGTATGTTTGTGTTCAATAGCTGCTGTCAAAGTTCATTTTCAGAAAAACTTGCTGAAGACTTAAGAATTCTCACAGAATCATCTTTTCATTGTAAGTTTTCAGATTTCTTTTTTTTTTTTTTTTTTTTTCATTATTTGATACATAAATGTTGTGTGTATTAATGTAATGTTTTAAAGTTACAGAATAGCATTAAAATAATAATAATAATAATAAATAAATAAATAAATAATAATTGTTTGTATAATATTTATGTATGTTAATATTTTAACATACATAACATACATGTTAGTTAGGATATAATAACAGCATGATTATAAAGTGATAGGAAATGTTTATTGTTTGTGTGCCTATGCATACATAGACATTCCTTTTAAACAGTTTAATTTGATTTTTTAAAATTATAACATGATATTGCTTACACACACACTGGGCACCTCCATCCAGTAGTGGGTTGATATTGTTTGGTGTCGATTTAAGACTCTCTCTATTTTTTATAATTTCCCTGTGTCAGATAGATAGATAAACCCCATACTATCAGTGGCGTCGCCAGAAAATTTTTCAGGAGGGGGCAAACTTCAAATTGTAAAATTCCAGCATGTTTTTATAAATTCAATTAGATTCAAATGATTGGTTAGTTGATTGCATTGATTAAGTAAGCCAGTGTGTAAGCATTTACTACAACAATTTTTTATACATGCAATTTAAGCTACAACATTTTACATATAGAAATTATACAACTTTTTCTAAACCACAACACTAATAAGGAAAACGTACTGTCGAGTCGATTTAAAATCTGTTTGCAGGAGAAAGGGGACTCTAATTGGCTCTCTGACATAAATTTTATTTGGTTATTTGAATTCTAATGACACAGCTTTAAAGCTTTAATTGTAATTTTTTAAAATAATTATTTATTTATTAGAATTTTCCAGGAGGGGGCAAGTGCCCCCCCTTGCTCCTATGTGCCGACGCCCATGCATACTATTTTATGGGGAAATTTGTTAACAGAATTGCATGTGACCTTTATTATTCTGATTTCACAATGAAAAAATTCATAACTGTTAATTTTATACTAGTTTTCCAAAAATAGATTTAAAAAAAAAAAAAAATATTTTGTAGCTATAAAGTTTGAAAAATGCATTTACTTTATATTTTATGTTGCAAAACGAAATATTAAAAGTTTTAAAAGATCATTTTTTTGAAAATGAGAACCAAATTTATTGGTTGTAAATTTTTTTAATGTAAAAATAATATTTTAAGAAATATAGTAGGTAAGAAATGAGAGATTATTTAAAAATATTTTCCCATTTTCTAACAGAATTAAAAAAATTTCCTTTTAAAAAAAAAAATATATATATTAATATGGGCTGTAGCTGCCGGCGATGATAGGTAGAGAGTCCCCTAATTCCTGTAATAAAAATTTTATGGTCAATGGTAAAATATAAAAATGATAGACAAAAAAAATATATACACAGACTATATATGTATTATTATTATTTCCCCTTAATAACAGCACTCAATCTTTTAAGATTGTCCAAATACAGTCTATGCATTTCTGTTTTTATAATCCTAATTACCATAATTGTTTTTTAGTTAATTTTTAATAATTAATTTATACAACTTAGTAAAATACAACAAAGAACTATCACTGAAAAATAAGCAAATGCCATAAACGGAAAAAACACACAACAATTGTTTCAGGTTGAAATAATTAAGCAATTCTTCATCAAGATAAAAAAAGTTGGCACAAATGCATTGTAAAACATGCACAAATGCAACAACATATTAACATTATATAACATACTTAAAATTCACATTGGCAATAGGATGTTCAAGTTAGAATAATCTTGAAATCATTAGTTTCCACATTCAAAAACAAAAAAGAAATATACTTTTGCTAATTTTAAAGTAATTTGTAAGTAAAGTAATATTAATTTATCAGAAAGAACTGCATTCTTTAAATGACTTAGGCATAGCTTTAGTACAGTACCTTCTTGCTGACACTTAATTTTTTTTTCCATTTTGGCGATGAATTAAATTTACTATCACAGTTACGTTAGAAAATACCTTGGCGAGAAATGACTGAGCCACTTTGGTGCCAAATTTTGAATTTCGCCAAGTGGGGCTACTAAAACTTTTCCAAAATATAATTATTTTCTCTATTTTATAATCCATATATATTTGAGTGATTATCAATATTAGATTCAAATATTGTGAAAGATTCAGTATTCGAGGAAAATTAAATGCAGGAAAAATTAATATATTTTCGTTGCAGTTGAATAGTGAAGAAAAGTTACAGCTTTAGTGTAGAACCCTCTTTGTGACTTTTTTTTACTAGTTATTTTACCTGTTTTTCAGAACATAAATAGCAATAGAAATTATGTTTTCTGAGCATTGAGAAAATTTGTCTTCAAATCCATCCACAAACAATTATGCAAATTAATATATATATGAGTGAAAATTGACAAATTGTACTTATTAACTGTAATAATCTATTCTTCATTTTCATCAGCATATTAAAGTACGCTTCAACTAAGATAAATACTTTTTTAAATAATATACTGTGAATAATAGTTAAATTCCCATGTGAAGAAAGGGCACAACAGCTAGTTAAAATTAATATTTTTCTAATAACATTTTTCTAGCATATTTTTCAGTTGGCTACTAAGACTTGGTGAGACCAGTCATTCTAGAGGTATGTATGCACCTGGACCCAGCAGAGCCCTTGGACCAGGCTTTTGCTGAATTTATCCTGTTTGTCCCATTTGGTCTCAGGCTTAGCCTTAATATTCTTTTGTATCCTCAAGCTGGGACAGACTCAGATTAATTTTTTTTTTTTTTTTTTTTTTTTTTTTTTTTTTTTTTGTGTATACTTGAGCTGGGCCAGAACTGGTTTAAAGTTTTTTCATTATTTCACATTAATTAACAAAGAAAGTAAATAATTAAACTTTTCTTTAGCCATTTATTGTACTAAATTTTATATACTAGTATGTCTCAGGAAATTTTGCTTTGTTAAAACTGTTTATAATTTTAACTTGATTGTCTGCATGTTTGCACTCTGATTTTCATAAATATTTCTAGTATGCCTCAAAACTGATACATGTTATTTAAGGTCACAGTAGCAGGTTTTTTTTTTTTCCAAAATGGTATGCATGTTGCTACAGTACGAAGCCAAAAATCCGGAATCACCAAAAAACCGGACAATTTTGGCGGCGTTAATCATCATCAACCGTGATTTTTTTTTTTAAGTATAAATATATCTAAATTAAGAACCAAAAAAGTATTTTATTTCTTATTAATCTTCAAAACCGGCATTTGCAAAGTCTGAAAAAGAGGAAGAAGATTATAATAATAGTAACAATTCATAAACATTTGTCTAATTGAGAGTTAAATTCTACTATAATTTCAATTATACTCAAACTTTTAATTAAAAAACCTAAAGCACTAAAAAAAATCGCAGAAATGTTTTACAAATGGTATGTTTTTCTTATTTATTTTCTTTTACTGTAACTTGTACTGATTTTTGTATGCAAATATTTCAATAAATCTGTTTTGCTTTTCAAGTTTAATTTTATTTATTTTTATTTATTTATTCTTAAAGTTGATAAAAAAATTATTACAGAATATATTTAAAAAACGCAATATATATATATGTATATTTAACTTGAATTTGCATATTATCCAAGTACTTAAACCAAAATATTATAATTTTTAGGCATGACGAAAAATCCAGAAATCCGGAATCACTGCAGACCCGACGATTCTGGATTTTTGGCTTTGTACTGTATTAGTTTGCACACATGTACAGACAAAGTAAATTAGATTTGTTACTATCTATGCGGCTTTATAACCTATAGTCTTTAGAGTCTTAATGACTGTGAAGGATATTATTAAGCATTTTTTTGTTTTTCTTTTAAGGCACTAAATGTAATAAAATTAGCATCTTTTTTCAGATGTGCAAAAGCAGCATTTCTATTAAAATGCTTGGATTAGCAGTAATGTTTTGTTTACAGGGTCACATAAAAGGGTTCAAATACATTACAAGATATAAGTGGAAGTGAATGAAAGTAGATTTTTAGTCGCATTAATAATTTTTAATATTTTCCTTTATTGCATGACAATTACTCATATTTTCGGTTTAACTTTCTAATCGTGTACCCTTTTGTCTATCTATGATAATAAATTTCTGTTTTGATATGTAATTTTATACAGTGTTGGCTAAATTTTTGTGAATCTTTTTTTGTCTTCACATTTATTTTATTTTATATTTTTAATTTTTTTTAATGGTACACTATATAATTTTCAACTTTAGGCGTTCAATGAACATTTACAAACTCATATTTTCAATTATTGATTTAGTCACAAGAGCAATTAGAGGACCAACAACGAATTGAAGTAAAGCACAAATATTTTAGATTTCCCTGTATAATAAAATGCTAAAAATGTCTTGTAACTTTAATACACAATTTTACATACTATGGGCAACATTTGTATGCTTTCTTATAACAACATGATTATTTAGATAGATATTATTATTATTTTCAAAAATTAGTAATTTTAAAGTTTTTTGCTCATAACAAGAATGGGTTTGAACAAAATATTACATAACCTTCTCTAAACTTGACAAAACATTAGAGTATTTATTCTGTAACATAAAATTCACAGGTGTAATTTTTACTGAGATTTGTATTTGTAGAAAATATTTTTTTACTGTGCATGTGCATAATATAGAATTTTTTTTCTAACATAGGTTTAAAGCTAGATATATTGGACAAATTATATCAAAAGTTCATTTGAATAAAGTAAAAATTAACCAAATTATTGGCAAAAGTATGAGCAAGATTTAAGATATTTTTCAGAGTTAAAACTTCATAAGGGGTTTTTCACATACCATGTATTTAATCTGGAGATCCAATTAGTTCACCCATGTTTCAGAACTTCCTTTTTAGAAAAAAAAAAAAAAAAAAAAAAAACCCTCATGAACTTGTAACTCTTACATATTTTATTTATATGCTAAGATTTGTGAGTTCATAACGGGTTTTTCACAAAAAAAAAAAAAAAAGTACAATGTGGGTGAAATAATTGGATCTTGAAGTTAAATGCATGGCAAATAAAACTAGTATGTTGTGGCCACCACAAGCCTTTCTTCTATATTTTCCTATACATATTCAATCAGTAACAATATTTAAAAAAAAAAAAAAAAAAAAAAAAATACGATTTTTTTTCAAAGTTTTTTTTTTGTTAAAAGTAATGCATATTCAATCAGTAACAATAGTTTAAAAAAAAAAAAAAGTATGATTTTTTTTCTAAGTTTTTTTTTTTTTTTTCGTTACAAGTAAAAAAAATCGCTAACTTTGTTTTAAATTGTCACAGATTTATAGTTCAACCATTCGTTTTAAAGGTATTGACAAGACCTTTCGAAAGATACCCATGTTGAAACTTTGCCCCCCCCCCCCCCCCCGGTGGGGGGGGAACCGATGCCCCCACATGCACAAAATTTTTTTCCTAGTTAACTACTACTATTATCAACCTGATCTTTCGAAAGATACCCATTGTGAAAATTTACCCCCCCCTGGGGGGGGAAGCGATGCCCCCCATGCAGAAAATTTTTTTCCTAGTTACATACTACTATTATCAATAATTCATATTAATTTTACAATCAGAAGTTTAAAACAACTCTTATTATGCACATTTATACAAATTTTTGTCCTATGCTGCCATGTTAAAAATTTTGATAAAATTCTATCACAGCGCCACCTGTTGAGCTATTGATCCCCAAACATAATCAGCACCAGTTTATGTCAGGGACCAACTAAATACCAAGTTTGGTTAAATTTCGTTAAAAAAAAAAATTGCGATTTTTTGTTAAAAGTAAAAAAAAATCAATAACTTTGTTTTAAATTATCACAGATTTATGGTTCAACCATTCGTTTTAAAGGTATTGACGAGACCTTTCGAAAGATACCCATCTTGAAACTTTGCCCCCCCCCCCGGGTGGGTACTTCCCCCCCACCCCCCCACCCCCCCCCACCAGGGGGGGGAACCGATGCCCTCACGTGCACAAAAATTTTTCCCCAGTTAACTATTACTATTATCAACGAGGCCTTTCGAAAGATACCCATCTTGAAAATTTACTTCCCCAGGGGGGGAACCGATGCCCCCACATGCACAAAATTTTTTTCCTAGTTAACTACTACTATTATCAATAATTCATATTAATTTCACAATCACAAGTTTAAAATAACTCTCATTATGCCCATTTATACAGAATTTTGTCCTATGCTGCCATGTTAAAAATTTGCATAAAATGCTATCACAGCGCCACCTGTTGAGCTATTGATCCCCAAATCTAATCAGCACCAGTTCATGCCAGGGTCAGGCCCGGACTGGCTTCTCTGGGGGCCCTCGGCTAAAAATCGAATAGGGGCCCCTTACTGAGAAATTTAGAAGGAATATGATATTAAAATATGTAATTTTTGAAAATTAGGCTTACATGCCTCAAAACCACATTTAGCTTTCCTGATACTTGGAAAATAATTTAGTAAAATGTAAGCTTTTTTTCTAACGTAGTTTACTTGTTTTTACTACAAATATTTATATAATTTTTATATACCATACCTATACCAGTTACATGCGGGAAAAGTAAGTATACGAATTAATTACGAGTGGTTCATTATTTAAAAATGGGATTGTGAAATTAGTTTTAGGCAACCAAATCACACTGTTGAAAAATTAATAATCTAATCCTTGGTATTAATAATTTAATCTAAATTAATAGTCCTTAGTATTTTGTACCTAATACCTAAATAATTAATAAAAAGGGACATAACGGTAATAAAATACCAAGCATATTGAAAAAAAAAAAATTACAGTGTCTTCTTTGTGATTTAGTTGATACAAATTGTAAATTATACTTTATAACCCAAAGAAAAAAGTCTCTGCAAAACCTTGGTACACATGTGGTAAATTAAGTAATTCTCACCAAGATCTTTGCTTATGAAATTGCGACAACCATTTTAATTCATCGCCTAAACGACAACGAAAGTTTAAAAATCGCCAAGTGATCTTATACTGAAGCTGTACCGAATAAACTTTATGAATCTATTGTAGTAACCGTTGCTAAAGAACAAACAGTAACTGAATAGATTTTTTAAAAAAAGTCCTGTTGTCTTAAATTAAATTATGTTTCGTACATAATTTTACATCTATACTTAGAAGACAAAAATAGGCTTCATTTTTATTTCCGTATAAAATCTGTAATTTTATAGGGAAAAAATACTGCGGGACCAGCACTGTGCGGGCCGTGAAAGCCACTGCTAAGGACAGCGGGAACCCAAATCGAGGTTTTGATTGATTTATTTTATTTTTATTTACTTATTTATTTATTTTTGAGTGTGTGTGATTTTAATATTAATAACTGTTATAAAATTGTAAAGTCATTTAAATATAATGACCAGCGAATAGCGAAGCGGATAAAGCCTACTAAAACCACAGTAATGCATGGTCAGGTTCAGCTAGTTTTTAAGTAAAATGTCTAAATTTCCTCCCAAATTAAGAACCTTTCATTTTTAAAGTTAATTTTAGAAAATTATTGGGTGAGTGTAAAAGTTCAACCCGTTTTTATTACCCATAAAGAAGAGCAATTAAACGCAAAATGAACAGTACCTATGACCTCTTGCTATCTTTCTGGTAGGAGATGATTCCCACGCCGGTAAAATTCCGGCGGTTTCAAGTCAAAAAAGTCTTGGATGGCAGTTTTCACAGCATCAAGATCATCAAAGATTTTCTGACTGAAGGAATAGTTCAACGCATGAAATAGGTGATAGTCAGTAAAAAGTCAGGAGAATAGGGAGGGTGAGATAAAACCTCCAAACCAAATCCCAGTAACTTTCGGTGAGTGATAACCGCAGCATGTGGCCTGGCGTTATCGTGATGAAGGATAACACCACAAAGATTGGTGAGACCTGGCAGCTTTGCTATCAAATTTGAATACAGCCTGTCTAACTGTAGACAGTAGAAGCATTGATGGTTTGGTTGAGTGGCAGGACCCCCCCCCCTCCCCCCAGTGAATTATTCCCTGGACATCCCACCACACACTCAATGACACTTTCTTGGGATGAAGTTCAGCTTTCGAAGTCGATGCAGGCGGATCAGAAAGGCGACACACAGTCCTACGACACTTTACGTTACGGTACATAACCCACTTCTCATCTCCTGTCACAATACGTGTCAAGAATGGGTCATTTTTGTGCCGGGAAAGCAAGAAAACACAGGTGGCGATTCGGTCATCCCGTTAATTAGCTGTCAGATTATGTGGAACCCAAAGATCCAAATTTCTCGTAAAACCCAACTTAACCAGCCATCCCTCGACCGATGTCCGGTGTACGTTGAAGGTCTTCGCTAATTCTTACACGGTTGGGTTGGGTTGATCCTGTATGGCTTGGTCAATATCGTCGTCTCCAATGTGTAATGGCCGTCCACTCTTAGCCTGATGTTGGCAGCTTCTGTCTCCTTCCCTAAATTTACGAAACCATCGACGATGTGTGCTTCCGTCTATTGGATCCTCCCCATAAACTTGACAAACATTGCGACATGCTGCGGCTGCCGTACTCTTTTTATCGAACTCGTATAACAATGTCTTATATGCTCCTTCTCGCTTTCCATGTTACACTCTCTGATATTATTTTTGGATGATTAACTTTGTGAGACATGATGCATTTATATGTGAGGCATCCACACGTTTGATTGGCCGACGATTTGCGTCATTACAACGTCAAGTGTGACGTCAATTCCACTGCAAATTTGTATATACAAAAACCGGTAGAACCTCACTCACCCAATAAGTAATAGAATTGTTTTGATACTGTTTTTTCCGGTAGAAAAATGAAAACTTGGTGTAATACCTTAGCCTCCTACATTATCTAAAACAATAGCAAAAAGGAAAACTCCGCTATTTAATGCAGTTTTATTCGAATAAATAATTTTGATTGAGAATGGCCACCAGGCATATGAAAAACGAAGCTTGATGACAGTCACTTGATACAGCAAGAAACAGAAATAATAGCTTTGTCTCAAATTACCGATTATGTAGAAGATACTTAAGCTTTATTTTTATATAAAATTTCTAATTTTCATTTGAAATTAAGAACCTCTAATTAAAAAAATTAATTTTATAAAATTAAATAATAGAAATGCTTTGCGTGAACTTATGAGCTCATAAAATAATCCGAATTACCTGTATTTATGTATCATTATTGTTCCTGCCGACTTTGCGACTCAGAAGTGGGACTAATTAACCAAGTATTTAAACATTTGGAAATTTTTTCAATATATAAAGATTTTCTCTTCTTTTCTTTTCGAAGCGTCACTTTGATAGACATATTTCATGTTGACACAGCTCAAATGCTGCTTTAACCCTACTATGAGACTTAGAGAGTGAGCATCGCGACAAAGTACTTATTATTTGGTAAGAGCAAGAATTGTATATTCAAAAAGATAACTATCGCAATCTAGACACTGCGTTTAAAATTTCGTGGCTGCTTAAGATTGAAGAAAGGCAAATATATAAGATGAAATCAGTGGCGTTCCAACGGGAAAACGGTGGGGACGGGCCACGCCGGTCCTGAGGGGGGGGGGCCTCCGAAGAAACTTAAATTTTAAGTATATGTATCTGGTGAAGTTATCGTGCCATTATTTTGACCTGAATCATTCGTTGCAATTTTGCTCTGAGCTTGTTAAACGGAAAGAGGTCGCTCACCATTATGGAACAATTTAAAGCATATTCTGGTATAAAAAGCTATAATGTACAAAAAGTGACCGCAGAGCGACAATACAAAAACTAGAACCTATTTATGCAAGGTCATACTAAGGTAGGGCAAGCAGGACCAATGCTTCTGGCCCCCACATTGGTTTGCGGGCTCTCGAATCATTTTTAAAACTGACTTTAATGACTTTTTATGGTTAAAAAGTAAATATGTACAAGGGACCTTCCTGTAATGGAAGGGGGCTTCAATTGGAGGCCCTCGGGAATCGGGAATAATAGTTCAGCCACTGGATGAAAAATGAAGTAGCTTGCTCCAAAAATGAAACATTCTCAGCTTGACTTACGCGCGCATTATAGATAAAAACAATCAAGAAAGACAAGGTTTACCATCACAAAGCTTCAATAACAATAATTTTTTGGATTTAAGCTCTTTGGTCGCGAACTCTTCTGAAGTTATGAGCACTGCAGAACACTCGATGAGTCAAATCTGATTGTAAATGCTCAAGATTATTGTAAAATAAAAAGTAAAATTAGTCTAATGTAACTAATTATAAAGTTGTATACTTATTTTGGAGGTTGTCCGGGGCCCCCGACCTGAGGGGGCCCTCGGCAATCGCCGACCAGCCGACCTGGCCAGTCCGGGCCTGGCCAGGGTGCAACTAAATACCAAGTTTGGTTAAATTTCATTCATTGGTTCGTGAGATACAGTGTCCACAAAAAAATGATACAGACAGACACACAGACAGACAGACATTTTCTAAAAACTATCAATTCGTGTTCAGGACACCCCAAAAGTGTAGATCCGTCAAAAAACGGAGGTCGAAAATTTTCGCGAATCCAATACTTTCTCTATATTACATATAGAAGAAAGTAAAAACCCTTATAAAATTTCAACTCTAGAAAATACCTAAAATTTAGCACGTTCTTTTGCCGACAATTTGCTTAATTTTTACTCTATTCAAATGAACTTTTGACAAAAATTGCCCAATGTATTTAGCTTTCAACTTATGTAACAAAGAAATTGCATGTGCAATAAAAATAAATTTACTACAAATACTCATATCACAGTGGAAATTATATGTGTGAATTTTATGTTTCAGAATAATATTTCTCTAATTCTTTATCAAATTTTCTGAAAGTTTTGTAAAATTTTGTTGAAATCCATTATCTTCCAAATTAACTGTATGATTTCCACAAAAAAAGCACAGAAATATTGTACCTAATAGGGCAACAATATATTTTGTAACACAGGGTGATCTAAATATCTGTCTTTTCTTCAATTTCTGGTTGGTTCCCTAAATGCACTGGGGATTAAATCGATTATGAGAAATAACAGTTTGTGAATGTTCTTTGCATATCTAAAGTTCAAGGTCCATTTCATTCGGTATTTTTTTTAGAAATTAGAAAAAGTATTAAAAAAAAAATCCATAGTAATTTGGCCAACACTGTATATGTAATTTTCTTCTAAGTTATCAGTAGTTTTCTTTTTATAAAATCTCTAAAAAGTAGATACTAAAAAATTATTACGAATTGTTTTTCAAATTCAATTAAAAATGAAATTATTTCGTTTAAATGCAAGATCGTAGCTAGTAATCATTTTTAGGAATAATTAAACAAATAGAATAAATTTCAGACCAATCTGTTTTACTTTTATGTTTGATCGTGCTTTTCATCAGATCGATGGTTAGTGCACGTTCTTTCTCCTGGACTTCCTTCACTCTCTGCCGAATTCCCGTGTGTCTCTTTCCCGATACCGTAGTTTCGCCGCAGATCGCACTTAGCCGTTGACGTCATGTACTCTGTTGGTGTGCCGTTCATACTGATTGACCCGGCGCACTGTGACATCATGGCATTCACTTCGGCTCAGTGCGTCTTCTGACTTGAGGAAGCAGTAGCTGTTGGAACCGGGCATGAAGTACCTGCATTTTTTTATCATAGCGTGTTACATATTTGCGCGCGTGGTGACTTTGTCCTTTTTAGATATTTTTTTATAACAAACTTCTTTTTCTTCTTATAATAGTAATGTACTTTAGTTACAGTGGAATTGTTTAACATTAAAGAGGACGATTTTTTAAGAAATTCTGAGTACAAAATCGTATGTAAATGGATTTGAGTCGTCTGCACATGCAAGGCCCGAATTCTTTGCCAGACTGGGACATATTAGATGGAATCAATAAAGCCTTTCTTTTTCTTAAACAGTAGTCGTCCTTTGTGGTGAGTCTGTTCCATTTTACTTCTTTAATTGCATAAATAGACATTTTATTTAAACACTTCTTGAATTGTCATCTTAGTGATGAATCTAAAAATAATCTTGGGTTGACTGTACTCCATTTACAGCCATGGAATTTGATATTTAGATAAAATTCTTTTTATAGTAATGTACATACTCTATGATAATTAAATGAAGAATTAAAATAAAAGGAAAAGTAAATTTTTATAAATACAGTAGATATAGAAATTCAAGCACCCATTAATCTACATCATCACACTGATGTTAGTCTTTTCTCACTAAATAAAATTTTTAATGAGGCTGATTATTATACCTTTGTAGGATTAATCATAAATTTGTAGGAGAAACCAAATAAACTAATTGTTTATTTCATGATCACAAGTATTATTTATTTTCAATTATAGATTGGTCATTATATGCATGTTGCACAGTGATTGTTACACATAGAAATAACATATTTTTCCCTTACGTGTATATTATTTATTGTTATTATAATTTTTAATATTTATACATAATATTTTAAAATAAGGGGAGGGAGGGGGACGTCATATCGAAACGGGCCTAGGGCACAATCTAACTTAAATCCTCTTCTGGCTGGGATGGCTATTAGTGAAAAAGACTGGAAGACAGGTGTTGAGAAGAAATAAATAAAATTTTGTATAAACACCATAAAATGCAAAAAACTCTTAATTT
Organism: Salticus scenicus; assembly: GCA_963930645.1. Taxonomy (NCBI): domain Eukaryota; kingdom Metazoa; phylum Arthropoda; class Arachnida; order Araneae; family Salticidae; genus Salticus; species Salticus scenicus. Next base: position 105,483,133 of record OZ005657.1, read on the forward strand.
CTTAGGTCAGAATAAAACCACGACCCTTCATCTGGCAAAAGTAGGCACGAGTGCTAATTTCTTCCATTAAATTTACCAGATATCACAATTCTGTGTATTGCTTGCATTGATATTTTTGTTTATATTGCATCTAAAATTTTCGTAGGTAAATTTTAAAGTAGTGTGATGTTTTAGATTTTAAATATGATATTAATTTGAAATAGTTTTTAAAACCAATAATTTAAAAGAGAAAGGGGATTTTTTTTTTTTTTTTTTTTTAAATTTTTAAAAGGTATATTAAAATTACTATATATATATATATATATTTAATATTAATTAATTAATTTTATTTTATTTTCATTATTTTATTATTTATTTATTTCTATTTATTTTATTTTTCTTTTATTTTGCAAAGTCTACATCAAAATTCAATATTGCTACTACTGTGCTACTTGGTGGAAATTAAAAAAAAAAGTTAAAGGTATTAGACTAATTAACTAACATGATTAATTATTAAGTTTATGATTCTTTAGTAAACAATGTTAAAGTTGTTTCATTTTGTTGCATGTTGCTATAACTTGAGTACACAGTTTATTTATACCATTATGAAAAACTATGATGAAAAAAATGTTCAATTGTTGAATAACAGCATTATTAGCAGCTTATCAAACCATTTGTTGATGTATATCATTCAGGGATGAGATTCTTCAGCTGAATTCAGTTTTTGTGAATTTTAGCTTCTCAGCTTTTTTTCTCTTTTCTGATGTGTATTTGGTACATCATCTAAAACTTTATAATCACATCCAGTAAACATTTTACCTTAGTCCATGTCAATGATTGTATATTAGAGCATAATTATTCAGTCTTATTTTATGAATTGAAGAACCCTGATCATTAAAAGAAGGGGGTAAAAAGTTTATCTCTTGTCTCCTTTTTATTTATTTATTTATTTTTTTAATAAAGGATAAGCATGTATGGTACTTTAATACAAAATAATTTTAAATTGAGCAGATTAGATAGCTTTAGCATAATTTTAGATTAACAAGAATTAGTATGGAATGATTGGGCTCTATAAATATTCATAAGAAGACAAAGAAATTTTAATTAATTGCTAAAATTGAAATAGTGAAACTAAACTTCAGACTCAAAATTATTTTGTATTTGAAAGAAGGGGAAAAGTTTTGTGTTAAGTTTATGCATTATTTTAAGAAATAAAATCACATTCTATCTTATGTTATCCCATTGAAAAATAATTCTTACTAAGGAAATTTAAAAGAAAAAGTGGCTCCCCATCATTCCAGTCCAAAATCTAAATCTATTTTTTAAAAAGATTTTGCTGCTAAATACCGAAATACTGGATAATTTCATAGCTAATTTACAAAATTGGTGTTTTTTTCAAAGATGATATTTTCAAAATATGCAATTATTTCACTATAGAACCCTTTTTTTTTAAAATTTGTTATTATTAAAATATGTGTTATTCTTGAAAGCTATTGGCAATATGCTGGATCATTAAGCCACACCCAGTGGCAGAAAGTTTTGTATCTGTCTGCGACAGGCTTTTAAAATTTCATAATCTGCCTGCAAAATTTGCGTGTAATCAAGGGTGAAAATGACTTACACTCAAAAAGCCTGAAAGCTGATAGTGGAAATCTTGGGAGGGGTAGGGGGGGGGGGGGGCTTAACAACAGTGGTGATCTCGTGCAACAATACACAAATACAATTTTACTACAGAACAATATAGTATAAATAATTATAAAATAATAAGTTGAACTCATTCAATTAAATATTTTATAGCAATGTTTGACACAACACAATATAAATAATTATAAATAATAAAAGTATTAGTTTTAGTTTTGATACAGAAATTTTCATACGTGAATTTTTAAATGGAGGAGAAGTTTTAGAGCAGTTTAAAATGAAATTAACACTTTTCTATGTTCCTGTAGAATCTTAGTAACAGGTAACAGGAGAAAAGAATACACGCATAACGCTGCCAATCAAGGGAGATCTAGGCCCCCTAGGTCGTCGTTGTTAAGTACTGTTTTGTGTGTTCCTACCAAGTCACCTATATGGGAGCTCTAGAGTTCTTACCAGAGAGCGCCTAAGACGTCATACATCGGTAGCATTGTTGCAGGCGAAAAATGTCTGTAAATTTCAGACAATTTTTTATGACTGCAGACAAAGACTGTCCGAAAGTTGTGAGCAATTTGTTTTATTAGTACAGACAAAGAGTGTCCAAAAGTTGTGGACTAATATTTTTATTAGTGAGACAAAAACTGTCTGCAAGCATTTTTTCTGTGTACGCGACTATGTCGCCGTGTCACAGTGTTTCTGCCACTGGGAAGCTACAGATTCATAAAATTTACATTTAATCAGAGCTAATTGCTCAGTTATATTGTTTTCCTTTTCTACAATTGATACATAATCCATAACTGATTAACTGAATTTCTATATATTGTTAAAATGAAATATCAAAATATATTACAGAAAGATTTTTTTTTTTTCCTTTTTTCTCTTTCTTTTTTTTCTCTTCAATTTTAGCTCAGTTAAAGTAAAACACATCATTCCCCCTCTGAGTCTATGAACTTTGATTACATATTACCTTCTTCCATTAAAATGTTTATTTGTGTAGATTGTGTTATGGTTCTTGTAGCACTTTAGTTAGATTGCAAAAATAATTTCAGATTTATTACTTTCTCTAGCTTGAATTAATTACTGAATATTTATTTTAAAATTTCAGATATTTACACTTTTACATAATAACTTTATGTTCCATTTTTTGTGTGTGCGTATTTTAGGGCTATAGTGCATTTGCAGCATGGTTATAATAATTTTGCTAGTCATAATTAATTCTTAAAAGAAATTGTGTAAATTCCTGTACAGCCTTTTTTTTTTTTTTTTTCTGGGGGGGGGGGGGAGGATTTTAGAAAGAATGAGGGTACATAAGGAGGTTTTTTTACCCTAAAATTGAGGAAAATATAAGATTGATCACAGGTGTGAAATTTTCACATTTAATTATTTTAGAACATGTATATTTTAAGTTTCAATCAATATTATTTATATTATTCCAGTAATTGCTTGTTCCCCAGGGGTCTAAAAATTCAGAATTTTGCATTTTTGGCTGAAATGCTTCCATTTTTAGAGATTTGACCTACTTTTTTTATATGAGCGCAAACGAGCAACACTTTTTTATTGAAATATATTGTGAAGTACCATAGCCTCCTAAACTAGATGCCTGTCGTGTGGCTCAGAAACTAGGCAACAGTTCATGTGGTAGACAGCGCCACCTGGTACAGATTGAGTGGCTTTTTTATTCAACTGTAACCAATAATTTTAAGAAGTGATATATGATACATGTAATCGACGTATCTTCGATTCTATTCACCTTTTACGTATGTCAAATCCCACTTTTAAAAATCTTTGGTGGCTGTTGAATAAAGCAGTAGCGCAATCTGTACCAGGTGGCGCTGCCTACTGTTTGAACTGTTGTCTAGTTTCCAAGCCACGCGACAGGCATCCAGTTTAGGAGGCTATGGAAGTACACTATGACGTAAATTATACATAAAGATAAAAGTGTTACTCCACTGCCCTCATATAAAAAAAGTTAAAATTGAAATAAAAACATGACATTGATTATAGTAAAAATGTTGCATACACTACAACTTCACACTAGTTTGAAAGAGATGTTATTCATGAAATAGAATCTATTTAATCAAATTCTACTTAATTTTTATTTTTGGGACACTAAATATTCTTTTAAAGATATTTAAGTCTTTTTTATCTGTGTAGTTTACATCTTAAACAATATTAACACTTCCAATGTGCAAAATCGAATCTGCGTCTGTTGGTTGGTTGGATGTTGGGTTAAGGCCAATTGACTACTTTAAGGTCCTAGTCCTATGGGTTCCATGGGAGTCTTTCTAAGGGGTCCTAACCAGTATTTACGTGAGTTTCCGAGAAAACTATGGAAAACTGCGAATGGCTAGGTTGAGGAGTGCATCCAGGATCAAACACGGCACTTCCCATTGAATCTACGACATTTGGAAACCCATAACTCTGCCTACTACATTTCTTTTGCAATCTGTATGTTACAATATATTTTAAGAATATACCCAATATTTGTCTTTCTATAATTAATGTACACTGGATACAAATATTTGATTAGAAATTGTATAGTTATAACCTATATTCTTTTGTAATGTAAACATAAATACAGAAAATCCTGATCTAAAATTATGTACTTTCAACAATAATGCCTAGAGGCTGAACTTATATTTAACATTATGCTAACAATGACTGTGAGGGGCCTACACATTGACACTTTTGTGTCATATTTCATAGTAGTTTTACTGAAACTTTGAAGTTAATTCACATCATTTTTTATTTATAGTGGTCTAACCATTCATGTAATAAAACAGGAACTTGAAATTCCTTAGGGCCAAAAAACCATCTTATAGGCCCTTATCCTTTTTATGTAATTCTTGCAGTCCCATTTCCTATTTTGAATGTTGGTTATATTTTATAGAGCTATTGTTTGTAGTATGTATTGTATGTAGTAAGTGTTTCAGAGAAATACACATTGTAACACAAGAATGTGGCAGATAGTTTATTGTTTGGTATTAGAAAGTTTGTTTTTTCAGTAGCTTTCTTATTTCCTCCTAAGAAAATAGATATTCAAAATTCCCTCAGTCAGCCAAAATTTCTCCTGAACCATGTTCATATGTTAAGTCATTTTCTGTACCCCTGCATGTAGCACAGCTGTATTATGTCAAGTAATTTCAAAGTAATTTAGATTCATTACCCTTTAAAAGACTAGTTTTTATAAGCACATTTTAACAACTTTATGCTGCTTTAAATATATAATATTCCTGTAAATTTGTAAGATGCAATTAAAAAAAAATATATATATATATTAAAAATTACAGAGTCTGCATTTGCAGACTCAGTGACCTTGCCAACGAATATTATGTGAGAATGCTGAGCTGGTTATCAGCAATGGTAGCTCAGTGGTAGAGCATCCGTGCATTAAGCAGAGGGCCCAGTTTCGAATCCCGGGTCTGGTATTTTTCACATAGTTGGTATAAAAATCAGCTTTCCACTCTAATTTATCTGATGAATTTTCAAGGTTGTTGAATAAAGATTTCTATATTATTTATATTAATGATTCATTTACAGGGTCATACAAAAATATTCAGATAGACTATAGTAAACTTTTGGAGGTTAATTTTTTGTTATATTATGCATTTTCTGCACTTTCAAATGATAATGTAAAGTATTTATGATTTAGTATGTGTGATGTGACTAGTAAATAAAGTTAGAAAATGTTTTATGGAAATCTAAAAATATTTATGAAAATGAAAAGGCAGACACAGACTAAAGATCTGAAGTCATAAACACTTTTAAACTTTTTTGGAAAGTGTTAAGAAATACCCTCCAAACTATATTTAAAAAATAAAAGCTTAATTATTTAACAATATGAATTATTTATTTATTTATTTTTTAATTGTTGCAAGTATAATAAAATAAATAAAAATTTATAATTATTCTAATATATTTTATATTTCTGTATGTAAAAATATATTGGATTATAAAATATAAATGTGTGTGTATATAGACATACACACATGCATACATAACATTGCATAGACACCAACTGCAGAGAAGTACTAGGGCATGTGTGCATTCTGAAAATTTTTGGTGGAGAAAATTCTCTCTTTTTTACTTAATATAAATAAAATGTCATTTCTTTTTCTGTTTATATATACTTTTATGGTGTATTGAATAGCCACCATCTGTATTTTCTCACGACTGTTTTTGTATAGAATTCTTTGTTTCTTTCAATCACATAAACATATTACAAAGATTGCTATTTATAAATAGTGGCAGGAAAAAGTATGTGCATTGGCAACTCTGAATGTGCTTGAATTGTCATGAAATTGTAGTGCAATATTCTTGAACTAGAACATCACTATAGGAAGATTCACTGTAGAACACTGAGGGTGATAAAGTACATGGAAGGTCCATGGTACAAAGGAGAAAAGGGACGTTTCTTAAGCAGCCTATAGAGAATCAAAAACTAAAATTGTAAATAAAGCATATTTTTAAAAGCATATATGTCAATTGTAATATTGTGAAAGCTTTACAACTTTTTTATTATGGGTTAATATTTATTAGTAATGGAGCTTATAACTAATTAAACTACATTAAACTAAAATAAATAATACCTGCTTACTATATTTAAGTTTGTTTTTCTTTGTTTCTTAATTCATAAATACAAAGTTCAACTATGACTTTTCATTAAAGTATTTCCCCTGTAAACTAAAATTTGGACACCAAAAAATGTTTTCTCGAGTTTTAAAATTGTATGATAAAATATGATAAAATTTTATTTTATGTGAAGTGAAAACTAAGGACAAGGAATTCTTGTGTGAGAAATTGATCTGGGACATTTTCATTTCTGGTAAATTAGTTTTCATTGGTAGCCTACTTTTCAAACAGATAAAACACATTACAGAAAACAAATTCTTTTTACAATTTTGATAAAAATATATTTAGATTGGTAAAAATGCTGATCATAATAAGAAAACTGTAGACATCTGGCACTGCATTTAAAATCTGTCAAATACAGTTTTATTTTATTTATTTTACAACATATCTATCTGTTCGAAGTACTTGAATCTCTGCCAAATGTTCCAGTTTCAGTCATCTCTATGTTCAAACCAGCTTGATGATAAATGTCACCCAAATGACACATATGGATGACATATTTGTTGCTTAAAATATTTTTATAGGCCTATTTATTAAAAAAATATATTTTGATATTTATAAAATATTGGTAAAATAAACCTTTATAATTGAAATCCACATACTAACATTTAAAACAAACTTCTAAATGTAATTTTTTATGTTTGTTTGGAAAATATTAATAGCTCAATGGTGGATTTAAAGATTTTTTTTCTACATTCAAAATTCTTGTATGAGATCTGACAAAATGCTGTAAAATTAAATGTTTATGATATGATATCATATGATATTATAAACATCAATAAACCACTGTTGGATTATATGTTGATTGCACCACATTTTTTATTCAATATCTGTCAATTGCTTTAAATTAGTGTTTAGTGATGCTGTCAACAGTTTTCAAGGGTATAGACTGATGGCATCTTTCTATGCTAACAGAATGAATAAACTGGATTGTAAAATTATGATTTAGTGTAAATGTAGATTTCAGATGAAAAAAATCTGTACATAAATGATGAATATCTAGTGATAGAATTTTTTTTAAAAGGCCTATTGACTTTGATTGTTTTTTAAGATAGCATGTTTCACTGGGTATGTAATCTATGTTAGCAAAGAATTGAAAATATGTTTTTGCTTTTATACTTCACACCGTTATAACTTTTTTTGCGTGATGAAGGTTCATGCTTATTTATCTCAATCTGAAACAACCACTGTGTCTTTTACCACCAATTTTACGCGCATTTTATTGCAAGTTGTTAAAAGTCTCTCTTACATAATTTATATGTTTTTTAATTAATTTTTGAAAATAATTTTTTTCCTCCTTATTCATATATATAAATAATTATTCATAAATAAAACAGAAACACATAAAAAGAAGCCTTGTGTTTATAGCTTAAAATGAAAATGCTTGTGCTGTTTTGAAAACTAACTTAATATATACAGTAAAAATATGTAGGAAAAGTATGCACTTGTATATATTTGTTTGCCATTTTGTATATTTGGATCATTAAATTTTCAGTAACTGGCATGAATCCTAGTCTTTGTTATTAATGAATAGTAATATCTCTCTCTCTCTCTTTTATTTATTTATTTTAATTTCAGATAGTATGAGAATGCAATTAATTAAAATTAATTTTGTTGTATTAAATTAGAGGTAGATAAAAATTGCAAGTTGAAATTCATGTACTAATGCCACAAATGGCTTTTTTTCCCCTCTTTAAATATTAAATTATGAAGCACGATCTACAGCAGTGGTGGATCTAAGGGGAGGGGGGAGGGGTCTAGGGGGCTGAAGCTCCCCCCCCCATAAAAAAAAAGCACTAGCATTCACAATTGAATGTTACAATTGTAAATTTTTCATTGATCTGGAATAACATCTTGAAAACTTTTAGCCCCCCCCCCCCCCAAAAAAAAAAAAAAAAAAAAAAAAAAAGTTAAGTTCTGGATCCGCCACTGATCTACAGTGGATGATATTGTTAGAAATTATCTTTATTTTGACATTTTTTCTATTTTCTAAAAACTATACTGGACAAAATGGCCTTCAACTTCAAATATACAAAGGATATTCATAAACTCTCATTTTCCAGTATCATTTTAGTCACAAGTGCATTTAGGGGACCAAATACAAATTGAAGAAAAACACACATACTTTGGATTACCATGTATCATAAAAAGCTGCAAATTACTTGTATTTTAATTTTATTGTTTTCAAAAGAAATTTTTTGGCAACAATTTGCTTGTAACAAGAATAGATTTTAACAAAATTTTACAAAAATTGCAGAAAAACTGACTAAACAGTAGAGAAATATTAATCTGAAACATAAAATGCATATGTTCAATTTTCACTGAAATATGAGTATTTGTAGTAAATATTTATTTATTTTATTGTATTTTTTGCTGTGCCTGCATGAAAGATAAAATTTCTTTCATTACATAGATTGAACAACTTTTATCAAACGCTTATTTGAATGCAGTATACGTTAAGCAAATTATTAGTGAAAGAATGAGCTAGATTTTAGATGTTTTCTAGAGTTTAAATTTCATTTGGGGTTTTTCATGTACCATGTATGTAATTTTCAGCCACATTGCAAAAATTCTTTTTTTTTTGTGAAAAACTCCTTATGGGCTTATAGCTGTAACATAAGTTTATTTATTTTCTGGAGCCATTTTGTGCAGTATTTTTTTTTTTTTTTTTTTTTTTAGAAAATAGATAAATTATCCAAAAAAAAAAAAAAAAAAAAAAAAAAAAAAAAACTAATAGTTTGATCACCCACTGCAATCCCAGAAAAACTTGAATAGATTGAAAATTTTTATAAAAAAAAAAAAAAAAAAAAAAAAAAAAAAAAAAAAAACGGAAATTTTTACTTAATAACACTTGGCAGCTATACTTGAGTAACCCTAATTTGAAAAACTATTGCAGGAGTGAAACTTTTCTGAGAGGCTGCCCTTGAATTCAGGGTTTTTGAAAATTTTGCTGTATCTGAATTTCATGTTAAATTATTTGGTTTTTATTGAAATTTCTCATTTTGAATGTTTAATTTGCCTTATAATATACCAAGAACTCTCAAAATATCACTTATTAAAAGTAGCCATCTGATGTATCATTAACAAGTCTCCCTTATCTGCATGCAAGTAACAATTTTCAGGAGTTTTGCATGTTAGGTAGTTTTTCCCCTGCTATTATATCCCTGTGCAAATTTGAAATCATTGCAGCTTGCATGTTGCACTCATGCCTACTTATTACTACCTGAGGAAGAGTCCTGCTTAATTATTTCAACTCATAAAAAAATTGTTGTGTGTTTTTGCATTTTTACCTGTTGGTTTATTATTAGTATCAAGTCTTAAATTCTGAGGCACAAAATAAAAGTATTACTATGAAATATTTGTCAATCGTGCTACTTTTTTTTTAAAAGCTGTAATAATCATTCATTGACATAAGGAACATATCAGAAAGCCAGAGCAGAAAAAACAGCTCCTTATCTCTGATATAATTTTCTATTGGAGAAAAAAAAAAGACAGAAATAAAACAGTAAATTAGAATACGGAAAATCTTATTGTGAATCAAATGGGGTTGTTGGTACTGAGGGAAGAGGGGGGAGAGAACAAAGCATTGCCACTCAGAAGCTATGAAAGATCATTGGGTCCCGCCCTTCCTCCTGAAATTTTGAAAAGTCACCACCTATGTAACATTGACATAATTATATTTTATGAATGTAAATAAAATTTCAACTAAATAAATAAAAGAAATTGCATCTAAATTAATTACAAAATATAATAATTTTTTAAAACATATATTACATAACAGGATATTTTAACTAATTGTAACAAAAGTAATTCATTAAAATTGCCAGAGAAAAGATTACTAATAGGCTAAAAGTATTTGGGTAAGTAAATTTAATAAAAATTATCAAAAATGCAAATTTGTCAAAAGGAAGCTAATTACAACATCTACACTATAGTTTACATCATCATACAAAATGTTTGTCATGCAATTTATAAATTACAAATACAAAGTTTTTTTTTTCCCTTTTTTAAAATATTAGAGGAATTTTGGAAAAAAGAATTAGGGGAGGCGCAGTGGAGAAAACACAACTTGCTTTTCTCTTTATTTATTAAATGTACTTTTTTTTTCTATGTTGTGAAGACCTGCTATATAAGTAAAAAAGAATAAAAAATTTGTTTAAGCACCATAAAATAAAAAATATATGTATGCAACTGTTGTTTTAGGTCAAAATAATAAGCAAGATCCTTCTTTAGCAGATTTAAGAAAAAAAAAGCATGAACTTTGTGTCCCAGTGGCAGAGACATGGCGACATAGTCGCGGACTGAGAAAAACGGCTTGCGGACAGTTTTTGTCTGAACTGAGAAAAAAATTTGTCTGCAACTTTCGGATAACAATTCACTTATAAAAATTTCTGTATCAAAACTAAAACTAATACTTTTATTATTTATAATTATTTGAGTTGTGTCAAACATTGCTATAAAATATTTAATTGAATGAGATGAATTGAATGAATACAATTGTTTATACTATATTGTTTTGTTGTGAAATTGTATTCGTGTATTGTTGCACGAGATCCCCTCTGATGTTAAGCCGCCCCCCCCCCCCTCCCCGGCATCAGCTTTCAGCCTTTTTGAGTGTAAGCCATTTTCACCTCTGATTACACGCAAATTTTGCAGAGAGATTATGAAATTTTAAAAGCCTGTCACAGACAGCTTCAAAACTTTCTGCCACTGGGCTTTGTGTATAAGCTTTATAACATAGCTACTTGTATTACTTTTATACACCACTCTTTTCACTCTGCACGTATGCCTAAATTTTTTGCATAATAAAGGACTGTGCATAATTATTATTATCAAAAGTAATTTTTTTTTTTTAAGTTTTTATTATTTATCAATCAATTTTTTTTTCTTTTACTGCTTTTTAACTATTTATGAAACAACAATTGTAGTGTACACTGATTCTGTTAACAAATAAAAAATTATATCTGTTCTATATGTAAAACTGTTTGTGTTACTTCATTTCTTCTTTGTAGTATTTGACAATTGATTGTTAATTTGCGAAAAGAAATAAATCTTTTGATAATTAATTAAAACACAAAAATCAATATTCTGTGTTTATTTATTTATTTTTGCATTTGACTAAAAAACATTGGAAGGAAAAATAATTTTTATAAATGTTTATGCAATTCGTGGCTAAATACGATAATTTTCAACAGCTATTAAAAATTTCTACCTTTATGTGCGTAAAATTTCTCAATAGAGTTACAATTTTTTTTTCTTTTTTTTAATGGTTTTAATTGTTTTTTCTAAAAATGATATTCTTTGATTAAAGATGTCTTAAATTTGTTATCAATTTTGTGAGCTTTGAAAAGCAGATTCAATTATGTATTAATAGAGTTTTTTTTTTTTTTTTAATGGTATTTCTACTACAAAAAAATCTTGTGCAGGTATTTAATGTTATCAAATAAAAACCCTCCTGTTTTTGCTAATTTTTTTGCTGTAGTTTTACAGCATATAAAAGTCAATTTTTATGGTTGCCAACTGCTCTGTTTTGCTTTTTAGCACCAGTTTGACATTTTTTCCCCCTCCCACTTCACCAATGAGATTTGTTACAGAAATTTATAAAAAAAAAATTCTATTAAAAAATACTTATAGCCAAAAAGCAGAGAAATTGGCAACTATTCATTGTGACCAATGCGTAAATTTTTTGTCTTAAATGTGTTTTTTTTTTTTTTTTTTTTTTAATAGTCTTGGATACAAGTTTTTTTTTTTTTTTTCCAAAGGAAATATTTTATGCAAATGATGATGGATTTTTTGACTGCACATTTCAATTTTATAATTTTTTCCTCTCATAAAAATGAGGAAAAAATCTTTTATTTATTTATTTTTTCCTTTATTAAATATATTCTCCATCTCTCTTTCTTTCTTTCTTTTTTTTTTTTTTGTGTGTGTGTGCATGTGTGTGTGTATCACAGCTGCCAACTATTTTAATACTATACTGATTTGTTAACACCACTTTATCTGAGTCAAAATTTTTACTTTATGTAAGTATAAAAATTGTTTAAAAAAATTATGAAAGGCTTATTTTCAAAATTAGTGGTGGCTATGGTGTATATTTGGTGCATATGGTGTATATGTTATCGATTTTTAATTTAAAGGAAAAGTTCTTTATTATCTATAAAAGTTTCTGCTTTTCCCAGTATTGTGCCATTATAATTTCTTATGATATATATATATATTTAGGTAGTTGACAAAATAATGGAAACACTTTTGATTTTACCATTTAGCTAGCTATTAAAAAATACTTAATGAATCATCTTGAAACCTCAGGGATGCAAAGAACATGTTATACTTCCTATACTTCAATGAAAGTTTTGTCCTGAAGGCAAAGAAAACACTAGTAACAAAAAAAAAATATATATACTATGCTTAATAGATCATCATTATTATATATACTGTAAAAACCGGCATATGAGCCGCGGCCAGTACTGTCAAACTTAGGAAAATTTTTAGTCAATAGTCACCAATAACTTTTAAGAGTGACAGTTGATATATATAATAGACGACTACTCTTCGAAGTGATTAGACAAATGTTATAATTAAATTTTAATGGTGGCTATAGAATAAAGCACCGAGTGCGTCTCTTTCGCCGATTTTTACGTATATATATATATATATGAGAACATTACTCTGTAAAATAATAATGATTGATTTTTATTGTAGCTGTAGTATATGATAACTATGCTTCTAATAATTACCTCAATTCACGTGCATTCATGGTAAACCTTTATATTGATATAATGAAAACCTTTATATTAATATGAAGGTTTCTTTAATAAGATGGGGGGGGGGGGATTACTTTTTTTTCTTTTTTATAACATTCAAGTTTTTCAAACAAATGCAATGTCATTTTTAGAGAACTTGACATACTATAATAGAGACTACACACTGAAATTAGAATATTATATATCTTATGAGAATTTCTGCTAAATCATGTTTAATTTGCATGATCAAGAGTTAACAAAATTTCTTTTGCGTAATCTGTTAGCCAAATATTTAGAGTTATTCTTATAATAAATTCAAGCAAGTACAGTAAAAATTATGATAGATGCAATAGAATGAGTTGCTGTTCAAATCATACAAATTAATAAGTAGTTTTATGCATATTTTTATATCAACATACACTATGTTATCATTACTTGATGCAGAATCAAAATGAGTATAAAACCCCTTATTGACTTGCTTCATTTTAGAAGCGACTGGAAATTTAACCTATTCTAACATATATATCTTTCTACATTTTTATGGGTTTTGTTGTAAAAGTTAGCTGTATATGTTTTGTTAATAAATTATTTAACAGAAATTTTGTTGAAATTTGTGTGTTAATAATTAAACATTATTTAGTATGAATGTTTATATCTAATTGGATGTTTAATATTTCTATATTCTGATTGCAGTATATGTTTTATATTGTAGTATGGCAAGTTTTCTAAAAATGACATAATATTGATTTGAAAACTATGCATGTTATATAAAATAGTAATGATTCTTTTTCACCTGAAATTTGATCATCTGTAAGAATGAAAATCAACTTGGCAATTTATAAAGCTAAATAATAATATTCTGTAAAATAACTAAAACAAATTTCTTGTTTTTATTTAGTTTCTCAAAGATTATTTTTTGCTTAAAGTTGCACATCAGATTATTCCTTTCTTCTTTCCCATGTTATTCTATAATGTTTTTGTTGCTTCATTTTATAAGGATATCTCATTCAAAAATGAAGGTTTTTTTTTTTTTTTTTTTAATTCTGATTTTTGAATATACTCTTTGAACATGTTGCCTTTTAGCTTAGTGAGAAAAAAATTAAATGAATTTAAATATTTCATTTCATTAAGTAAACTTAGAACTCTAAATTCCAATCACTAAAAGAAATATTTAAATTTAATTTTTTAAAATAAATTTAAATATTTTATTTCGTCTAGTAAAACAGTCTAAATTTTAATCTCTAAAAGAAATAATAATAATAATAACTCATTAAGCTAATAGGTGACATTAATAAGAAAGCATCACAGAACTGGCATTGAAATTATTACTTACAAAACTTTGAATAAACACCATAAAATGCAATATACTCGCAACAATTGTTTCAGGTCGAAAAAGCACATGACCCTTCATCAGGCAAACGAAGTAAGTACGAGTGCTGCAGTCAAATGACTGTTACAACTTTATATGGTTTTGCTTTTCATTAAAAATGGTTTTGTGCATTGCCGCTTTGACTGCAGCACTCGTGCTTACTTTGTTCACCTGATGAAGGGTCGTGTGCTTTTTTGACCTGAAACAATTGTTGCAAGTTTATTGCATTTTATGGTGTTTATTCAAAGTTTTGTAAGCAATAAAAGGTGACATGTCCAAAGAGAAAAGAGAATTCAAAAAATTCATTTTTGAATGCAATACCCTTAAATATAAAACTCTAAGCAATAAAAATCCCATGGAATAACATGGGAAGGAAGAAAGGGAGAGTCTGACTGATGTACAACCTTAATTAACAAAATTTCTCTTCTGAAACTGGTATTTCACTAAATACTAAACTTTGGAACTTGCACTTGCATTAATAAGATTAGTTCTTTTTAATATTAGAGCACCTTTTTATATATTTCTCATTCATACGTTTTTCTATTTAGGTCCCGAATCATTCCATTGTATTCTAGTGTTAAAATATTTTTTTTTTATACGACACAAGTAAATTCTTAATTTCATTTCCCCTTTTTTTTTTCTCCTTGTAGAATCCCAAGTTTAAGGTTCATTCCAGGATTAAATATATATATATATATACTCTCCATTTTTTATTCTTATCTTTTTCGATTTCATTTTCTTAGAACTATAGTACATACCAAGTGGGATCTGCATCGATAGCCTGTGGAGGAGGGGGGCGGTTAGAGAAATATTCAGAAACAAGCAGTTGGGGACTAGGTAGATTAGTAGGTGTACAAGAAGCCAGGATTTCTTTGAGAGAAAGAAAAGTGACTACTTGTAGACCTCCCACTCTCTCCTTTAATTGCAAACTTTAATATTTATTATTCACTTCCGTTGGGTAGATTTGAATATAATACCAGAAGATTTTCTCATTTCTTATTGTGTTTGTTTGACATTTTGAGTTTATTGAGTTTATTTGACATCTTGACATGGAGAGACAAGTTTTTTTTTCTTTTAACCATTTGCGAAAATGTCATCTTTATTTAAAAAACGAAAGACTTTATCTTTAAAGGTTAAAATCTAAATCTTAAGGAATTTTTCTGAATTTCTATATTTTTAATTATCATTTAAATATTATTCTACCTTTTAAAATTATTTTAAATTTCATTAAAAAAATATCTTAGTCAAACAAATCTAAATGAAATCATGAAAATTTATTTGATTTTCATTACTAATATAACTCTTTATTGTGTATTAATGTGCTGAAACAAATTTTCAGTTGTACGTTTTTTTCATAATACGTTTATTACAAACAATTCCTTGAAAAATGTATAAATGGTGCTCCACTGTATTATAATTCTTTTTAATATTCTTTTATTTATTTATTTTTAGTGTAATCTGTGTCAAAGACAGAACTTATGTTAATCCTCAGTTGATAATAAAAGGTTTGAGCTGTTCTTAAGGGGATGCAATACCTATTGTTGTTAGCTGTAAAACCCTGTGTAAATTCTATGTAAATTTTGATATGTGAATTATCCATTATATAATGCATCTTTTTTAAATTTCATTTACACAACTGTTAAATTTTTCTTCTTTTGCAAAACTCTTCATAAATTTGTGTAATTTCAAAATAAATTTTTGGCAAATAAGAACAAATTTAATGGTTGTGAATTTTAAGAATGCAAAAGCAGAATTTTAAAAAATGCATTGAGTTATTCTGATAACATGAGATTTAGCTGCTTGCGTTTTTAGTTCTCTCCAAATTATTCAGACAAATTTTACCCATATCCTGTTTTGAAATTTAGAAATCTTGATCAATCATTTGAGGTGGCTGTCTCATATGATTTTCAAAGTCTTAATAAAAGCTTGACATTTGTATTCAGGGAACCTCAAAATGTATAATTAAGACAAAAATTCAGTATTAAAACTTGGATATCAAACAATACTTTGTCTACTGTGTGGATATGAAAAAGTTATTCCTGAACAGTTTTCCTGGACTTGTTAAAATGTTGCATAGCACTTTTGTCAATTATGTTCAATATAAAACAATGTTGAATAGCCCTGTATGTTGTCTATAAATTAAATACACAACACACACTTAAACTTAGAACATTATAACAAATATACAACACAATCTGAAATTCACTGCACTGAAAAATAAAAATAACACCATTCATCTGTTGCGAATAAATAGTTATTTTCTGAATCCCTAAACTAGAAATATAGCTATAATAAACTAAAGAACTCATGTACGATAAATATTTTAACTAAATAACTTCTTCACACACCATAAAATTAATTTAATGGCTTTTGCCTCTGAGGTAACTTGTACATGTTTTTTTTGCACCTGAAGAAGAAAGGTCCCGTTCTTTCAAAACTGATAGTGTTTACATTAATTTTTTGGTATGTGAAGAAGTTTTTTAGTTTAATTAGAAATATACATTTTCTAGTTCTGTGTATAAGGTAAACAAATAAACTGAACAGATGAAATGGTCGAGAATTTATAGTCTATATTTTCTAGATGGTGAAACAATATTATGAATATTATGAATCATTTGTATTGTGAGAAATTCTTGTTTGATTTTCTAGAATTGGGTTATAAACCAAAATTATAGATACTAAAACTCACCTCTTGTGTTTGCATTTATTTGCAGAGATTTTTAAATAAATTTGACCATGATAGTATCGGAAAACATTAAAATTCTAATAGGAGTTTCCAGAACTCCCTATCAAAGGGAACTAGAATTTATAATGATGACATGGAACTATTTTTACCAGAACTACAATTTATTTTCTAGATCTCAATCGGTTTTATATTTATTTATTTTTTTCCCCCAGTGTACCAGCATTTTCCAAATATATTTGTACTATATCCCAGTTATTTTGTGTTACCTTGTAAATAAATGATGAAGATTTTTCTACCATATTCTATGCAAAATATGCCTTTATACATATAAAAATATGGGCTCCTTTTTTGTTTAGTATAGTCTGATGCTAAACTCTATTTACCAGAAATTTCGCCCATGTAATGTATTTGAATTTTCTTGGCTGTCCCTGTGTAAAAATCTTTTTTTTTCTATCTTTACAAACAGTCTAGAATTCCTATGTGATACAGATTTGGAATATTGAACTTGGACTTCAAAACTCATAATTGAGACAAAAATACTGCTTTGAAAATTGGACATCGAGCAATACTTTGTCTACTGCGTCCGCGTGGGTATAAAAAAGTTATAATTCATAAGCAGTTTTCTTGGGCTTGATAAAATGCAGTACAGTGGAGAGTCAAAAATCCACACGACTTGGAACCAGAAGTTGTGCGGATTTTGGGGCCATAAAATATTTGAATTTAAAAAAAAAAAAAAAAAAAAAAAAGGTAGAATGTTAATCAAATAAAATACATAACACAATTTCACTTCTATATTAAATTATGAGGTAAAAACAGTAAATGTAAAATTTAGATATCTGTTCAGTTGTAATTTGTTTTAAAACATCATTCTGAACTTTTTTTTTTATTGTAGTTACAACTTTGTTGTTCTAAGAATTTAAGTTATTTCTCCCCTACAGTTATGTTATGCCTTCATCAAAAAAGCATTTAAAAAAAAAAATAGTTTGCATCACCGTATATCTCATTGATATCATCATCATCCTAATTTTCTTTCAATGGATTTATTTATAAATAATTTCAATGTCAGTAACTTGGTTCTGAACTGTTAGTTCATCTAAATTAGAGATGCCGTCTACAATATGGTCTCTTCCTTTAAAGCACATTCCCCACATATGATTGATTTAGATTAAAAAAAAAAAAAATCTATTTGGCATCTACTGGATCAACATAAAATACACTAATAGTAGTATCACCATTTTCTTTGTCAAGGAAAATGGATTTTGTTATTCATTTACAAGTGTGGCTTGAGTAACCAAATTCCAACTATAAGGTACAGACAGTTTCATATTGAAAAAATACTTGTACTCACACAATGTAAGTGTAATTGTAATATCTTTACATTCAAGATATTTTTCAAAAATTCCAATTTGCAGTTTTGCTAATTTATTAGTTACTAGCAGTGAATTTCATCATTTATATCTGACAAGCTGTGCGGATCTTCTTGTTGGTGGATTTCTGACGCTCTACTGTATAGCACTTTCGTTATTTATCTTCAATAAAAAATAATGTTGAATAGCCCTGTATATTGTCTATAAATTATACACACACTTTACTCAAATTTAGCAAAATATGTTAAATACACAACACAATTTGAAATTCACTTCAAGCAATTTCCAAGTATATCTCTGTTATATCCCAATTCTTTTGGCTACCATGTAAACGAATAATGAATGATTTTTCTAAAGATGCTAAACTGTATCTACCAGAATTTTCCCTCATGTATATAATATATTTGAATTCTCTTGGATGTCTTTGTGTACAATTTTTTTTTAATTCTCAATGTTTAGTGTAGAATCTCTATGGGATACAGATTTGCAATACTGAGCTTGGATTTTCTGTCAGTATGTATTCTTGGGATATGCTAATAACAGACTCATGCAGACCAACCAAAAATAACCTGTTTTTTTTTTTTTTTTTACAGGGTGCCTCAAAACAGGTAAATAAAGCAGAAATTTGATTTTGAAAATTTAACCTCAAAACAATTCTTTCCCTATCATACATATATGGATAAGCAAAATCAAAAAAATCATCTGAGAATTCATTTGTTATTACAGCGTAAAAAAAAAAAAAAAATAAATAAATATATATATATTATATAAATTTGCAAATAAATTACATGCTTGCATATAGTTATTATTTTATTTAGTAATTTTTTTAAAATAAAAAATGCCAGTCTTAATTTAAAATATGTGACTGGATCGCAAATCTACCTTAAGAAGAACGAAAATTTGTTTTAATTTAAATGCTATTGTGTACATTATCTTTTTGTAGTATATTTACAGATTTACATTTTGATTTTGATGTATGGTCCCTCTGTGTTCAGCATTCTAATTTCAATTGAGTATAACTCAATTGTAATGATAGTTATGTGGCTTTTTGTAATGGTATTGTTGCATAAAAAAAAAATTCTTCTAATAGACCAAATTTGTCTAGAGGGGGTCATATAAAATTTTTAAAAATGTAACATTTTGAAAATTAACGAGAAGAAATTTTTTATGAACGTAGTATTATTCTTTACAACAATTTTGTAATTTACACTACCCACTTTTCTGTAATAGGTAAAGAATAAAACCATTTTTCAGTCTTTTTGGGACACCCTGTATAAAGCAGCTCTTTTACCTGCTGGATATGGATGTCCAATAATCAAGAAAATCTTTCTCAGTTTCATCCCTATGTTTAAATGATAAAATTGGTAGTTACTGTAAGAGAAATATCCAAATGCTGCTTTTTTTGGTCCCTTAGTATATGCATATGTACTGACTAGGGGGCTCTGCCCACCTGATCACTGCTTTGTCTTTCACTGGTTAGGAATATTTAAAGCATAACACAAGACAGAAACAGAACAATATTAAAGAAATCCCTATATTTAATATCAAATTGAAATATACAACATTTAATCAAATATCATTTGTTTAAATAAAATCTGTCTTAACATGCAACAACTTAATAGCAATTTGCCCCCATTTTGGCAAAAACATATGCTAGTAATGGGATAAATTACTTTTTAATAGCACATAAAGGGGAGCACATATTATAGTTTTAAAAAATTAAAGAACACGCTTTTATAGAAATGTGAACTGAAAAGCACAAAATATCTATCTTAGTATTAAAATGCAGGGTAAGAGAAAATCGTGTGAGTGACACACTATAATATTTGCATACATTTAAATCTTTAATTAAAATAATTTGGAATTAAACAAAAACCATTTAAAAAAAATATCTCCCCTGACTGGGCTCGAACGCTAGACCCTTTAGGTTCGTAGCGCGGAGCTTTACCTCACAGCCACAGCCTTCATGTAGGGAAAGTCTTTTTTACAATATAGATTTTATGTTTGCTCCCAGAGCGGTTACAAACATTCCTACAGGTGAAGCTAATAAACAGCGTGTTAAAAAAAAAGGGCTTAATGTGAGAATAAACAAAATTAAATAAATTCAGTTGCCAACCCCAAGATGTATGCATCCATCCAAAGAGGTTATGATCTAACATCGTTGAACGTGTCAGCTTACACTCTGCACCGTAGCTCTGCAAATTAATAAAGTGGATTTTATTGTCATGAAGTCATGATATTTCTTCAATTTATTTATTTCTACTACATTTTCAATAAAAGATTTAAAAATTAAAATATAATACATAAAAATAAAGAATAATTATATTAATTAAATCTATAAAATATATTTTCATTAAAATTTCTTTGTTTTTATTAAAATCTCAATCTTTTTTGTTTAATTACGATATTTTTATCATGTTTTTCTTTTTAAATAAGATTTTTAACTATGGTTTGTGATCATCATCTTGGAAAAATAAAATTATTTGTTGTCTTTTAGCTTCCATTTTAGATATTTCTTTTCAGAAGGCGATTTCTTCGTTTATTTATTTATTTTTTAGTTTATCATTATTCCGGTTTAATCCAGTTTTAATTCCTTTTAGAAAAATCCACCAACAATCGTTAATTTAACATCATATGTATAATTTGAAATTATTTGTTAGTTTTAATTTCGCCTAAATTTTGATTGACTCAGCCAATATTATGACATATTAACCCATTAGTAGTTGCTAGTTGGTCGATTTGCCGCCCATCCTTTAGTGTAACCAAATTTTTAGAAGTGGCATTTGATATGCCCAAAAGGCGAATAAAATAGAAGAAACCTCGATTACATCACTTCTTAAAATTATTGGTGAGAATTGAATAAAAAGTGAGTGTGCAATCTGTACCAGGTGGCGCTGTCTATAGCGACTACTAACGGGTTAAACTATTTGAAAAATCACTCGAAAATGTCAACGAAATTTTAATTTTGACTCACTACTAAACTAATACAGTTAAGATGCACCTCTAAATTATTAAGATCTCTGCTCATTGAGCACTTGAAAAATATCTTTTCTATAATAATAATAATAATAATATATTAGCGGGTCAGTATTTTCAAATGAATCACTAACAGTAAATTTTAGTCTTAAGAAAAGAAATTTAAAAAAAAGCATTTCTGATCGGGTAAAAAGTCGCCCAGGGTCCCCGCTGCATTCGGCAGCGCAGTCCCGTGCGAGCTGCGTGCGCGTATTCCTTCCCTGACCCTTCGTGCCCCCTAAAAAAAATCATTTCTAATCGGGAAAAACTCACACCGGGTCCCCACTGCCTTCGGCAGCGCAGACCCATGTGCGCTGCACACGCACGTGTGAAGATATACGTGCGTTGCGCGCACATATTCCTTTTCAAATCAAATTTTTACTCTTAAGAAAAGAAAATTTAAAAAAATCATTTCTCATCGGGTTCAAAAAAATTAAAAAAAAATCATTTCTCTGCCCTTGGCAGGACAGACCCATGCGCGATGTGCGCGCACGTGTAAAGGTACACGCCCGCTGCGTGCACATATTCCTTCTCAAATAAAATTTTTATTTTTAAGAAAAGAAAATCATTTCTCGTCTGTTAAAAAGTCGGACCGGATACCCAATGCCTTCGGCAGCGCAGTCCCGCGCGCGCCGCGAGCGCACAAGTTAGGGGATACGCGCGCGGTGCACGCCTATTTCTTCCCCTACCTTTCGGCTCCTCCTAATTAACCTACATATACCAATTTTGAACAGTCTAACTCAATTAGCTGAGATGCAAAAGAAAACCTAATCAGGACACCTCAAAACGTGTAAATCTGGTGAAATCTTTCGATAATATAAAAGAACTTTAAAATTTCTTTCGAAAGATGTATTAAAAAGAATTTAATCATAATTAGAAATTGAAATATTGAAATTTTAAAATATTACTGCAACATCTCGCGGTAGAAATTTCTGTAATCTACTGTTCGATTCCAAATCAACAAAGCTTTCTAATGATATATTACTTATGAATTTATTTTAATTAGTAGCTGAGATACAAAAGAAAACCGATTCAGGAGACCTCAAAACGTGTAAATCAGGTGAAATGTCGAATTCCACTTTCGATAATATAAAAAAGAACTTTAAAATATCTTTCGAATGATCTATTAAAAATAATTTAATCATAAATAGAAATTGCAATATTGGAATTTTAAAATATTGCAGCGCCGTCTGGCGGAAGAAATTTCTGTAATCTACTACTCGATTTCAAATCAACAAAGCTTTCTAATGCTGTATTACTTATGAATTTATTTTAATTAGTACCTGAGATGCAAAAGAAAACCGATTCAGGAGACCTCAAAACGAGTAAATCGGGTGAAATCTCAAATTCCACTTTCGATAATATAAAAGTACTTTAAAATATTTTTCAAATGATGTATTAAAAATAATTTAAACATAATTAGAATCTGACATTGAAATTTTAAAATATTACAGCGCCATGACACCTCAAAACGTGTAAGTCAGGTTAAATTTCGAATTCCATTACCTACGGTAGTCGTTTAATGGAAGTAAATAGAAAAAGAAATTTGTGTTGCTATAGAACCTGGCATCCTCTTTCGCGAAATATAATGTCAGGCGTGTTAAGATAAAATTTAATTTGCCATTAATATGTAATCTTTTGTTTATTGACCAAAATCGATGAAATTTGAACTGCAAGTTTTTTTTCTGGTGTTAAGATTGTATACTAAGTGACGCGTGCGAAAATGAAAAATTGAAGAAATTTGCAATTTTGTATCCCAGTCAAAATACATCTGATTCTCAATCAGTTTCAGGTGTTTTTTTTTGCTTTCTGTTGCAGATATCGTTTCCTCTGTGAATGGGTTGTCATGGTAACGGCAATGAACGTCTGCAGAATTTCATTACGGAATTCATTATGGAATGAAGGTCGCCGTATTCAATGGTTTAATGCCTAAAATTTAAAAAAATATCGGCAGGGATGGATTTACAAAAACCCACGGAATTTCCTCTATCAGCTTCTTCTTTGGAGGTACGCGGTTCCGGATTAAAATGACTCTCGCTTGCCATTTTGAATCGTTTTTTCGTTAGATGTGTCGACGTTTTAATTAATATCTCCGTTAATTAGCGTTGCATCGTTTAGCAAATTAGATAACGTACATCTGCGATACATTCTCCGTCCGACGGTACCTGTTCAAAGTCCGTGCGACCATCAGCGGCCGTGCTTTAGCTGCTTCAATCCGTTTCTCTCAGACACACACACGAGCATAGAATTTAATAATATAAGAGACTAGTGGGCCAGTATTTTCAAATGAATCACTATTATTAATGAATCACTAAAAGTGACTTTTAGTCTGAAGAAAAAAAAATCGTATCTGATAGGGTAAAAAGTCGCCCAGGGTCCCCACTGCCTTCGGCAGCGCAGTCCCATGCGTGCTGCACACGCACGTGTGAAGGTTTACGTG
This sequence comes from Salticus scenicus, assembly GCA_963930645.1. Lineage (NCBI taxonomy): Eukaryota > Metazoa > Arthropoda > Arachnida > Araneae > Salticidae > Salticus > Salticus scenicus. Next base: position 105,507,002 of record OZ005657.1, read on the forward strand.
CGTTGCGCGCACATATTCCTTCTCAAATCAAATTTTTATTCTTAAGTAAAGAAAATTAAAAAAATCATTTCTCAGCGGGTTCAAAATCAGACCGGGTCCCCACTGCCTCAGGCAGCGAAGTCCCGTGTGCGCTGCGCGCTCACAAATTAAGAGTTACACGCGCTACGTGCGCGTATTACTTCCCTGACCTTTCGTGCCTCCTAAAAAAACATTTCTGATCGGGTAAAAACTCATACAGGTTCCCCACTGCCTTCGGCAGCGCAGACCCATGCTCGCTGCGCGCACATATTCCTTCTCAAATCAAATTTTTATTCTTAAGAAAATAAAATTAAAAAAAATCATTTCTCATCGGTGAAAAAGTCGGACCGGGTCCCCACTGCCTTCGGCAGCGCGGTGCACGCCTATTACTTCCCCACCCTTTCAGCTCCTCCTAATTAACCTACATATACCAATTGTGAACGGTCTAACTCAATTAGCTGAGATACAAAAGAAAACCTAATCAGGAGACCTCAAAACGTGTAAATCTGGTGAAAACTTTCGATAATATAAAAGAACTTTAAAATATCTTTCGAATGATGTATTAAAAAGAATTTAATCATAATTAGAAATTGAAATATTGAATAAAATATTACAGCGCCATCTGGCGGTAGAAATTTCTACCTAAGTAATCGCCTGTTCGATTCCAAATCAACAAAGCTTTCTAATGATGTATTACTTATGAATTTATTTTAATTAGTACATGAGATGCAAAAGAAAACCGATTCAGGAGACCTCAAAACAAGTAAATCGGGTGAAATCTCGAATTCCATTTTCGATAATATAAAAGTACTTTAAAATATTTTTCGAATAATGTATTAAAAATAATTTAAAAATAATTAGAATCTGAAATATTGAAATTTTAAAATATTACAGCGCCATGACACCTCAAAACGTGTAAGTCAGGTTAAATTACGAATCCCATTACCTACGGTAGTCACTTAATGGAAAGAAATAGAAAAAGAAATTTGTGTTGCTATAGAACCTGGCATCCTCTTTCGAGAAATATAATGTCAGGCGTATTAAGGTAAAATTTAATTTGCAATTAATATGTAAATCATTTGTTTATTGACCAAAATCGATGAAATTTGAACTGCAAGTTTGTTTTGTGGTGTTAAGATGGTATACTATGTGACGTGTGCGAAAGTGAAAAATTGAAGAAATTAGAAATTTGCAATTTTGTATCCCAGTCAAATTACATCTGATTCTCAATCAGTGGCAGGTGTTTTTTTTTTTTTTTGCTTTCTGTTGTTGACATCGTTTCCTCTGTGAATGGGTTTTCATGGTAACGGCAAGGAACGCCTGCAGAATTTGATTACGGAATTCATTATGGAATGAAGGTCGCCGTAATCAAAGGTTTAATTCCTAAAATTAAAAAAATTATAACTCATTCAGTTTTTGAAAAAATCTCTCATTCTTTTGTGAAGTGAATTGTGGAATCGAGATCTATATACCAAAAAAAAAAAAAAAAAAAAAAGATTTATCCCTGAACCATAAAATGTTTCGTGAAAAAAGCATGTTTCGGATAGTCTAAAAATAGTCTGAAAACTTTCGATAATATAAAAGAACTTTAAAATATCTTTCGAATGAGGCATTAAAAAGAATTTAATCTTAATCAGAAATTGAAATATTGAAATTTTAAAATATTACAGCGCCATCTGGTGGTAGAAATTTCTACCTAGGTAATCTACTGTTCGATTCCAAATCAACAAAGCTTTCTAATGATGTATTACTTTTGAATTTATTTTATTATGTAGCTGAGAAGCAAAAAAAAACCTATTCAGGGGACCTTAAAACGTGTAAATCGGGGCAAATCACGAATTCCACTTTCGATAATATAAAAGTACTTTAAAATATTTTTCGAATGATGTATTAAAAATAATTTAAACATAATTAGAATCTGAAATATTGAAATTTTAAAATATTACAGCGCTATGACACCTCAAAACGTGTAAGTCAGGTTAAATTTCGAATTCCTTTCAAATTTTTCCATTCAAATTCCATTTTCCAATGAAATCCATTCCTACCCTGCTTGTAGATCTATATACAAAAAAAAAAAAAAAAAAAAAAGATTTATCTCTGAACTATTTTGAGGTATAAGATGTTTTGTGAAAAAAGCATGTTTCCTATATTTTAAAAATGTGGTTCGCTAATCCGTATTTTGTAAAAATGTTTATATGGTTCGAGATAGGATTACATGACCTTTCGAAATATGCATGTTGTTAAGAAATTGGTCTGTTGTTCTTTCGTACATGGCGTTTCAAAAAAGACGACCGGAAAAAAGAGACATTTTCAACCTTTTTAAAACTTTTTTTAAAAATATAAAAAAGCCGTATTTAAAAAAAATCGGTCGTAAGAATAGGTAATAAATGCTCTTTCTCGTGGGACAGGTGTATTTTCGATATCTCCAACAGATCGGCAGCGATGGGTTTACAAAAACCCACGAAATTTCCTGTCTGCTTCTTCTTTGGAGGTGCGCGGTTCCTGATGAAAATGACGCTCGCCTGCCATTTTGAATCGTTTTTTCGTTAGACGTCGACGTTTTAATTAATATCTCCCTTAATTAGCGTCGCATCGTTTAGCAAATTAGATAACGTACATCTGCGATAAATTCTCCGTCCGACGGTACCTGTCCGAAGTCCGTTCTACCATTAGCGGTCGAGCTTTAGCTGCTTCATACCGTTTCTCACAGACAGACAGACACACACACACGCGCATTGTATTTAATAATATAAGAGACTAGTGGGCCAGTATTTTCAAATAAATCACTATTATTAATGAATCACTAACAATAACTTTTAGTCTTAAGAAAAGAGGTAAAAAAAAAAAAAAAAAAATCATTTCTGATAGGGTAAAAGGTCGCCCACGATCCCCACTGCCTTCGGTATAGCGCAGTCAAATGCGTGCTGCACACGCACGTGTGAAGGTTTACGTGCGTTGCGCGCACATATTCCTTCTCAAATGAAATTTTTTTTCTTAAAAAAAGAAAATTAAAAAAATCATTTCTCATCGGGTTCAAATTGAGACCGGTTCCCCACTGCCTTACTCAGCGTTGTCCCGTGGGCGTTGCGCGCGCACAAATTAAAAGTTACACGCACTGCGCGCGCGTATTCTTTCGCTTGCCATTCGTGCCCCCTAAAGAAAAATTTCTCATCGGGTAGGCAGCGCAGACCCATGCGCGCTCCGCGCACATATTCCTTCTCAAATCAAATTTTTATTCTTAAGGAAAGGAAATAAAAAAAATCATTTCTGATCGGGTTCAAAATAAGACCGGGTTCCCTCTGGTTTCGGCAACGCTGTCCCGTGCGAGCTGCGCGCGCACAAATTAAGAGTCACACGCGCTGCGCGCTTGTATTCCTTCCCTGACCTTTCGTGCCCCCTAAAAAAACATTTCTGATCGGGTAAAAACTCATACAGGGTTCCCACTCTCCTTCGGCAGCGCAGACCCATGCGCGCACATATTTCTTCTTAAATGAAATTTTTACTCTTAAGAAAAGAAAATAAAAAAAATCATTTCTCATCGGTTAAAAAGTCGGACCGGGTCCCCTCTGCCTTCGGCAGTGCTCTGCACGCGTATTTCCTCCCCACCCTTTCAGCTCTACCTAATTAACCTACATATACCAAATTTGAACGGTCTAACTCAATTAGCTGAGATGCAAAAGAAAACCTATCAGGACACCTCAAAACGTGTAAATCTGGTGAAAACTTTCGATAATATAAAACAACTTTAAAATATCTTTCGAATGATGCATTAAAAAGAATTTAATCTTAATCAGAAATTGAAATATTGAAATTTTAAAATATTACAGCGCCATCTGGTGGTAGAAATTTCTACCTAAGTAATCTATTGTTCGATTCCAAATCAACAAAGGTTTCTAATGATGTATTACTTTTGAATTTATTTTAATAAGTAGCTGAGAAGCAAAAGAAAACCGACTCAGGAGACCTCAAAACGTGTAAATCGGGGGAAATCTCGAATTCCACTTTCGATAATATAAAAGTACTTTAAAATATTTTTCGAATGATGTATTAAAAATAATTTAAACATAATTAGAATCTGAAATATTGAAATTTTAAAATAGTACAGCGCCATGACACCTCAAAACGTGTAAGTCAGGTTAAATTTCGAATTCCATTCAAATTTTTCCATTCAAATTCCATTTTCCATTGAAATCCATTCCTACCCTGCTTGTAGATCTATATACAAAAAAAAAAAAAAAAAAAAAAAAAAAGATATATCTCTGGACTATTTTGAGTTATAAAATATTTTGCGAAAAAAGCCTGTTTCCTATATTCTAAAAATATGGATCGCTAATCCGTATTTTGTAAAAATGTTTATATGGTTCGAGAGAGGATTACATGACCTTTCGAAATATACAAGTTGTTCAGAAATTGGTCTGTTGTTCTTTCGTACATGGCGTTTCAAAAAAGACGACCGGAAAAAAGAGACATTTTCAACCTTTTTTAAAACTTTTTTTAAAAATATAAAAAAGCCGTATTTAAAAAAAAAAAATCGGTCGTAAGAATCGGTAATAAATGCTCTTTCTCATGGTACAGGTGTATTTTCGATATCTCCAACAGATCGGCAGCGATGGGTTTACAAAAACCCACGAAATTTCCTCTGTCTGCTTCTTCTTTGGAGGTACACGGTTCCTGATGAAAATGACGCTCTCCTGCCATTTTGAATCGTTTTTTCGTTAGACATGTGTCGACGTTTTAATTAATATCTCCGTTAATTAGCGTCGCATCGTTTAGCAAATTAGATAACGTACATCTGCGATAAATTCTCCGTCCGACGATACCTGTCCGAAGTCCGTGCTACCATTAGCGGTCGAGCTCTAGCTGCTTCATACCGTTTCTCACAGACAGACACACACACACACACGCATTGTATTTAATAATATAAGAGACTACTGGGCCAGTATTTTCAAATGAATCACTATTATTAATGAATCACTAACAATAACTTTTAGTCATAAGAAAAGAAAAAAAAAATCATTTCTGATAGGGTAAAAAGTCGCCCACGGTCCCCACTGCCTTCGGCAGCGCAGTCCCTTGCGTGCTGCACACTCACGTGTGAAGGTTTACGTGCGTTGCGCGCACATATTCCTTCTCAAATCAAATTTTTATTCTTAAGAAAAGAAAATTAAAAAAATCATTTCTCATCGGGTTCAAAATCAGACCGGTTCCCCGCTGCATTAGGCAGCGTAGTCCCGTGCGCGCTGCGCGCGCACAAATTAAATGTTACACGCGGTGCGCGCGCGTATTCCTTCCCTGACCTTTCGTGCCCCTTAAAAAACATTTCTGATCGGGTAAAAACTCATACAGTGTCCCCACTTCCTTCGGCAGCGCACATAGGTCTTTATAGGTATTTATTATATAGGTTTTATTTATAGGTTTTTATTCCTTCTCAAGTCAAATTTTTACTCTTAAGAAAATAAAATAAAAAAAATCATTTCTCATCGGTTAAAAAGTCGGTATAAAGTACTATAAAATATTTTTCGAATGATTTATTAAAAATAATTTAAAGGTAATTAGAATCTGAAATATTGAAATTTTAAAATATTACAGCGCCATGACACCTCAAAACGTGTAAGTCAGGTTAAATTTCGAATTTCATCACCTACGGTAGTCTGTTAATGGAAGTAAATAGAAAAAGAAATATTTTTAACTTAAGTGTATTTGTGTTGATATAGAAACTAGCATCCTCTTTCGAGAAATATAATGTCAGGCGTGTTAAGATAAAATTAATTTGCAATTAATATGAAAATCTTTTGTTTATTGACCAAAATCGATGAAATTTGAACTGCAAGTTCGTTTTGTGGTGTTAAGATTGTATACTAAGTGTCGTGTGCGAAAGTAAAAAATTGAAGAAATTAGAAATTTGCAATTTTGTATCCCAGTCAAAATACATCTGATTCTCAATCAGTGGCAGGTGTTTTTTTTTCGCTTTCTGTTGCAGACATCGTTTCCTCTGTGAATGGGTTGTCATGGTAACGGCAACGAACGCCTGCGGAATTTCATTACGGAATTCATTATGGAATGAAGGTCGCCGTTTTCAATGGTTTAATGCCTAAAATAAAATAAAATATAACTCATTCAGTTTTTGAAAAATTTTCTCAATCTTTTGAGAAGTGAATTGTGAAACCGATACAAAAAAAAAAAAAAAAAAATTATCTCTAAACTATTTTGAGTTATAAAATGTTTCGTGAAAAAAGCATGTTTCGGATAGTCTAAAAATATGGATCGCTAATCCGTATTTTGTAAAAATGTTTATATGTTTCAAAACAGTATTAAATGACCTTTCGAAATCTACAAGTTGTTAAGGAATTGGTCTGTTGTTCTTTCGTATAGGGCGTTTCAAAAAAGACTATCGAGAAAAAGAGAAATTTTCAACCCTTTTTAAAACTTTTTAAAAAAATATAAAAAAGCCGTATTTAAAAAAAAAAAAAATCGGTCGTTAGAATCGGAAATAAATGCTCTTTCTCGTGGTACAGGTGTATTTTCTATATTTCCAACAGATCGGTAGCGATGGGTTTACAAAAACCCACGAAATTTCCTCTCTCTGCTTCTTCTTCGGAGGTACGCGGTTCCGGATGAAAATGACGCACGCCTGCTATTTTGAATCGTTCTTCCGTTAGACATGTGTCGACGTTTTAATTAATATCTCCGTTAATTAGCGTCACATCGATTAGCAAATTAGATAACGTACATCTGTGATAAATTCTCCGTCCGACGGTACGTGTTCGAGGACCGTGCGACCATTAGCGGCGGAGCTTTAGCTGCTTCAATCCGTTTTTCAGACACACACACACGCGCGCATAGAATTTCATAATATAAGAGACTAGTGGGCCAGTATTTTCAAATGAATCACTATTATTAATGAATCACTAACAGTAACTTTTAGTCTTAAGAAAAGAAATTAAAAAAAAAAAATCATTTATTATAGGTTAAAATGTCGCCCAGGGTCCCCACTGCCTTCGGCAGCGCAGTCCCATGCGTGCTGCACACGCACGGGTAGAGGTTTACGTGCGTTGCGCGCACATATTCCTTCTCAAATCAAATTTTTATTCTTAAGAAAAGGAAATTAAAAAAATCATTTCTGATCGGGTTCAAAATAAGACCGGGTTCCCTCTGCTTTCGGCAGCGCAGTCCCGTGCGAGCTGCGCGCGCACAAATTAAGAGTCACACGCGCTGCGCGCTTGTATTCCTTCCCTGACCTTTCGTGCCCCCTAAAAAAACATTTCTGATCGGGTAAAAACTCATACAGGGTTTCCACTGCCTTCGCCAGCGCAGACACATGCGCGCTGCGCGCACATATATCTTCTCAAATCAAATTTTTACTCTTAAGAAAAGAAAATTAAAAAAAAATCATTTCTTATCGGTTAAAAAGTCGGACCGGGTCCCCACTGCCTTCGGCAGTGCTGGGCACGCCTGTTTCCTCCCCACATTTTCAGCTCTTCCTAATTAACCTACATATACCAAATTTGAACGGTCTAACTCAATTAGCTGAGATGCAAAAGAAAACCTATCAGGACACCTCAAAACGTGTAAATCTGGTGAAAACTTTCGATAATACCCCACTAAAAATAATCTGAAGATATTCTTGAGAAAATAGTATTTTCTTAAGAGTATCTTCAAATACTTAAAAATATTTTGAAGATTTATCTTTTTCTATAAAATATCTTCAGAAAATTTAAATACATTATAAAGAAATTTTGTAAATTTTTTTAAGAATGGGCCAAATAACTTAAGATATTCTGCAGATTTTCTCCAAAAACACCTGCAGAATATTTTGAGATTATTTTTAGTGGGGATATAAAAGAACTTTAAAATATCTTTCGAATGATGCGTTAAAAAGAATTTAATCTTAATCAGAAATTGAAATATTGAAATTTTTAAATATTACAGCGCCATCTGGTGGTAGAAATTTCTACCTAAGTAATCTACTGTTCGATTCCAAATCAACAAAGCTTTCTAATGATGTATTACTTTTGAATTTATTTTATTAAGTAGCTGAGAAGCAAAAGAAAACCGATTCAGGAGACCTCAAAACGTGTAAATCGGGGGAAATCTCGAATTCCACTTTCGATAATATAAAAGTACTTTAAAATATTTTTCGAATGATGTATTAGAAATAATTTAAACATAATTAGAATATGAAATATTGAAATTTTAAAATATTACAGCGCCATGACACCTCAAAACGTGTAAGTCAGGTTAAATTTCGAATTCCATTCAAATTTTTCCATTCAAATTCCATTTTCCATTGAAATCCATTCCTACCCTGCTTGTAGATCTATATACAAAAAAAAAAAAAAAAAGATTTATCTCTGAACTATTTTGAGTTATAAAATATTTTGTGAAAAAAGCCTGTTTCCTATATTCTAAAAATATGGATCGCTAATCCGTATTTTGTAAAAATGTTTATATGGTTCGAGAGAGGATTACATGACCTTTCGAAATATACAAGTTGTTCAGAAATTGGTCTGTTGTTCTTTCGTACAAGGCGTTTCAAAACAGACGATCGAGAGAAAGAGAAATTTTCAACCCTTTTTAAAACTTTTTTTAAAAATATAAAAAAGCCGTATTTAAAAAAAAAAAATCGGTCGTAATAATCGGTAATAAATGCTCTTTCTCGTGGTACAGGTGTATTTTCGATATCTCCAACAGATCGGCAGCGATGGGTTTACAAAAACCCACGAAATTTCCTCTCTCTGCTTCGTCTTTGGTGGTACGCGGTTCCGGATGAAAATGACGCTCGCCTGCCATTTTGAATCGTTTTTTCGTTAGACATGCGTCGGCGTTTTAATTAATATCTCCGTTAATTAGCGTCGTATCGTTTAGCAAAGTAGATAACGTATATCTGCGATAAATTCTCCGTCCGACGGTACCTGTCCGAAGTCCGTGCTACCATTAGCGGCCGAGCTTTAGCTGCTTCATACCGTTTCTCACAGACAGACACACACACACACACACGCATTGTATTTAATAATATAAGAGACTAGTGGGCCAGTATTTTCAAATGAATCACTATTATTAATGAATCATCGAGAAATATAATGGTATGATCGAGAAATATAATGGACCTTTCCAAATATATCAGTTGTTAAGAAATGGGTCTGTTATTATTTCGTACAGGGCAATTCAAAAATAACGATCGAGAACAGGAGAAATTTTCGACACTTTTTAAAACTCTTTTTTTTGAATATAAAAAACTCGTATTTAAAAAAAAAAATTGTACCGTAAGAATCGGTAATAAATACTCTTTCTCGTGGTACAGGTGTATTTTCGATATCTCCAACAGATCGGCAGCGATGGATTTACAAAAACCCACGAAATTTCCTCTCTCTTTTTCTTCTTTGGAGGTACGCGGTTCTGGGTGAAAATGAATATTTTCAAATGAATCACTATTATTATTGAATCACTAACAATAACTTTTAGTCTTAAGAAGTAAAAAAAAATCATTTCTGATAGGGTAAAAAGTCGCCCACGGTCCCCACTGCCTTCGGCAGCGCAGTCCCATGCGTGCTGCGCACGCACGTGTGAAGGCTTACGTGCGTTGCGCACACATATTCCTTCTCAAGTCAAATTTTTATTCTTAAGAAAAGAAAATTAATAAAATCATTTCTCATCGGGTTTAAATTCAGACCGGATCCCCACTGCCTTAGGCAGAGTAGTCCCGTGCTTTCTGTTGCAGATATCGTTTCCTCTGTGAATGGGTTGTCATGGTAACGGCAATGAACGCCTGCAGAATTTCATTACGGAATTCATTATGGAATGAAGGTCGCCGTATTCAATGGTTTAATGCATAAAATTAAAAAAATTATAACTCATTCAGTTTTTGAAAAAATGTCTCAATCTTTTGAGAAATGAATTGTGGAACCGAGATCTACATACAAAAAAAAAAAAAAAAAAAAAAAAAAAGATTTATCTCTAAACGATTTTGAGTTATGAAATGTTTTGTGAAAAAGTCGATGTTTCGTAAAATCGGTATTTTGTGAAAATGTTTATATGGTTCGAAAGAGGATTAAACGACCTTTCGAAATATACAAGTTGTTAAGAAATTGGTCTGTTATTCTTTCGTACAGGGCGTTTCAAAAAAGGCGATCGAGAAAAAGAAAAAATTTTAACCCTTTTTAAAACTTTTTTTTAAAATATAAAAAAGCCTTTAAAAAAAAAAAAAAACGGTCGTAAGAATCGGTAATAAATGCTCTTTCTCGTGGTACAGGTGTATTTTTGATATCTCCAACAGATTGGCAGCCATGGGTTTACAAAAACCCACGAAATTTCCTATCTCAGCTTCTTCTTTGGAGGTACGCGGTTCCGGATTAAAATGACGCTCGCCTGCCATTTTGAATCGTTTTATCGTTAGACATGTGTCGACGTTTTAATTAATATCTCCGTTAATTAGCGTTGCATCGTTTAGCAAATTAGATAACGTACATCTGCGATACATTCTCCGTCCGACGGTACCTGTTCGAAGACCGTGCGACCATCAGCGGCCGTGCTTTAGCTGCTTCAATCCGTTTCTCACAGACACACACACGAGCATAGAATTTAATAATATAAGAGACTAGTGGGAAAGTATTTTCAAATGAATCACTATTATTAATGAATCACTAAAAGTGACTTTTAGTCTGAAGAAAAAAAATTATATCTGATAGGGTAAAAAGTCGCCCAGGGTCCCCACTGCCTTCGGCAGCGCAGTCCCATGCGTGCTGCACACGCACGTGTGAAGGTTTACGTGCGTTGCGCGCACATATTCCTTCTCAAATCAAATTTTTATTCTTAAGTAAAGAAAATTAAAAAAATCATTTCTCAGCGGGTTCAAAATCAGACCGGGTCCCCACTGCCTCAGGCAGTGAAGTCCCGTGCGCGCTGCGCGCTCACAAATTAAGAGTTACACGCGCTACGTGCGCGTATTACTTCCCTGACCTTTCGTGCCTCCTAAGAAAACATTTCTGATCGGGTAAAAACTCATACAGGGTCCCCACTGCCTTCGGCAGCGCAGACCCATGCTCGCTGCGCGCACATATTCCTTATCAAATCAAATTTTTACTCTTAAGAAAATAAAATTAAAAAAAATCATTTCTCATCGGTGAAAAAGTCGGACCGGGTCCCCACTGCCTTCGGCAGCACGGTGCACGCCTATTACTTCCCCACCCTTTCAGCTCCTCCTAATTAACCTACATATACCAATTGTGAACGGTCTAACTCAATTAGCTGAGATACAAAAGAAAACCTAATCAGGAGACCTCAAAACGTGTAAATCTGGTGAAAACTTTCGATAATATAAAAGAACTTTAAAATATCTTTCGAATGATGCATTAAAAAGAATTTAATCATAATTAGAAATTGAAATATTGAATAAAATATTACAGCGCCATCTGGCGGTAGAAATTTCTACCTAAGTAATCGCCTGTTCGATTCCAAATCAACAAAGCTTTCTAATGATGTATTACTTATGAATTTATTTTAATTAGTACATGAGATGCAAAAGAAAACCGATTCAGGAGACCTCAAAACAAGTAAATCGGGTGAAATCTCGAATTCCATTTTCGATAATATAAAAGTACTTTAAAATATTTTTCGAATAATGTATTAAAAATAATTTAAAAATAATTAGAATCTGAAATATTGAAATTTTAAAATATTACAGCGCCATGACACCTCAAAACGTGTAAGTCAGGTTAAATTACGAATCCCATTACCTACGGTAGTCACTTAATGGAAAGAAATAGAAAAAGAAATTTGTGTTGCTATAGAACCTGGAATCCTGTTTCGAGAAATATAATGTCAGGCGTATTAAGGTAAAATTTAATTTGCAATTAATATGTAAATCATTTGTCTATTGACCAAAATCGATGAAATTTGAACTGCAAGTTTGTTTTGTGGTGTTAAGATGGTATACTATGTGACGTGTGCGAAAGTGAAAATTTGAAGAAATTAGAAATTTGCAATTTTGTATCCCAGTCAAATTACATCTGATTCTCAATCAGTGGCAGGTGTTTTTTTTTTTTTTTTTTTTTTTTGCTTTCTGTTGTTGACATCGTTTCCTCTGTGAATGGGTTTTCATGGTAACGGCAAGGAACGCCTGCAGAATTTGATTACAGAATTCATTATGGAATGAAGGTCGCCGTAATCAAAGGTTTAATTCCTAAAATTAAAAAAATTATAACTCATTCAGTTTTTGAAAAAATCTCTCATTCTTTTGTGAAGTGAATTGTGGAATCGAGATCTATATACCAAAAAAAAAAAAAAAAAAAAAAAAGATTTATCCCTGAACGATTTTGACTTATAAAATGTTTCGTGAAAAAAGCATGTTTCGGATAGTCTAAAAATAGTCTGAAAACTTTCGATAATATAAAAGAACTTTAAAATATCTTTCGAATGAGGCATTAAAAAGAATTTAATCTTAATCAGAAATTGAAATATTGAAATTTTAAAATATTACAGCGCCATCTGGTGGTAGAAATTTCTACCTAAGTAATCTACTGTTCGATTCCAAATCAACAAAGCTTTCTAATGATGTATTACTTTTGAATTTATTTTATTATGTAGCTGAGAAGCAAAAGAAAACCTATTCAGGGGACCTTAAAACGTGTAAATCGGGGCAAATCACGAATTCCACTTTCGATAGTATAAAAGTACTTTAAAATATTTTTCGAATGATGTATTAAAAATAATTTAAACATAATTAGAATCTGAAATATTGAAATTTTAAAATATTACAGCGCTATGACACCTCAAAACGTGTAAGTCAGGTTAAATTTCGAATTCCTTTCAAATTTTTCCATTCAAATTCCATTTTCCATTGAAATCCATTCCTACCCTGCTTGTAAATCTATATACAAAAAAAAAAAAAAAAAAAAAGATTTATCTCTGAACTATTTTGAGTTATAAGATGTTTTGTGAAAAAAGCATGTTTCCTATATTCTAAAAATATGGTTCGCTAATCCGTATTTTGTAAAAATGTTTATATGGTTCGAGATAGGATTACATGACCTTTCGAAATATGCATGTTGTTAAGAAATTGGTCTGTTGTTCTTTCGTACATGGCGTTTCAAAAAAGACGACCGGACAAAAGAGACATTTTCAACCGTTTTTAAAACTTTTTTTAAAAATATAAAAAAGCCGTATTTAAAAAAAATCGGTCGTAAGAATAGGTAATAAATGCTCTTTCTCGTGGGACAGGTGTATTTTCGATATCTCCAACAGATCGGCAGCGATGGGTTTACAAAAACCCACGAAATTTCCTCTGTCTGCTTCTTATTTGGAGGTGCGCGGTTCTTGATGAAAATGACGCTCGCCTGCCATTTTGAATCGTTTTTTCGTTAGACGTCGACGTTTTAATTAATATCTCCCTTAATTAGCGTCGCATCGTTTAGCAAATTAGATAACGTAAATTTGCGAAAAATTCTCCGTCCGACGGTACCTGTCCGAAGTCCGTTCTACCATTAGAGGTCGAGCTTTAGCTGCTTCATACCGTTTCTCACAGACAGACAGACACACACACGCGCATTGTATTTAATAATATAAGAGACTGGTGGGCCAGTATTTTCAAATTAATCACTATTATTAATGAATCACTAACAATAACTTTTAGTCTTAAGAAAAGAAGTAAAAAAAAAAATCATTTCTGATAGGGTAAAAGGTCGCCCACGGTCCCCACTGCCTTCGGTAGCGCAGTCCCATGCGTGCTGCACACGCACGTGTGAAGGTTTACGTGCGTTGCGCGCACATATTCCTTCTCAAATGAAATTTTTATTCTTAAAAAAAGAAAATTAAAAAAATCATTTCTCATCGGGTTCAAATTGAGACCGGTTCCCCACTGCCTTACTCAGCGTTGTCCCGTGAGCGTTGCGCGCGCACAAATTAAAAGTTACACGCGCTGCGCGCGCGTATTCTTTCGCTTGCCATTCGTGCCCCCTAAAGAAAAATTTCTCATCGGGTAGGCAGCGCAGACACATGCGCGCTCCGCGCACATATTCCTTCTCAAATCAAATTTTTATTCTTAAGGAAAGGAAATAAAAAAAATCATTTCTGATCGGGTTCAAAATAAGACCGGGTTCCCTCTGGTTTCGGCAACGCTGTCCCGTGCGAGCTGCGCGCGCACAAATTAAGAGTCACACGCGCTGCGCGCTTGTATTCCTTCCCTGACCTTTCGTGCCCCCTAAAAAAACATTTCTGATCGGGTAAAAACTCATACAGGGTTCCCACTCTCCTTCGGCAGCGCAGACCCATGCGCGCACATATTTCTTCTTAAATGAAATTTTTACTCTTAAGAAAAGAAAATAAAAAAAATCATTTCTCATCGGTTAAAAAGTCGGACCGGGTCCCCTCTGCCTTCGGCAGTGCTCTGCACGCGTATTTCCTCCCCACCCTTTCAGCTCTACCTAATTAACCTACATATACCAAATTTGAACGGTCTAACTCAATTAGCTGAGATGCAAAAGAAAACCTATCAGGACACCTCAAAACGTGTAAATCTGGTGAAAACTTTCGATAATATAAAAGAACTTTAAAATATCTTTCGAATGATGCATTAAAAAGAATTTAATCTTAATCAGAAATTGAAATATTGAAATTTTAAAATATTACAGCGCCATCTGGTGGTAGAAATTTCTACCTAAGTAATCTATTGTTCGATTCCAAATCAACAAAGGTTTCTAATGATGTATTACTTTTGAATTTATTTTAATAAGTAGCTGAGAAGCAAAAGAAAACCGACACAGGAGACCTCAAAACGTGTAAATCGGGGGAAATCTCGAATTCCACTTTCGATAATATAAAAGTACTTTAAAATATTTTTCGAATGATGTATTAAAAATAATTTAAACATAATTAGAATCTGAAATATTGAAATTTTAAAATATTACAGCGCCATGACACCTCAAAACGTGTAAGTCAGGTTAAATTTCGAATTCCATTCAAATTTTTCCATTCAAATTCCATTTTCCATTGAAATCCTTTCCTACCCTGCTTGTAGATCTATATACAAAAAAAAAAAAAAAAAAAAAAAAAAAGATTTATCTCTGGACTATTTTGAGTTATAAAATATTTTGTGAAAAAAGCCTGTTTCCTATATTCTAAAAATATGGATCGCTAATCCGTATTTTGTAAAAATGTTTATATGGTTCGAGAGAGGATTACATGACCTTTCGAAATATACAAGTTGTTCAGAAATTGGTCTGTTGTTCTTTCGTACATGGCGTTTCAAAAAAGACGACCGGAAAAAAGAGACATTTTCAACCTTTTTTAAAACTTTTTTTAAAAATATAAAAAAGCCGTATTTAAAAAAAAAAATCGGTCGTAAGAATCGGTAATAAATGCTCTTTCTCATGGTACAGGTTTATTTTCGATATCTCCAACAGATCGGCAGCGATGGGTTTACAAAAACCCACGAAATTTCCTCTGTCTGCTTCTTCTTTGGAGGTACACGGTTCCTGATGAAAATGACGCTCTCCTGCCATTTTGAATCGTTTTTCGTTAGACATGTGTCGACGTTTTAATTAATATCTCCGTTAATTAGCGTCGCATCGTTTAGCAAATTAGATAACGTACATCTGCGATAAATTCTCCGTCCGACGGTACCTGTCCGAAGTCCGTGCTACCATTAGCGGTCGAGCTCTAGCTGCTTCATACCGTTTCTCACAGACAGACGCACACACACACACGCATTGTATTTAATAATATAAGAGACTACTGGGCCAGTATTTTCAAATGAATCACTATTATTAATGAATCACTAACAATAACTTTTAGTCATAAGAAAAGAAAAAAAAAATCATTTCTGATAGGGTAAAAAGTCGCCCACGGTCCCCACTGCCTTCGGCAGCGCAGTCCCTTGCGTGCTGCACACTCACGTGTGAAGGTTTACGTGCGTTGCGCGCACATATTCCTTCTCAAATCAAATTTTTATTCTTAAGAAAAGAAAATTAAAAAAATCATTTCTCATCGGGTTCAAAATCAGACCGGTTCCCCACTGCATTAGGCAGCGTAGTCCCGTGCGCGCTGTGCGCGCACAAATTAAATGTTACACGCGGTGCGCGCGCGTATTCCTTCCCTGACCTTTCGTGCCCCTTAAAAAACATTTCTGTTCGGGTAAAAACTCATACAGTGTCCCCACTGCCTTCGGCAGCGCACATAGGTCTTTATAGGTATTTATTATTTAGGTTTTATTTATAGGTTTTTATTCCTTCTCAAGTCAAATTTTTACTCTTAAGAAAATAAAATAAAAAAAATCATTTCTCATCGGTTAAAAAGTCGGTATAAAGTACTATAAAATATTTTTCGAATAATTTATTAAAAATAATTTAAAGGTAATTAGAATCTGAAATATTGAAATTTTAAAATATTACAGCGCCATGACACCTCAAAACGTGTAAGTCAGGTTAAATTTCGAATTTCATCACCTACGGTAGTCTGTTAATGGAAGTAAATAGAAAAAGAAATATTTTTAACTTAAGTGTATTTGTGTTGATATAGAAACTAGCACCCTCTTTCGAGAAATATAATGTCAGGCGTGTTAAGATAAAATTAATTTGCAATTAATATGAAAATCTTTTGTTTATTGACCAAAATCGATGAAATTTGAACTGCAAGTTCGTTTTGTGGTGTTAAGATTGTATACTAAGTGTCGTGTGCGAAAGTAAAAAATTGAAGAAATTAGAAATTTGCAATTTTGTATCCCAGTCAAAATACATCTGATTCTCAATCAGTGGCAGGTGTTTTTTTTTCGCTTTCTGTTGCAGACATCGTTTCCTCTGTGAATGGGTTGTCATGGTAACGGCAACGAACGCCTGCGGAATTTCATTACGGAATTCATTATGGAATGAAGGTCGCCGTTTTCAATGGTTTAATGCCTAAAATAAAATAAAATATAACTCATTCAGTTTTTGAAAAATTTTCTCAATCTTTTGAGAAGTGAATTGTGAAACCGATACAAAAAAAAAAAAAAAAAAAATTATCTCTAAACTATTTTGAGTTATAAAATGTTTCGTGAAAAAAGCATGTTTCGGATAGTCTAAAAATATGGATCGCTAATCCGTATTTTGAAAAAATGTTTATATGTTTCAAAACAGTATTAAATGACCTTTCGAAATATACAAGTTGTTAAGGAATTGGTCTGTTGTTCTTTCGTATAGGGCGTTTCAAAAAAGACTATCGAGAAAAAGAGAAATTTTCAACCCTTTTTAAAACTTTTTAAAAAAATATAAAAAAGCCGTATTTAAAAAAAAAAAATCGGTCGTTAGAATCGGAAATAAATGCTCTTTCTCGTGGTACAGGTGTATTTTCGATATTTCCAACAGATCGGTAGCGATGGGTTTACAAAAACCCACGAAATTTCCTCTCTCTGCTTCTTCTTCGGAGGTACGCGGTTCCGGATGAAAATGACGCACGCCTGCTATTTTGAATCGTTCTTCCGTTAGACATGTGTCGACGTTTTAATTAATATCTCCGTTAATTAGCGTCACATCGATTAGCAAATTAGATAACGTACATCTGTGATAAATTCTCCGTCCGACGGTACGTGTTCGAAGACCGTGCGACCATTAGCGGCGGAGCTTTAGCTGCTTCAATCCGTTTTTCACAGACAGACACACACACACGCGCGCATAGAATTTCATAATATAAGAGACTAGTGGGCCAGTATTTTCAAATGAATCACTATTATTAATGAATCACTAACAGTAACTTTTAGTCTTAAGAAAAGAAATTAAAAAAAAAAAATCATTTATTATAGGTTAAAATGTCGCCCAGGGTCCCCACTGCCTTCGGCAGCGCAGTCCCATGCGTGCTGCACACGCACGGTAGAGGTTTACGTGCGTTGCGCGCACATATTCCTTCTCAAATCAAATTTTTATTCTTAAGAAAAGGAAATTAAAAAAATCATTTCTGATCGGGTTCAAAATAAGACCGGGTTCCCTCTGCTTTCGGCAGCGCAGTCCCGTGCGAGCTGCGCGCGCACAAATTAAGAGTCACACGCGCTGCGCGCTTGTATTCCTTCCCTGACCTTTCGTGCCCCCTAAAAAAACATTTCTGATCGGGTAAAAACTCATACAGGGTTTCCACTGCCTTCGCCAGCGCAGACCCATGCGCGCTGCGCGCACATATATCGTCTCAAATCAAATTTTTACTCTTAAGAAAAGAAAATTAAAAAAAAAATCATTTCTTATCGGTTAAAAAGTCGGACCGGGTCCCCACTGCCTTCGGCAGTGCTGGGCACGCCTGTTTCCTCCCCACATTTTCAGCTCTTCCTAATTAACCTACATATACCAAATTTGAACGGTCTAACTCAATTAGCTGAGATGCAAAAGAAAACCTATCAGGACACCTCAAAACGTGTAAATCTGGTGAAAACTTTCGATAATACCCCACTAAAAATAATCTGAAGATATTCTTGAGAAAATAGTATTTTCTTAAGAGTATCTTCAAATACTTAAAAATATTTTGAAGATTTATCTTTTTCTATAAAATATCTTCAGAAAATTTAAATACATTATAAAGAAATTTTGTAAATTTTTTTAAGAATGGGCCAAATAACTTAAGATATTCTGCAGATTTTCTCCAAAAACACCTGCAGAATATTTTGAGATTATTTTTAGTGGGGATATAAAAGAACTTTAAAATATCTTTCGAATGATGCGTTAAAAAGAATTTAATCTTAATCAAAAATTGAAATATTGAAATTTTTAAATATTACAGCGCCATTTGGTGGTAGAAATTTCTACCTAAGTAATCTACTGTTCGATTCCAAATCAACAAAGCTTTCTAATGATGTATTACTTTTGAATTTATTTTATTAAGTAGCTGAGAAGCAAAAGAAAACCGATTCAGGAGACCTCAAAACGTGTAAATCGGGGGAAATCTCGAATTCCACTTTCGATAATATAAAAGTACTTTAAAATATTTTTCGAATGATGTATTAAAAATAATTTAAACATAATTAGAATATGAAATATTGAAATTTTAAAATATTACAGCGCCATGACACCTCAAAACGTGTAAGTCAGGTTAAATTTCGAATTCCATTCAAATTTTTCCATTCAAATTCCATTTTCCATTGAAATCCATTCCTACCCTGCTTGTAGATCTATATACAAAAAAAAAAAAAAAGATTTATCTCTGAACTATTTTGAGTTATAAAATATTTTGTGAAAAAAGCCTGTTTCCTATATTCTAAAAATATGGATCGCTAATCCGTATTTTGTAAAAATGTTTATATGGTTCGAGAGAGGATTACATGACCTTTCGAAATATACAAGTTGTTCAGAAATTGGTCTGTTGTTCTTTCGTACAAGGCGTTTCAAAACAGACGATCGAGAGAAAGAGAAATTTTCAACCCTTTTTAAAACTTTTTTTAAAAATATAAAAAAGCCGTATTTAAAAAAAAAATCGGTCGTAATAATCGGTAGTAAATGCTCTTTCTCGTGGTACAGGTGTATTTTCGATATCTCCAACAGATCGGCAGCGATGGGTTTACAAAAACCCACGAAATTTCCTCTCTCTGCTTCGTCTTTGGTTGTACGCGGTTCCGGATGAAAATGACGCTCGCCTGCCATTTTGAATCGTTTTTTCGTTAGACATGCGTCGGCGTTTTAATTAATATCTCCGTTAATTAGCTTCGTATCGTTTAGCAAAGTAGATAACGTATATCTGCGATAAATTCTCCGTCCGACGGTACCTGTCCGAAGTCCGTGCTACCATTAGCGGCCGAGCTTTAGCTGCTTCATACCGTTTCTCACAGACAGACACACACACACACACGCATTGTATTTAATAATATAAGAGACTAGTGGGCCAGTATTTTCAAATGAATCACTATTATTAATGAATCATCGAGAAATATAATGGACCTTTCCAAATATATCAGTTGTTAAGAAATGGGTCTGTTATTATTTCGTACAGGGCAATTCAAAAATAACGATCGAGAACAGGAGAAATTTTTGACACTTTTTAAAACTCTTTTTTTTGAATATAAAAAACTCGTATTTAAAGAAAAAAATTGTACCGTAAGAATCGGTAATAAATGCTCTTTCTCGTGGTACAGGTGTATTTTCGATATCTCCAACAGATCGGCAGCGATGGATTTACAAAAACCCACGAAATTTCCTCTCTCTTTTTCTTCTTTGGAGGTACGCGGTTCTGGGTGAAAATGAATATTTTCAAATGAATCACTATTATTATTGAATCACTAACAATAACTTTTAGTCTTAAGAAAAGAAGTAAAAAAAAATCATTTCTGATAGGGTAAAAAGTCGCCCACGGTCCCCACTGCCTTCGGCAGCGCAGTCCCATGCGTGCTGCGCACGCACGTGTGAAGGCTTACGTGCGTTGCGCACACATATTCCTTCTCAAGTCAAATTTTTATTCTTAACAAAAGAAAATTAAAAAAATCATTTCTCATCGGGTTTAAATTCAGACCGGATCCCCACTGCCTTAGGCAGCGTAGTCCCGTGCGCGCTGCGCGCGCACAAATTAAAAGTTACACGCGCTGCGCGCGCGTACTCATTCTCTGGCATTTCGTGCCCCCTAAAAAAAATTCTCATCGGGTAGGCAGCGCAGATCCATGCGCGCTCCGCTTACATATTCTTTCTCAAATCAAATTTTTACTCTTAACAAAAGAAAAAAAAATCATTTCTCATTGATTGAAAAGGCAGACCGGGTCCCCACTGCCTTCGGCAGCGCGGTGCATGCCTATTTCTTCCCCACCCTTTATGCTCCTCCTAATTAACCTACATATACGAATTTTGAATGGTCTAACTCAATTAGCAGAGATCTAAAAGGAAACTTGATCAGGACACCTCTAAACGTGTAAATCTGGTTAAAATTTTCGATAATATAAAAGATCTTTAAAATATCTTTCGAATGATGTATTAAAAAGAATTTAATCTTAATTAGAAATTGAAATATTGAAATTTTAAAATATTACAGCGCCATCTGGCCGTAGAAATTTATACCTAAGTAATCTACTGTTCGATTCCAAATCAACAAAGCTTTCAATTGATGTATTACTTATGAATTTATTTTAATTAGTAGCTGAGATGCAAAAGAAAACCGATTCAGGAGACCTCAAAACGAGTAAAACGGGGGAAATCTCGAATTCCACTTTCGATAATATAAAAGTACTTTAAAATATTTTTCGAATGATGTATTAAAAATAATTTAAACATAATTAGAATCTGAAATATTGAAATTTTAAAATATTACAGCGCCATGACACCTCAAAACGTGTAAGTCAGGTTTAAATTTCGAATTCCATTACCTAAGGTAGTCGTTTAATGGAAGTAAATAGAAAAAGAAATTTGTGTTGCTATAGAACCTGGCATCCTCTTTCGAGAAATATAATGTCAGGCGTGTTAAGATAAAATTTAATTTGCAATTAATATGTAAATCTTTTGTTTATTGACCAAAATCGATGAAATTTGAACTGCAAGTTTGTTTTGTGGTGTTAAGATTGTATACTATGTGTCGTGCGCGAAAGTGAAAAATTGAAGAAATTAGTAAGTTGCAATTTTGTCTCCCAATCAAAATACATCTTATTCTCAATCAGTGGCAGGTGTTTTTTTTTTTTTTTTTTGCTTTATGTTGCAGACATCCATTCCTCTGTGAATGGGTTGTCATAGTAACGGCAACGAACGCCTGCAGAATTTCAATACGGAATTCGTTATGGAATGAAGGTCGCCGTATTCAATGGTTTAATGCCTAAAATTAAAAAAATTATAACTCATTCAGTTTTTGAAAAAATTTCTCAATCTTTTGAGAAGTGAATTGTGAAACCGATATCTATATACAAAAAGAAAAAAAAAATATTTATCTCTGAACGATTTTGAGTTATAAAATGTTTCGTGAAAAAGGCATGTTTCGTATGTTCTAAAAATATGGATCGCTAATCCGTATTTTGTAAAAATGTTTATATGGTTTATAAGAGGATTAAATAACCTTTCGAAATATACAAGTTGTTAAGGAATTGGTCTGTTGTTCTTTCGTACAGTGCGTTTCAAAAAAGACTATCGAGAAAAAGAGAAATTTTCAACCCTTTTAAAAACTTTTTTTTTAAATATAAAAAAGCCGTATTTAAAAAAAATCGGAAATAGTTGCTCTTTCTCGTGGTACAGGTGTATTTTCGATATCTCCAACAGTTGGGTAGCGATGGCTTTACAAAAACCCACGAAATTTCCTCTCTCTGCTTCTTCCTTGGAGGTACGCGGTTCCGGATGAAAATGACGCTCGCCTGCCATTTTGAATCGTTCTTCCGTTCGTCATGTGTCGACGTTTTAATTAATATCTCCGTTAATTAGCGCGTCACATCGATTAGCAAATTAGATAACGTACATCTGCGATAAATTCTCCGTCCGACGGTACCTGTCCGAAGTCCGTGGGACCATTAGCGGCGGAGCTTTAGCTGATTCAATCCGTTTTTCACAGACAGACACACACACACACGCGCATAGAATTTCATAATATAAGAGACTAGTGGGCCAGTATTTTCAAATGAATCACTATTATTAATGAATCACTAACAGTAACTTTTAGTCTTAAGAAAAGAAATAAAAAAAATCATTTCTGATAGGTTAAAAAGTCGCCCAGGGTCCCCACTGCCTTCGGTAGCGCAGTCCCATGCGTGCTGCACACGCACGTGTGAACATTTGCGTGCGTTGCGCGCACATATTCCTTCTCAAATCAAATTTTTATTCTTAAGAAAAGGAAATTAAAAAAATCATTTCTCATCGGGTTCAAAATCAGACCGGGTTCCCTCTGCTTTCGCCAGCGCAGTCCCGTGCGAGCTGCGCGCGCACAAATTGAGAGTCACACGCGCTGCGCGCTTGTATTCCTTCCCTGACCTTTCGTGCCCCCTAAAAAACATTTCTGATCGGGTAAAAACTCATATATGGTTCCCACTGCCTTCGGGACGCAGGCCTATGCGCGATGCGCGCACATATTTCTTCTCAAGTTAAATTTTTACTCTTAAGAAAATAAAATAAAAAAAAGCATTTCTCATCGTTTAAAAAGTAGGACCGGGTCCCCACTGCCTTCGGCAGTGCTGTGCACTCCTATTTCCTCCCCACCCTTTCAGCTCCTCCTAATTAACCTGCATATACCAAATTTGAACGGTCTAACTCAATTAGCTGAGATGCAAAAGAAAACCTATCAGGACACCTCAAAACGTGTAAATCTGGTGAAAACTTTCGATAATATAAAAGAACTTTAAAATATATTTGGAATGATATATTAAAAAGAATTTAATCTTAATTAGAAATTGAAATATTGAAATATTAAAACATTACTGTGCCATCTGGCGGTAGAAATTTCTACCTAAGTAATCTACTGTTCGATTCCAAATTTACAAATCTTTCTAATGATGTATTACTTATAAATTTATTTTAATTAGTAGCTGAGATGCAAAAGAAAATCGATTCAGGAGACCTCAAAACGTGTATATCGGGGGAAAGCTCGAATTCCACTTTCGATAATATAAAAGTGCTTTAAAATATTTTTCGAATGACGTATTAAAAATAATTTAAACATTATTAGAATCTGAACAGCGCCATGGCACCTCAAAACGTTTAAGTCAGGTTAAATTTCGAATTCCATTACCTACGGTAGTCGGTTAATGGAAGTAAATAGAAAAAGAAATACAGTGGAACCTGTCTAAAGTGACCACCCCAGGGACCGGTTAAAATGGTCACTATATGCAGGTGGTCACTTTATAAAGGCTCTTTAAAATTGGAAAATGGTCATTTTAGTCAGAAAATGGTCACTTTAGTCAGGTGGTCACTTTACCAAGGTGGTCACTTTTACAGGTTCCACTGTATTTTTACCTTAAGTGTATTTGTGTTGCTATAGAAACTGGCTCCTCTTTCGAGAAATATGTCAGGCGTGTTAAGATAAAATTCAACTTGCAATTAATATGTAAATCTTTTGCTTATTGACCAAAATCGATGAAATTTGAACTGCAAGCTTTTTTTGTGGTGTTAAGATTGTAAACTAAGTGTCGTGTGCGAAAGTGAAAAATTGAAGAAATTAGAAATTTGCAATTTTTTATCCCAGTCAAAATAGATCTGATTCTCAATCAGTGGCAGTTTTTTTTTTTTTTTTTTTTTTTTTTTCTTTCTGTTGAAGACATCGTTTCCTCTGTAAATGGGTTGTCATGGTAACGGCAACGAACGCCTGCAGAATTTCATTACAGAATTCTTTATGGAATGAAGGTCGCCGTATTCAATAGTTTAATGCCTAAAATTAAAAAAAATATATCTCATTCTGTTTTTGAAAAAATCTGTCAATCTTTGAGAAGTGAATTGTGGAACCGAGATCTATATATAAAAATATATACCAAAAAAAAAAAAAAGATTTATGTCTAAACGATTTTGAGTTATAAAATGTTTTGGGAAAAAAGCGATGTTTTGTAAAATCTAAAAATAGGGATAACTAATTCGTATTTTGTTAAAATGTTTATATGGTTTGAAAGTGAATTAAATGACCTTTCCAAATATATCAGTTGTTAAGAAATGGGTCTGTTATTATTTAGTACGGGGCGATTCAAAAATGACGAACGAGAACAAGAGAAAATTTCGACACTTTTTAAAACTCTTTTTTTTTTTCTTTAAATATAAAAATCTCGCATTAAAAAAAAAGTGTATCGTAAGAATATGTAATAAATGGGGTTCAAAATCAGACCGGGTCCCCACTGTATTCGGCAGCGCAGTCCTGTGCGCACTGCGTGCGCACAAATTAAAAGTTACACACGTTGCGCGCGCGTATTCCGTCCCTGACCTTTCCTGCCACCTAAAAAATAATTTCTGATTGCGTAAAAACTCATACAGAGTCCCCTACGGCCGTGCGCGCTGCGCGCACATATTCCTTCTCAAATCAAATTTTTATTATTAAGAAAAGAAAAAAAAATCATTTCTCATCGGTTAAAAGTCGGTCCACTGCATTCGGCAGCGCGGTGCACGCTATTTCTTCCCCACCCTTTCAGCTCCTTCTAATTAACCTACATATACCAATTTTGAACGGTCTAACTCAATTAGCTGAGATGCAAAAGAAAACCTAATCAGGAGACCTCAAAACGTGTAAATCTCGTGAAAACTTTCGATAATATAAAAGAACTTTAAAATATCTTTCGACAGATGCATTAAAAAGAATTTAACCTTTATCAGAAAGTGAAATATTTAAACTTTAAAATATTACAGCGCCATCTGGCGGTAGAAATTTCTACCTAAGTAATCTACTGTTCGATTCCAAATTTACAAATCTTTCTAATGATGTATTACTTATAAATTTATTTTAATTAGTAGCTGAGTTACAAAAGAAAATCAAATCAGAAGATCTCAAAACGTGTAAATTCGGGGGAAATCTCGAATTCCACTTTCGATAATATAAAAGTACTGAAAATATTTTTCGATTGATGTATTAAAAATAATTGAAGCATAATTAGAATCTGAAATATTGAAATTTTAAAATATTACAGCGCCATGACACCTCAAAACGTGTAAGTCAGGTTAAATTTCGAATTCCATTACCACGGTAGTCGGTTAATGGAAGTAAATAGAAAAAGAAATAGATTTACCTTAAGTGTATTTGTGTTACTATAGAAACTGGCATCATCTTTTGAGAAATATAATGACAGGCGTGTTAAAATAAAATTTAATTTGCAATTATTATGTAAATCTTTTGTTTATTAACCAAAATCGATGAAATTTAAACTGCAAATTTGTTTTGTGGTGTTAAGATTGTATACTAAGTGTCGTGTGTGAAAGTGAAAAATTGAAGAAATTAGAAATTTGCAATTTTGTATCCCAGTTAAATACATCTGATTCTCAATCAGTGGCAGGAGTTTTTTTTTTTTTTTTTTTTTTTTTTTGCTTTCTGTTTCAGACATTGTTTCCTCTGTGAATGGATTGTCATGGTAACTGCAACGAACGCCTGCAGAATTTCATTACGGAATTCATTATGGAATGAAGGTCGCCGTATTCAATGGTTTAATGCCTAAAATTAAAAAAATTATAATTCATTCAGTTTTTGAAAAAAATTCTCAATCTTTTGAGAAGTGAATTGTGAAACCGAGATCTATATACAAAAAAAAAAAAAAAAAAAAAAAAAAATATTTGTCTCTGAACGATTTTGAGTTATAAAATGTTTCGTGAAAAAAGTATGTTTCGTATATTCTAAAAATATGGATCTCTAATCCGTATTTTGTACAAATGTTTATATGGATCGAAAGAGGATTAAATGACCTTTCGAAATATACAAGTTGTTAAGAAATTGGTCTGTTGTTCTTTCGTATAGGGCGTTTCAAAAAAGACGATCGAGAAAAAGAGAAATTTTCAACCCTTTTTAAAACTTTTTTTAAAAATATAAAAAAGATTATTTAAAAAAAAATCGGTAGTAAGAATCGGTAATAAATGCTCTTTCTCGTGGTACAGGTGTTTTTTCGATATCTCCAACAGATCGGCAGCTATGGGTTTACAAAAACCCACGAAATTTCCTCTTTCTGCTTCTTCTTTGGAGGTACGCGGTTCTGGATGAAAATGACGCTCGCCTGCCAATTTGAATCGTTTTTTCGTTAGACATGTTTCGACGTTTTAATTAATATCTCCGTTAATTAGCGTCGCATCGTTTAGTAAATTAGATAACGTACATCTGCGATAAATTCTCCGTCCGACGGTACCTGTCCGAAGTCCGTGCGACCATTAGCGGCCGAGCTTTAGCTGCTTCAAACCGTTTCTCACAGTCAGACACACACACACACACGCACATAGTATTTAATAATATGAGACTAGTGGGCCAGTATTTTCAAATGAATCACTATTATTAATGAATCACTAACAGTAACATTTAATCTTAAGAAAAGAAATAAAAAAAAAAATCATTTCTGATAGGGTAAAAGTCGCCCAGGTTCCCCACTGTTGCCCACGCACGGGTGAAGGTATACGTGCGTTGCGCGCAAATATTCCTTCTCAAATCAAATTTTTATTCTTAAGAAAAGAAAATTTAAAAAATCATTTCTCATCGGGTTCAAAATCGGACCGGGCTTTAGCGCCGAGCTTTAGCTGCTTCAAGTCGTTTCTCACAGACAGACACACACGCGCACAGATTTTAATAATATAAGAGACTAGTGGGCTTCGCCCGCTAGCGGGTCAGTATTTTAAAATGAATCACTTACAGTAACTTTTAGCCTTAAGAAAAGAAATTAAAAAACAATCATTTCTGATCGGGTGAAAAGTCACCCAGGGTCTCCACTGAATTTGGCAGCGCAGTCCCGTGCGAGCTGCGCGCGCACAAGTTAAGGGATACACGCTCTGCGCGCGCATATTCCTTCCCTGACTCTTTGTGCCCCTAAAAAAATCATTTCTGATCGGGTAAAAACTCCCACCGGGTCCCCACTGCCTTCGGCATCGCAGACCCATGCGGTCTGCTCACGCACGTGTGAAGGTATACGTGCGTTGCGCGCACATATTCCTTCTCAAATCAAATTTTTATTCTGAAGAAAAGAAAATTTAAAAAATCATTTCTCATGGGGTACAAAGTCGGACCGGTTCCTCACTGCCTTCGGCAGCGCTGTCCCTTGCGCGCTGCGCGCGCACAAGTTAATATATACTGTTGTAAAATTTGTACCCTTTCCGTGTTGATTCTCAAATTTAAATTTAAATTCATTTAATATTTAAATATAATTTAAATGATTTACTTTATAATCTTTAAAGTTTAAATTATTAATTAAATGAATTATAGCGTTTAGTGCTATTTTCTATTTGATACTGCCATTGAGTTAAAGATATATTAAAATTAAAAACAAAAGCTTAATGATAATTACATTTAGTTAAAAGTTATATTTCTTATTAGTATAATTTTGTTTAAGTCATTTGAAATAACTTTAATTTACTTACCTCATATTTAAAAGCATGTTTTGTTAAAATTAACTTAAAGAAAATATGTTTAAATCCTTTCACGGATTGTTCATTGTTTTATCGCTACCAAACACGGAGATGTTATATTTTTCAACTGCAGAGTCTTTTTGCTTAGCCCATAGATGGCGGCAGACTCGTAGCATTATGTTGCTATGGTTATGGTAGGCGTTGCCGAGTGTACAGCATCGAGTAGTTGTCACTTGAACCCGTTCGCTTCTATAAAAGGAGGTAAGGAATATGTAATCGTCCTCTTAGCCTCTTAGGCTCTTAGGCTTTTATGTTTTTTTCAGTTTAGCTCAAAGTCATGAGCTGGTATTTTAATTTAGTTATAAAGTGTTTAGTTTTATAATGATTGTAAATTACGTTTTTGTGACTTGATATTTTCGACGATACATTTAGTGTATCTAGTTATGTCACAAAGTAAACGTCGTTTTCTATTTAAACTCTATTAATCTACATGGCAGTATTTTAAAGGTCTTTAACCTATCGTCAGCAAAGTTTCTATTCAACTATTGTTTCTACTTATTTAATGTTACTCATCATTTTGTTTCAAGTTTAATAAACAGTTTTGTTTAAACTTTTTGTCTTCAATGAATGCCACACATATTTATCATTTTTATAGTTTATTAGAGCTGAGCAACTATCGTATATTTCACTGCTAATTCTGCTAATTAACATATGTGATAATTGATTTTTTCACAACAAGAGGTTATGGGCAATTTGGCTCGTTGTCAGCTCACAGCATTTAAAATTTTGATAATAGTTTTTATGGCATTCTAGTTGTTTGAAGATAAGAAATTGAAATGGCAGTGAGTTTAAATCCCACTATTAAAAAATTACGGATGAATAATTATATTACGTGGGTCAAGGACATTAAATTTATTTTAATTGAAAGAAACTGCTGGAATATAATATGTAAAAAAAGAAAAACTGCCTGTTGAAGATGCTGATGCTGGAATAACTTCAAAACAAGTGGAAGATTTTAAATCACGTAGTCGAGTTGCATTATCTACAATTTATCTAAATGCATCTCTTGAAGTCAGAAGCATTATTGAAAATTGTGATTGTGGTATTGATGCTTGGGAGACTTTGAAGAAGATCTTTATATCCGACTCAAGAGCTCATCATATGGGACTATTTGCAGAGTTCATTAATTGTAGAATGTCTGAGAATGAAACAGTGAATTCTTTTGTAACCCGGTTATCAAGAATACTGGACCAGCTGCGTGAAATTGGCCATGCTATGGAAGATGTGTATTGCTGTTTCCAGCTCTTGCAACACTTACCATCCAAGTTTGAATCTGCAGTGCAATATTTGTTGCGATGGAAGAATGACCAGTTCAAGTTCCAGAGTATTGTGTCCGAGTTAACAGCGGAAGAATCACGTCTACAGCTTCGGGAAGGTGATATCAAGAGAGATGCTAATAACAGTATACAGATTCAGAATGTTCAATATAAAGGTAAAAGACCTTTAACTTGTTTTAAGTGTGGCCGTATTGGTCATTTAAAGAAAAACTGCTTTTTGAATAGTAATGTTAAATTTAAATCTAGAAATTTAAAGTTTGACTCCAACGGTCGTGACAAATGCAAATCTCCCCCCTCCTACTACATAGCTCAAGCTAATTTTAGTAATTTAGGTGATGATGATAGCTTTATTTTTGATACCGCTGCTTCAAATCATTTTCTAAGAAATTTAGATCTTTTTGAGCATTATACTTCTGTTGAGGGAGAGGAGCTTTTTGTCGCGATCGATGGTATTAGTTTTCTTATTACTGCTAAAGGAACTGTTAAGTTAAATTTTGGTAAAAATGTATTGTATTTAAAAGATGTTTTATATTCCCCAAAGTTACGGAAAAATTTAATATCAGGTCCTAAATTAGATGTGAACGGTGCCACATACACTGGCGGTAAGGGTCGAGTGTCGGTATTCGGTAAAGATAAAAGACATATTTTTACTGCTAAAATTAAAGACGGTGTTTACTACTTATATCTTAATGTTTCTAAAGTTAAAAAGGGGAGTAATGTGAATGGGGGGCACTCAGAAAATCCTTCAGCTTCTCTTGCAAAAGTTAATGAAATTGGGTATTGGCATGCTCGTTTTGGGCATGTAAGTCCTGATACTATTGTAAATACTAGCAAAAAGAACGGGGTGAGGAGCCTTCCTAAACTTAAGTTTAAGAAATTTTTTTGTGAACCTTGTAGGATTAGTAAACAAAACCGTGTGTCTTTTAAATCATCCGATGTTCATGGAGTTAGGTCACCGTTAGAGAAAGTATTTATGGACGTTTGGGGCCCAATTAAAGTAACTGGTAAAAATGGGGAAAGGTTCTTTTTGTTCATAATTGATGGATTTTCTAAAAGGGTTGCTGTTTATCCTTTAAAGGATAAGTCTCAGGTTTTTGGGGTATTCGAGAGGCACATTGCACGGGCTGAACGTAGTTTGAATAAAAAATTAAAAGCTATTCGTACGGATAATGGTTCCGAATTTGTAAATGACAACTTCAAATCATTTTGTAGTAAAAATGGAGTTGTTCACGAGTTAACTAACACGTTTACACCTGAGCAAAATGGGTTAAGTAAGCGGTTTAATCAAACTTCTTTAAATTTTGTTAGAGCTATTATCACGGATAGTGGTTTACCTTTTCCTTTTTGGCCCGATGCAATGTTGTATTTCGCGTACACTTGGAACCGTTTAATCCACAGGGGACAAACTAAGACTCCTTTTGAGTTATATACTGGGTTTAAACCATCCATAAGACACCTTAAGCCTTTTGGGTTAATTTCGTATGTAGGGATCCCAAAACAACATAGAAACCATAAGCTTGAACCTAAGGCTAAAAAGGGAGTACTGATAGGTTATTCACTAAAGACTAAGGGGTATAAAATGTGGTTGGAGGATGAGGATAAAATAGTTGAAACTATAAACGTAGTGTTCTCTGATCAGCTATTTAGTAAATGCAGCGGAGCGGTGATGGGCACCTCACTGGAGGAATTGGACTTATTTCCGGAAAGTCCAGTTGATTGTCAAGCTTCCGATCCTGTTGACATTGTTTTCAGAAGTGAGCCCGATGATTCTAGTGACGAGTCCGTCGATGAAACTCCTGTAGATAAATCTTCTTTTAAACCTCTTTCTTCAATTACTTGGAATAGGAGACCCGTACCCAGAAAAATGAGTGACAGAGTTGACATCTTCTATTACTCGGACAACACTAAAACTAGATTGAGATCGATGAACGATGTCAAACAATATTGTGATAAACATAATTTAATTTTTGACTCTAATTTTTTTTATTTCTCTAGTAGTAATAAGTTCGAGGGGGTAGTTGATCAGCAAAACTCGGATAACGCAACTTCAAGTTTAACTCATAAAAAATCATGACTAGTTATCCCTGTACCTAAAACATATAATCAGGCCGTTAAATCTTCAGAATGTGTTGAATGGAAAAATGCCATGGATGCTGAGATAAATAACATGAAAACCCGTAAAGTTTGGCATCTGGTTAATTTACCGGAGGGGAAAAAAGTTTTGGGAAATAGATGGGTATACGCCGTTAAAAGAGATGAGCTAGGAAACGTTGCCCGCTTTAAAGCGAGGCTCGTGGCCCAGGGCTTTCATCATATAAAGGGGGACACTTATGACGAGACGTTTTCACCCGTCGTTAATTTCTCGGTAATACGTTTCTTTTTTTCATTATTGGTCTCATGTTATAAATGGCATAACGTTCAATGCGATATAAAATGTGCTTATCTTTATGCACCTTTAAAAGAAGAAATTTATATGCCTCAGCCGAAAGGATATGTTGTAAAGGGAGGGGAAAATCTCGTTTGCAAACTAGACAGAGCGTTATACGGCCTTCATCAGAGTGGTCGGCTCTGGTATTATGAGTTAAATAAAGTACTATTAGATTTGGGGTTTAATAAATTTAACTGGTGTAACTGTTCATATTATTTTGAAAATTATATTGTTTTATTAGTTTATGTTGATGATTTAGTTTTGTTTGGTAAAAATCAATTTCAAATAGATAAAATTCTTAATTTATTAAAATGTAAATTTGATATAAAAATTTTAGGTAAAACCAAGAAATTACTTGGTGTAGAATTTAATTATGAAAACAATTCAGTAAATTTTTTCAGGAATTATATATTAATGAAGTGTATGACAGGTTTAAGTCGTTTAATATTCCTTTTTGTTCGTTACCTATTGTAAAAGGCATTAAGTATTCTAAAAAAGATTGTCCTACTAATCAAAATGAAATTGATGAAATGTCTAGATTTCCATATCGGAATATCTTAGGATGTTTATCTTTCATTGCAAACAGGACACGACCTGATATTGCCTACGCAGTTAATATATTCAGTCAATTTCAAAATTCACCGGGGTTTAATCATTGGAATGGGTTAATTAAATTACTTGGGTATGTTTCGTGTACTCGAGATTTAAAATTAAATTTAAATTGTTTTAATCCATTTTTAACTGCTTTCTCTGACGCTGATTTCGCGATGAATAGAGATGACTTCGTATCAATGGGGGGACAAATTTTATTTTTGGATAATAGCCCTATTTCTTGGAAAACTTTTAAGCAAAAAAGTGTTTGCCTTTCAACCATGGAAAGCGAATTTGTATCAATGTGTGATGGGGTTAAAGAATTAATGTGGTTTGATAATATATTACGAGACTGTATTGATTTTAAATTAATTTCTATTTCATATGAACCACCAATACTTTTTGCTGATAACCAAGCGGCTATTAATTTTATCGAGATCTCCTATAGAAAATAACAAATCTAAGCATATTAACGTAAAGTTATTTTTCAACCGTGAATGGTTATTTGAGGAACGGTTTGATTTAAAAAATGTAAATTCTAAAGATAACTTTGCCGATCCCTTCACAAAGCCCCTTACTAAAAGTGATATGTCTAAATTTGTAAATAAGGTATTTATTAAGTAAATGTATATAGGGTAAATTAAAAAATTTTTGAACGTAAAATATATATTTAAATTTTTTTTGAAATTGAAAAATGTTTTTAAGAGGGATATGTATGCATTTTCTTGGTGGGTTTTTTCTGCGTTTTCCATTGTGTAGTGATGTATAGTTTAGTTTAACTTTTGTATGAGAGAAATTCGTAGCGTTACGTACAATTGGTTATGTGTATTTTATATAATTGTTTCATATATTTATGAATATCATCGTTTTTTTTATTTGACAATGGGGAATGGGGGAAAAAAAGGTTTCCTTGAAATGCTATTCATATTTGCTCTGTATTAATATCTTGTTCTTTTTTTTTAGTAGATGTGTATAGTATATTGATAATGCTACTTATTTTTGAAATTGTGATTTGGACTCATGGACTTATCTTATGACTTACAAGATTGACAAACCTTCTAGCTTTGTATGAAGTATATCCTGTAGAAGACATATGTGAATCTGTCGTCAAGTCACTAAATATTCAAGGAATTTTTTTTTTCTAATAAAGTTTATATTGTTATTGCTGACGTTTGTGTTTGTCGAATCAACACAGTGGGGGGGGGGGGGGGGGCTTGTTGTAAAATTTGTACCCTTTCCGTGTTGATTCTCAAATTTAAATTTAAATTCATTTACTATTTAAATATAATTTAAATGATTTACTTTATAATCTTTAAAGTTTAAATTATTAATTAAATGAATTATAGCGTTTAGTGCTATTTTCTATTTGATACTGCCATTGAGTTAAAGATATATTAAAATTAAAAACAAAAGCTTAATGATAATTACATTTAGTTAAAAGTTATATTTCTTATTAGTATAATTTTGTTTAAGTCATTTGAAATAACTTTAATTTACTTACCTCATATTTAAAAGCATGTTTTGTTAAAATTAACTTAAAGAAAATATGTTTAAATCCTTTCACGGACTGGTCATTGTTTTATCGCTACCTAACACGGAGATGTTATATTTTTCAACTGCAGAGTCTTTTTGCTTAGCCCATAGATGGCGGCAGACTCGTAGCATCATGTTGCTATGGTTATGGTAGGCGTTGCCGAGTGTACAGCATCGAGTAGCTGTCACTTGAATCCGTTCGTTTCTATAAAAGGAGGTAAGGAATATGTAATCGTGCTCTTAGCCTCTTAGCCTCTTAGGCTTTTATGTTTTTTTCAGTTTAGCTCAAAGTCATGAGCTGGTATTTTAATTTAGTTATAAAGTGTTTAGTTTTATAATGATTGTAAATTACGTTTTTGTGACTTGATATTTTCGACGATACGTTTAGTGTATCTAGTTATGTCACAAAGTAAACGTCGTTTCCTATTTAAACTCTATTAATCTACATGGCAGTATTTTAAAGGTCTTTAACCTTTCGTCAGCAAAGTTTCTATTCAACTATTGTTTCTACTTATTTAATGTTACTCATCATTTTGTTTCAAGTTTAATAAACAGTTTTGTTTAAACCTTTTTGTCTTCAATGAATGCCACACATATTTATCATTTTTATAGTTTATTAGAGCTGAGCAACTATCGTATATTTCACGGCTAATTCTGCTAATTAACATATGTGATAATTGAATTTTTCACAACATATACACGCGCTGCGCGCGCGTATTCCTTCCCTGACCTTTCGTGCCCCCTAAAAGAACATTTCTGATCGGGTAAAAACTCATACAGGGTCCCCACTGCCTTCGGCATCTCAGACCCATGCGTGCTGGGCGCACATATTCCTTCTCAAATCAAATTTTTACTCTTATAAAAGAAAATTAAAAAAATCATTTCTTATCGGTTAAAAAGTCGGACCGGGTCCCCACTGCCTTCGGCAGCGCGGTGCACGTCTCTTTCTTTCTCACCCTTTCAGCTCCTCCTAATTAACCTACATATACCAAATTTGAACTGTCTAACTCAATTAGCTGAGATGCAAAAGAAAACCTAATCAGGACACCTCAAAACGTGTAAATCTGGTGAAAACTTTCGATAATATAAAAGAACTTTAAAATATCTTTCGAATGATGTATTAAAAATAATTTTATCTTAATCAGAAAGTGAAACATTGAAATTTTAAAATATTACAGCGCCATCTAGCGGTAGAAATTTCTACCTAAGTAATCTACTGTTCGATTCTAAATTTACAAAGCTTTCTAACGATGCATCACTTATGAATTTATTTTAATTAGTAGCTGAGATGCAAAAGAAAAACGATTCAGGAGACCTCAAAACGTGTAAATCGGGGAAAATCTCGAATTCCACTTTCGATAATATAAAAGTACTTAAAAATATTTTTCGTATGATGTATTAAAAATAATTTAAACATAATTAGAATCTGAAATATTAAAATTTTAAACATTACAGCGCCATGACACCTCAAAACGTGTAAGTCAGGTTAAATTTCGAATTCCATTGCCTACGGTAGTCGGTTAATGGAAGCAAATAGAAAAAGAAATATTTTTACGTTAAGTGTATTTCTGTTGCTATAGAAACTGGCATTCTCTTTCGAGAGATATAATGTCAGGCGTGTTAAGATAAAATTTAATTTGCAATTAATATGTAAATCTCTTGTTTATTGAGCAAAATCGATGAAATTTGAACTGCAAGTTTGTTTTGTGGTGTTAAGATTTTATACTATGTGTCGTGTGCGAAATTGAAAAATTGAAGAAATTAGTAAGTTGCAATTTTGTCTGCCAGTCAAAATACATCTGATTCTCAATCAGTGGCAGGTGTTTTTTTTTTTTTTTTTTTTTTTTGCTTTCCGTTTCAGACATCGTTTCCTCTGTGAATGGGTTGTCATGGTAACGGCAACGAACGCCTGCAGAATTTCCTTATGGAATGTAGGTCACCGTATTCAATGGTTTAATGCCTAAAATTAAAAAAAATTATAACTCATTCAGTTTTTGAAAAAAATTTCTTAATCTTTTGAGTAGTGAATTGTGAAACCGAAATCTATATACAAAAAAAAAAAAAAAAAAAAAAAAAAGATTTGTCTCTGAACGATTTTGAGTTATAAAATGTTTCGTGAAAAAAGTATGTTTCGTATATTCTAAAAATATGGATCTCTAATCCGTATTTTGTACAAATGTTTATATGGATCGAAAGAGGATTAAATGACCTTTCGAAATATACAAGTTGTTAAGAAATTGGTCTGTTGTTCTTTCGTATAGGGCGTTTCAAAAAAGATGATCGCGAAAAAGAGAAATTTTCAACCCTTTTTAAAACTTTTTTAAAAAATATAAAAAAGCCGTATTTAAAAAAAAATTGTACCGTAAGAATTGGTAATAAATGCTCTTTCTCGTGGTACAGGTGTATTTTCGATATCTCCAACAGATCGGCAGGGATGGATTTACAAAAACCCACGAAATTTTCCCTCTCTGCTTTTCCTTCTGAGGTACGCGGTTCCGGATGAAAATGACGCTCGCCTGCCATTTTGAATCGTTTTTTCGTTAGACATGGGTCGACGTTTTAATTAATATCTCCGTTAATTAGGGTCGCATCGTTTATTAAATTAGATAACGTACATTTGCGATAAATTCTCCGTTCGACGGTACCTGTCCGAAGTCCGTGCGACCATTAGCGGCCGAGCTTTAGCTGCTTTATGCCGTTTCTCACAGACGGACAGACACACACACGCGCGCGTACAGAGTTTAATTAATATAAGAGATAATTTTCGAATACTACATATATCATCAAGATGCAAATTTTAAAGAATTATCTTAAAAGCTCCAAATTATTTCTAAATTATTATCCAATGTCAGGAATTTTCCTTATTTCACAAGAAGTTTTCAGTGTATTATAGATCACCTATTCTTAGTTTTTAAAGATTTTCATGGAATGAAACAACTAATTCCTTCCTTGTCACTCCCATGAAAGTGACGGGGTGAGTTTTCGTTCTGTATTTCTCGTGCCCGTGATATTTCTGGGCTGGAGTGTTCAAAAATAATGCACTAAAAAGATTTAAAAACAAAGCATTTCTGATAACTGGAACAACTTTTATTTTTTATTTTACACTCTAGATGGAAGCAGCAGACTATTTAAAATGTAATTGGAGGTAGTAGATTTATTTTAAACTGTCAGCACTATCCAATTTTAAATATTTATAGTACTTATTATGTAATCTTAGCTAAGTTTGGCTTTTGAATGTACGTGGTTTTGTGCTCTGTGGTAAAAAATATATTTTCTAATATTGTATACATTACGTAGACTCACAAAGTGATTCGGATTCTAATTTTAGTATAAATGAATCTGAGGGTGATTCAGATATAAGTGATATTTATGAAAATTCAAATAGTGAATCTGAGAGCAGTGTATACGTAAAATTATTGTCATAAAATTCTGTTTTAATGTTTAAAACACATATCTTTTATTTTTTCTACTTATCGGAAAACTGACATTCAATCATAATTACCCTGTTTATTGTTTTTGCTCAAAAATTAAACTTTCTTGATTTCAAGCAAAAAAAATAAAAAAGAAAGAAATTCCGAAAATTAAAAGTGATTAATATATTATTCATACACTTTATTTTATACAATTTTCTTGAATAAAAAAAAAAAATAGGCACTTTTTTTATCGTTTTCTTGAAAACTACGAGATCGTTAAGGGGTTAATATTCCTGCCCTGCTTTTCCAAGAAAATCCGCAAATAAAATTGTATCAACACTTCAAATAATATTTCTGTTTATTTTTGTTTCGCCTTATATATTATTCAAGTAAAGTTTGCTTTTCTACACTCAGAAAAATAATATACCACCTTCTTCTAGAACGAATAAGTAATCATTTTTTGAATTCCTAAACTAAAAATATAGATTTACAAATTATGCTTATATGATAAACAAATAAACTAAATAGACGAAATGATCAAGAATTTCTAGTCTATACTTTTCTAGATGGTGAAACAATACTATGAATATTATGAATCCTTTGTATTGCAAAAAATTCTTGTTTGATTTCCTAGAATTGGGTCGTAAACCAAAATTATAGATGCTAAAACTCACCTCTAGTGTTCGCATTTATTTGCAAAAAATTTTAAATAAATTTGGCCATGATCATATAGATAAATACTCTAGAATTCTAATAGGGGTCTGTAGAACTTGCTATGAAAGGGTACTAGAATTTGTAAGGATGACATGGAATTATTTTTACCTGAGCCACAATTTATTTTTTAGATGTCATTAACAGATTTTTTTTTATTTTTTTTTTCTGTGTAATTTTGTTTCAATATTCAAAAAAGGTACTGTACATTATTTGTTATTTTATATTCTCTTCAAGTCTACAATATATGCCCCAGTTCTGATACTTAAAAAAAAAAAAAGAAACTGGTAACCACTGTTTGTTTCAAATATGATCACAGCAACACTATTTCAAATGATCTGTTATTTCATTACCTTTCTGTTCATCTCATCAAATAATTAAAAAATTTAGTAAATATTACTAAAAATCTACTTCCATCCATTCCCACTTATATCGCGTAATGCATCCAAAACCTTTTGTGTTAACCTGTCAACAAAACATTAATGCTAATCCAATATTTTTCAGTGTAAAATATGCTTTTGCTCATCTGAAAAATGATGCTAATTAAATCACATTAAATTTAGTTCCCTGGTAAGGAACGGAAAAGTGCTTGAAAAATATTCTTTATAATCCCTAGACTCTACAGGCATTGACTACGTAGCCTCATAGACTGTAACGTATCTAATTTATTTTGTTTGTGCACGTGCGCGAACAATTAACGACATACTTACCATTTTTATTAAGATACCAGCTACTGTGACTTTAAATAATATTTGTATCAGTTTCAAGACATGCTAATATTATTAGCGGAAATCAGAGCGCGAACAGGCAGCAATCAATTTGAAGTTATAAACACTTTTTAACAAAACAAATTTTCACGTGACATACTAACCTATATAGAATTATGTAAAATAAATTACTAATGAAATGTTTTATCGTATACTTTGTTCGTTAATTATCGAGGAAAGAGTAAAAAAAATTCCAGGCCGACGCAGACCAAAAAAATTTAATCCAGGCCCGCTCCGAGAATGCAAAAAAAAAAAAAAAAAAAATAAGTCCTGCCCGAGCCCGGCGCGGCTCGAGACCAAATAGAGAATTTCAGCTTGAGCCTTAGGGGGCTTCAGCTAAAGTGGACGGCAGCCTTGTCCCACGTTATTCTATGGAGAGATTTGTTTTCAAAATTACTCTTTATGTAATGTATTTTTTTAAATCCCGTTTTCACATTTCGAAAATTCACAATCATTAAATTAATTCCCGTTTTCCAAAAATTAATTTTTTAAATCTTTAATATTTCATTTTTAAGCTTTAAAGTGAAAAAAAAAAAAAAAAAAAAAAAAAAAATGACTAAGTGCATTTTTTCCTCTTTATAGCCTCAAAGTGAAATACTATTAAAAAATAGAAAATTAATTTTTGGTAAACGGGAATCAATCTAATGATTGTGAATTTTCTAAATGTGAAAACGGAATTAAAATGTATATATATATTAGGTAATGAGTAATTTTGAAAAGAAATATCTCCATAGAATAACATGGGTTAAGGCTGCCGTCAACATCAGGTGAAGTGTTCCCTTAAGTCCGGCCCGTATTGACCTCAACTTTGTTTAGTTGACTCACGTTATATCCTGCGTGATGTAATACAACATAACGACCCAGCACTTTATAAAGACCTTCAGAAAAATTCTGATTGACTTCTGTTTAAGATAATTATTTCACATTTGATAACAACCATGTCAGATACCAAAATGGTCCCATATCCCAAGTGGTCAACTTATAGCGATTTCTCGATCTCGCTCGATTAATTTCAGAAAAGATGACAAATGAGAAAAAATGTTGATCTTGATCTAAAAATAGATTCTCCCCTCTTTCAGAAATGCTACATTTTCACCCTCACTGAAAAGTGTATTCATGCATTGCGAAATTCAGGGAAACTTTTCGCAATCCGAGGTGACTTTTACACAAAGAGCATGTTTTAATATTATGATTAATACTCATTGTCATTAATATTCTTTGTTTTATACACGAGATATGAGCGTTTGACGCGTAAATCTGAGCATTTGTCTAAATTTTTCGCCCTGAACCGACTATGATATGATAGGCCGTCCAAGTACCTGAGAGTATAATGAAACAAGAAAAATTATTCTGTTCGCGTAGATTATCTCTCTCCTATCGTACTTATCCGTTTCATCGTCATCGTGTAACCTTCATTATATTTTAGCTTCATGTTGGCACCTAAAAATACATTTTACTTTTAATTAAAAGTTTGAAAGAAACTTTTTAAATTATATTTTAGCTTTAATTAAAAAATAAATAAATAAAAAATCAACTATAAAGAAAGAATTCTCACAAAAGTATCTTTATAAATTTCTTTTTAAAAAGAAAGCATGAAAAAAAATTGCTTTTGTGCAACTCTGTATATCTTTTAAAATTTGCATATGCTTCATGCGGTGCGCTAAAATAATTTCTTATGCTATTGAATAATATCATTTATATCACATATGTATCTGAATGTATGGGTGTTTTTTACCCGACAAAGTTGCTAATTGTAGCATTTTTATATTAAGTTCTTTTTTTTTTTTTTTTTTTTTTTTTTTGAGAGAGAGCGAGCAAGCTTAAAATGTGCCAGTAGTGGACATGCTAAACCCTAATAGTAGACAGTTTTTTGTTCCAATGATGGATAACTTCCAATATTTGCAGAAATAGACAAAATAAAATAAAAAAGATTCTATTGAAAGTTAAATTATAATAATCTATTTTTGCAAAATATTTTCCAAGTGAATAATTAAATAAAATATGCAAATGTCGGAGTCATTAATTCCATTTTTACATCGCATAAAAATTTTCTAGACAAAGCCTCAAACAAATTTATTACCCTTAAAAGTGTTCAGCTCGACTGTCTTTCACAATTTATTATCGCTATTCTTAAATATTCACAAATTCATTATTCAAAATGATAAAGGATTCATAATTACAGTAAAAACACCATAGAGTGCCCATAATTGCCTCTGAACAAGGGCCTCACCAGAGCCGAAAGGTTCTGCTATCGAAACCGGTAGACGAGAAATGCGGAGTTCGATTCCAGGTCACGCTCATCGACTTAGCCATTCGGAATTTTCCGTGGATTTCACGG
Source organism: Salticus scenicus (assembly GCA_963930645.1). NCBI lineage: Eukaryota > Metazoa > Arthropoda > Arachnida > Araneae > Salticidae > Salticus > Salticus scenicus. Next base: position 105,548,037 of record OZ005657.1, read on the forward strand.
GAACTAAAATTAACAATTTTCGGGCTCTGGCCATTCTGATACAACAGTCTTTTATGTATGGATTAAAATGCAAGAGTATTAAAAAATAATAATTAAAAAACTGAAATAAAACATGGATTCGCTGAGAATATGTTTTTTATAAAAATCGGTAATTGATTCAGCATATTAAAATCTTTGCATCTTGTGCCACGCAATGTATACATCAAATTTGTTTATTCCTAATATTCTAAGAAATGTTTCCTTTACCATAATCTAAAAGTTTTTTTTAAAAAATGTAAAAAATCTAAAATTTACAAACTATTGAAGATGCGTAGAAAAGGATTTGATAGAGGAAGGAATTTTGTCTGCAAACCAAATATTAAATGAAATGTTTTTTAACTGTATTCATATTATAAATACTAAATCATAGGGTAACTGTCCCAGTACTGGACACTTAAAGGACATTTTCCAGCTGTATTTTGTGTTACTGTTCTCAGTTTAGAGAGTAAAATTAACCAATATTTCACACCACAATAGGCCCTTTCTTTATATGATTGCGCTGCAAAATTTGCAAATTGTAGCATTTTTATATTACTATTATTATTTTTGTATTTTGGAGAATTTAAAATGCGCCAGTTGTGGACACGCTAAAACCTTATAGTGGACACCCTCTTGTTAAAGTAGTAGACAATTTTGAATTTTTGTTGACATGTCCCCCCCCCCCCAAAAAAAAAAAAAAAAAAAAAAAAAAAATTCCAGTGAATAAACGACAGTATTTCTGCTACATTAATGTGTTCTGGAAAAAGTTTCATTCTTTCCTTTTGATATTTTCGCTTTTCTAAACTTTTTTATTTACTTCTACTTTGGTTATTTCCCTTTTCTTGTTCTTTTCTTCTTTCTCATGTATTTTATTTTATTTTATTTTAGTTCCTTCCTTTGTCTCGTTTTTCTTTTCTTTTCTAATTTCAGCTCGTTCTTTCTTTATGTTTTCCGTAGCAATGTTCTTATCATTAATATCTCTTTTTCCTTTGTAGTATTTTTGCCACTCTCCCAATGTATTAACTTCTGAAATAATAGCAATTGTCCGTCTCGTTTTTCCATTTGTGAAAATCCCGGTCACATTAGAATTTTTTAAACATTCTAGAAGATCCTGGATCCTAAGACTGAATTTTCTGATCTTTGAAGGTTTGAGATGAGTTGTCGCTCTACGGTCTATTTTTTCACTGTAATATAACTGGAAATTTGTACACTTTTTAGTAACCGGAAAATTTTAATAGAAATTTTGTATATAGTTCTGTAACGATTTTCATTGATTAAATAAAATTAAAATGTCTATTAAAACTTCCTAACAGCCAAAAAAAAAAAAAAAAAAAAAAAAAACCGTAAAAGTTTGCAGCCATGCATTAAGACTCATTAGACAGCTTCAAATGGATATCGAACCACTACGGAAAACCATGTCTGAACCGTTCTTCGAACCTGGCACTTAGAAACTGACGTCTGATCCTTGATAAGGCGTTAGCAATGCAAAATTTTTTTGCTTCCTCTTGATCTTTATTTAATAAATCGTATCTACTTTCAACAAAAGCTATCCTATCTGCGAACAATTAAAATTGTGATGGCATGTCTCTGGACTGCACTTATGAGTGAATCAAAAAAAAAAAAAAAAAAAACCACGAAATTGTCAACTACATAGCTCTAGGACGACGTACAATATACCCAACCTCAACCTTCAAATTTTCAAAAAAAAAAAAAAAAAGAAAAAAAAAATCTAAATAACAAATTATGATAATTTATTTTGCAATTTTCCCCCTAAATGAATAAATAAGATATGCAATAGGAACCGAAATCAAACAACTAGTCTAATACGGAGCCCAGGAATAATTCGGAAAAAACTCTTAAGAATGTCTCGTTGTTATCGAGATTATCTGACGATTGAAATGAATTCCAATTCTGCTCGACATTCTGATAGTAGTGTATACAACTCAGTAATCTCAGGGAGATTACTTGAGTTGTGCCCACTACTGGACTCACCTTAAAAGTCAAATGAGCCAGTAGTGGACAGGGTTATCCCTTTCTAGTCACGAAGACATCTTTTGTTAACAGTAGTAGGTACCCATAAAAATATTATATGTTAACACAAAATTAAAAATTTAGCACAATAAATGAATTCTGCGTATTTATTTTAGTCATATGAAAGCAAAAGGTACAAGAAATCGGTTAAAAATAAGCAGAAGAAAATCAAACAAAATTTTATTTCCTTATTTAAAACTGTAAGAAAAAATGCAAAATGTCAAAGTCATCATTATTATTATTTCAATCAAACTAATCGTATTCTAAAACTGATGGCTTGAAATATTTGTAATTCAAGCCACTAGAAATTAATAGTACAGCAGTATAACACCAACCCTTAATATTACTTACAAACTTTGAATAAACACCATAAAATGCAATAAACTCGCAACAATTGTTTCGGGTCGAAAAACACACGACCCTTCATCAGGCGAATAAAGTAAGCACGAGTGCTGCAGTCAAAGCGGCAACGCACAAAATCGTTTAAAATGAAAAGAAAAACTTTATAAAGTAGAAAATAAATATAGCTACTGGTGTGAGTAAAATTGTACAAGAAAACAAGAAAATAAATAAATGAGTGAGTTTAAAACATTTAACAATCTAAGGATAACAAAAATTAAACGAAAATCTAAGTTATGTGAGTAATTTCCAAGCATCAGAGAAGAAAGGAGTGGAAGAAATATCATTAACAAGATTTTTCGAATTTTTAAATATGTAAAATGCTTCATGAATATCCAAATGGGAGGAACAGACAGGAGATGAAATTATGTTAGTTTTGGAAAAATCAAAACGATGACCTTGAGACCAGCAGTGGGAAGCAACAGAAGATTTGGTAATCTCTTCATTACGAACATTCCGACGGTGCTCATTTATTCTGTATTTCAAACGCCTCCTAGTTTGACCAATATAACCTAAGTTGCAGGACGAACACGGAATTAAATAAATTCCAGAACGGTTTTCGGTGGGAATGGGATCCTTAAGAGAAGATAATTTAATTTTATTGACGGGTTTGTAAATAGCTTTGAAACCAAACGGTGAAAGAATTTTAGAGATTTTAAAAGAGAGTGAAGAATAAAAAGGTAAAACAACTGGGATGAGACTGTGATCGTTTAGTTTGGGAGCAGAACGTTTAGGATTCTTAAATTTATATAGAGCTTTATCGATGATAGATGGGTTATAGCCACGAGAGAGAGCAAGAGATTTTAAATAATTAATTTCTTTCGAAAGATTAGACGGATCAGAACAAATGTGTAAGGCACGATAAACATAAGTGTAAAAAGCAGACATTTTTTGTTGAGGGGCGTGGTTAGAGAGAGCATGCGGTGGCAAAGAGACCGAGAATGGTTTTCTAGAAACAGTAGTTGAGAAACAATCATTTTCTTTATTCACAAGAACGTCAAGGAAAGGCAAAGAGCAATCCTGTTCAACCTCAGAAGTGAATTGAATGCATGGGTCAATCGAATTGACCAAAGAAAGTAAATTGGACAAATCGACATCAGGGGAGACAAGAACGAAAGTGTCATCCACATACCTAAACCAGTGAGGAAATTTATATACACCGAAGAGTTTTTCTTCAAAATAGTGCATATAAATGTCGCAAAGTAAAGGAGAGAGAGGACTACCCATGGCCATACCATCATTTTGGGAGTAATAAGTACCATTAAAAATGAAGGCAGTTTGCCTGATACATAAATGAACAAAATTTACAAGTTCCTCAATTTCAATAGAAGAATAATGGAATTCACGTAGTCTTCTCTCTAAACAAACCAGAGCACCTTGAACCGGAACATTTGTAAAAAGTGATTTTACATCAAAAGAAATCATAGTATAGTTAGACGGAGAGATGCATTTAATTTTGTCCACAAAATCATACGAGTTCTTAACAGTATAAAGATTAGTAGTAAATAGATGAGAAAGAGAGTTTGAAAGAAATCGAGCAAGATTATAAGAAGCCGTACCAATATTAGATACAATAGGCCGAAAGCAGAGAGTGGGCTTATGAACTTTCGGAAGTGCATAAAAACGGGCACAATTAGCAGCAGAAGGAATAACCATGCGCTTGGTATAATCATTAAGAATAACGTAATTTTTAACGTGGTATTTGACTTGATCAAGATGATCATTGGAAGGATCTTTTTTAAGTTTCGAATAGGGACCTGAAGTAAGCAAGGACTCAACATGGGAAATATAATCCGATTTGTTGAGTAGAACAGTTTGTCCTCCTTTATCAGCTCTTGTGACAATTAAATCGGGGGCGGAGTTTAATTCAGAGAGGGCGGATTTTTGAGAAGGAGTAAGGTTAGACTTTTGTGGATGATTATTGGTGGAAATAATGTTAGATAAAATGTAACGAAGAGATTCTAACTGGCCTGGAGAAATTTTACTATTTTTAAAGGAATTTTCAATGGGAGCGATCAAATCCGGAATGCAGGGTCTCGAAGTACGCGCAAAATTCAGACCCAAACTGAGCACGTCGCGTTGACTATTAGTCAGAACGTGCGAAGAGAGATTAACAACAGTATTCTGAGCAAGAGGAGAAATGGGAGAAGTAAAGGAGTTACGTTTAAGAAGATAATTAAATTTCTTATTTAAGTTAGTTTGATGCCTAGAAGACTGAAACGCAACGTATGCGAAATTTCTTTTTTCAAAGGAAGAAAAATCATGAACAGAATTGCTAAGAGACAGATGTAAAGTATATAATTCCGACTCAATAGACGAGAGAGACTGTCGTATATCCTGAATAATAGCCCTAAGAATGGCAAACTTACTCCTATTTAAAGCATTTTTAATGCGAAGAGAAGCAGGAAGATTGTACTTAATGTCTATGAACTTAGGAATTATCCGAGCACGCTTACATCTAAGAAGAAAATTTAAATGATTGAGAAAGCGAGAACGTTTCAAACGAAGACGTTTGAAACGATTAATCTCAGAAGAACTCATGCTAAAACATATATAAGAAACAAGAGTCAAAACTTAAGGAAGGCGGAGTTAAAACAAAAAGAATGGGGGGAGGAGTTAAAAATACAAAAATGTAATTAATCAAATAGAAAAATCGATAAAAAATATGAAATGACAGTCTCAAAAATGAGAAGAAATAAGCAAAAATTAACAAATAAACAAGGCAAAACTTAAAGAGGGCGGAGTAACCACGAAAAAAAGGGGGGGGAGTATTAAAAACCAAAAATGTAATAATTGATAAGAAAACAAACGATAAAATAAAATTATGAAATGAGAGGTTCAAAAATGAGAAGAAATGAGCATAAATTAACAAATAAAACAACTCGGAATTTAAAGAAGGCGGAGTTGAAACGAATAAAAGGGGGAGGAGTAAAGATAGTAAAAAAAATAATAAAACCAGTAAGAAACAACCGGTAAAATAAAAATATGAAATGAGAGGCACAAAATCGAGAAGAAAATAGCATAAATTAACAAATAACAACAATAAAAAGAATTAGGAAACACTCGCAAAATTACTTACTCGATGCTAAAAGCCCAAAAAAGCAACAAATTTAATAAAGAAGCATCAATAAACTGGCGTTGTAAAAATATTACTTACAAACTTTGAATAAACACCATAAAATGCAATAAACTCGCAACAATTGTTTCGGGTCGAAAAACACACGACCCTTCATCAGGCGAATAAAGTAAGCACGAGTGCTGCAGTCAAAGCGGCAACGCACAAAATCGTTTAAAATGAAAAGAAAAACTTTATAAAGTAGAAAATAAATATAGCTACTGGTGTGAGTAAAATTGTACAAGAAAACAAGAAAATAAATAAATGAGTGAGTTTAAAACATTTAACAATCTAAGGATAACAAAAATTAAACGAAAATCTAAGTTATGTGAGTAATTTCCAAGCATCAGAGAAGAAAGGAGAGGGAGGAACTTGTAAATTTAGTTCATTTATGTATCAGGCAAACTGCCTTCATTTTTAATGGTACTTATTACTCCCAAAATGATGGTATGGCCATGGGTAGTCCTCTCTCTCCTTTACTTTGCGACATTTATATGCACTATTTTGAAGAAAAACTCTTCGGTGTATATAAATTTCCTCACTGGTTTAGGTATGTGGATAACACTTTCGTTCTTGTCTCCCCTGATGTCGATTTGTCCAATTTACTTCTTTGGTCAATTCGATTGACCCATACATTCAATTCACTTCTGAGGTTGAACAGGATTGCTCTTTGCCTTTCCTTGACGTTCTTGTGAATAAAGAAAATGATTGTTTCTCAACTACTGTTTCTAGAAAACCATTCTCGGTCTCTTTGCCACCGCATGCTCTCTCTAACCACGCCCCTCAACAAAAAATGTCTGCTTTTTACACTTATGTTTATCGTGCCTTACACATTTGTTCTGATCCGTCTAATCTTTCGAAAGAAATTAATTATTTAAAATCTCTTGCTCTCTCTCGTGGCTATAACCCATCTATCATCGATAAAGCTCTATATAAATTTAAGAATCCTAAACGTTCTGCTCCCAAACTAAACGATCACAGTCTCATCCCAGTTGTTTTACCTTTTTATTCTTCACTCTCTTTTAAAATCTCTAAAATTCTTTCACCGTTTGGTTTCAAAGCTATTTACAAACCCGTCAATAAAATTAAATTATCTTCTCTTAAGGATCCCATTCCCACCGAAAACCGTTCTGGAATTTATTTAATTCCGTGTTCGTCCTGCAACTTAGGTTATATTGGTCAAACTAGGAGGCGTTTGAAATACAGAATAAATGAGCACCGTCGGAATGTTCGTAATGAAGAGATTACCAAATCTTCTGTTGCTTCCCACTGCTGGTCTCAAGGTCATCGTTTTGATTTTTCCAAAACTAACATAATTTCATCTCCTGTCTGTTCCTCCCATTTGGATATTCATGAAGCATTTTACATATTTAAAAATTCGAAAAATCTTGTTAATGATATTTCTTCCACTCCTTTCTTCTCTGATGCTTGGAAATTACTCACATAACTTAGATTTTCGTTTAATTTTTGTTATCCTTAGATTATTAAATGTTTTAAACTCACTCATTTATTTATTTTCTTGTTTTCTTGTACAATTTTACTCACACCAGTAGCTATATTTATTTTCTACTTTATAAAGTTTTTCTTTTCATTTTAAACGATTTTGTGCGTTGCCGCTTTGACTGCAGCACTCGTGCTTACTTTATTCGCCTGATGAAGGGTCGTGTGTTTTTCGACCCGAAACAATTGTTGCGAGTTTATTGCATTTTATGGTGTTTATTCAAAGTTTGTAAGTAATATTTTTACAACGCCAGTTTATTGATGCTTCTTTACCAACCCTTAATGCTCCTTAAATCTATGTAAGAAAATAGAAATCTTGTTTTCAGAGTTTAAATTTCAAAGTGACCGCTACCTGGTGCACTGGTTTTTAGCTATTGCATTGATTTTCTCAAATTTACTATATTGTCACATAGCATGTCATGTTCATCCACTAAGCTAAGCTCTTCAATTAGTACAATGAAAAATATATTTCACATCTTCTGGAGTCATAATTTCATTTCTTTATACGTTGATTACAAAGGAACTATGTACTGAACTAAAGAAGACAAATAAGAACCGGACTTAGTCCTTTCATAAGCAAATGATGTCTCCTCGTTTGTATGTCCCGGATGTCATTTCAAAAAATTATATTATTGTATAACTTATAAAATTAAAGTTAATCACAGAGTGAGTGTTTTAAACCTTTGAACTTAAACAACGTGCGATAGAAAAGTTATCTGAAAATCATTCGGTGATGAATAAAAATAAGAAGCACAGAAAGAAAGGAAATAGAAGAAAGGAAAAATCCTTTGCTCTCTTTACCCTTTAACGAGTTTCTTGCGTGTCTACATCGTATGTGTAAGAATACGTACATATTCTTCGTATAACTGTAATTTATACAGGTATATTGAAATGCTTATTATATGAACCTTTGTGAGAAGATGTGCGAAGAAGGAAAAAAAAAAGGGGGGGGGGATATGATTAATTATACTTTAAGCTTCTCAAGGGCATGCGAATATCCTAGAAAAAGACAGAAAAAATAAAAGAAAAGAGAAATCTAATAAATAAATAAAACGACTATTTTTTAATTAACATTCATCAAAATGAGTTCAAAGTCAAAAATTAAATGAGTAAATATATGCATCTGATGCAAATTTGATCTCTCAATCGGCATTGCTCAAAGTGCATTGCATAGCTCAAAGTGCATTTGCATACATAATCTTTAAAACCATTCAGAAAGAAATGACAAATATTAAGATATATTGACAGTGTTACATACCTTTTTTTTTTTTTTTTTTAAAAAAAAAAAAAATTATAAATTTAAAAGGAATGATAAGTACAAAAACACTGTTTTTTTTTTTTTTTTTTTTTTTTTTTTAATGGAGACATTGTTTTATAAGGTACAGAAAACTTTTATTAGAGTTGTTAATTCCTTTACGCCGTAATACCCTCCTTTTTTTTTTAAATTAAAGATATGATAAACTAATCTACTGCCTTGATTATATTCAAGTTTATGAGTTATTCAAAAATCATTTCTTGCATTTATTTTTATTCATTTTACCATATAATATTTTAACAATTAAATCCTGAAGAATTAAAGAAAAAAAAAAAAAGATTTTTGACTGACTAACCATAAATTGAGCGTTAATGTTAAATTTTAGACAATTAATCTAATTATATTAGCAATAATATAATATTTTCATTCCGTAATTAAGTATTATACGAGTTGGCCGTCTTTTTCGATAAAAACATTTAGTTCATGTTACCGATTAATTTTATTATTGATAAAGTAGATGCCGTTTCTGTGAGCTAACACTTGTCAAATCTCTCGCTTTTTATGTACCACTATTTCAGAAAAAATAATATTTATTTTATTTAATTTCCAAATTTAAGTTTTTAAATAAAGAAAAAAAAATATTCAGGTACTACAAGATACTACAATGGTGCTAAAAATGCGGAAAATTTGTTGCCTATTTATTTCTAACTAGCAGGCTTTGCCCGCTTCGCTGGACACAATACTGAAATGAGTTGTCAAAATCCCATAGCATTATTAATTAACCGGAGTTAAAGTTCCCGCTGTGCTCGGTAGAGATTTTTCTCGCTCGCAACGTGAGGAGTCCGTGTTCCCACTGCCTTCGGCAGCAATTTACCCGCTTCTTACTCCCCCTTCCCCAGTGGCTAAGTTCGAAGTTTTGCGAAATCTCGACAAAGTACATAATGCGTATACCTAATCAATAACCACACACAAAAGTTCGCCAATATAAGAAAATTTAAGGCGAATGCAAAAGGGAAAACGTGTTTTTACACGTGTTTATAGCCCTTTCAACACCAAGGGGGTAAGGTTGGGTTTTCATAAAATACCGTTACAATAAGGGTCGGATACATATAGACAATTTACGCGCCAAATTTCGTTACTGCAGATCCCATACATTTCACACGACAAATTTAGCGCTAAAAGGTGTGTCTCGAGTTTGCCCCCTCATAACCCCCCCCCCCCCCCCAAAAAACAAAAATGTGTTTTTTTGGAAATATCCTAAGGAAGTCGCATAGCCTTTTTTCAACATAATTGTTCCATTTTTGGTAGAGGTCCACTTAAAAATCAGGAATTTTTAATATTCCTCCCACCCTTCCCTTAAAAATCGAAAATTCCTAAGTGCACATAATGTATTATTTGTACTCTTGCCTAGTCTCCCCATGTGCAATTTCTTTACTGTGAAGTAATTAGGAGCCGAGTTATGCTTACAAACTTGTTTTTGCTTTTGCTTCCCCAGGGGGGAAAGGGGAGTAATTTCGGAAAAGTTGATTGATATAATTTTAAGTTGGGTAAAGACCTAAGTTCCTGCGTAGCGCCGTTGAATTCTGTTCTGCCGTTCTCAAGTGATACCCGGACAAGCGTGTTTTAATCTTTTATCCCTCCTCCCAGGGAAGAACGGGGGGGGGGATTTATGAAAAGTTGATAGATATAATTTTAAGTTGGGTGAGGAGATAAATTCCTGCCAAGTGCCGTTGAATTCCGCCCAGCCGTTCTCAAGTAATACCCGGACAAACGCGTTTTAGTCTTTTACCCCCCCAGGGGGGAACGGGGGGGAATTTATGAAAAGTTGATATATATAATTTTAAGTTGGTGAAAGACCTAAATTCCTGCTAAGCGCCGTTGAATTCTCTACAGCCGTTCTCAAGTCATACCCGGACAAACGTGTTTTAGTCTTTTACCCCCCAGGAGGGAACGGCGGGGGGAATTTCTAAAAAGTTGATGTAGATAATTTTAAGTTGAGTGAAGACCTACATTCCTGCCTAGCTCCGTTGAATTTCGTCCAGCCGTTCTCAAGTGATACCCGGACAAACGTGTTTTAGTTTTTAACCCCCCAGCGGGGAACAGGGGGGGGGGAATTTCTGAAAAGTTGATATATATAATTTTAAGTTGGGTGAAGACCTACATTTCTGCCAAGCGCCGTTGAATTCCGTCCAGCCGTTCTCAAGTGATGGTCGGACAAAAAAAGCGACATACAGACACGGTGACAAAAACACACACACAGGCAAAATTTTCTGAAGTCATTTTCGGCTTTCAGGGTGTGTGAAACGTGAAGATATCGCAAAATTTTTCGATTCTGACAAATTTACAGACAAAAGTCTGATTTGATTAATATAGATCTCCAAATTCAGAATTTCTTCTTACACTTAAAAACCCTTTAAGGAATTAAAGAAGATATTTTTTGTTCAACGATTGAGAATTATTTCCAAATTTAATCTCAATTTATGAGAATAATCTCAATATCAATTTTATACATGTCGATTTAAGTATAAACAAAATAAAACAGTAAAATTAAATTACCAATTTTTTTCCCAATATGCTAAAAATTACGACGAAATAATACCGATCTGTTTTAGAAGAAATAAATAATAAAAAAAAAAGTAACAATAATCAAGATAATCAAGATTAAGCAAGATATTTGAAAATATATGTAAGTCTCTACTATTTTTGCTTTAAAAAAAAAAAAAAATACACTTGAAAGTTGTTTTTCTAAAGGTCTAAAAGTAAATTTGATACCTATTTTAATGATATAATTTAAATTTCAATGTTTACAGTAGCATGTGTGGTTACCTGTTTATCTTAAAATGGGTACAAGACCAATTTGGAGTAGTCTGTTTTCGAGTTTAATTTTTACAGTGTGAAAGCAGGTAATATGTTTCCATAAATGATTGGAGGTTTGGATTTTTTAAAATTAATTAAAACGCTATTAAATTTGTCCCGTTACTGCCATCCCAAGATAAAAGTTTTTAAATCCATCAGACCAGACACACACACACACATATATACGTAGATATATATTAATTTTAACGGATGTGTAGTTTCTTCTTAGTCACGTAATTAAATAGGGATTTAAATATGGATATACTGGCCTGATTCTTTCGAAACTGATACACTTCGATTCAGAAAATTCCCTTTGAAAATGTGATATGGTTTTCTAGGTGTTGCGATCGTTAGATTTCTTTAAAATTCAGTAAAATGTGTGTCATTATTTGGCATTAGAAGATTTTTGTATATATATATATATATATATTTTTGGAAAATAATAATAATGATTATTTTTTTTAAATAATTTATTTTATTCTACCTATCAGAATCAAATGGTAATATAATACAGAGAAAAAAAAATAATTTTATTAACCTCAATCGGTATAGTTCTTAGTTATATTTGATAAAAATGTTTTTTTTTTTTTTTTTTTTTTTTTTTTTTCTTTTTTTGGGGATTTTAATTAAAATGGGATTTTTCGAGCAACTTTGTACTGAATTTAATTTTACGAGCTGTAAATCTTCCATTTTTTCAACTGACATTAGATTATAAGTCACGTAGGTTTTGGATTGAAGTTCAAAAAGTTTTTTCTTTTTTTTTAAAAAAATCTTGAATTTTCAACCGATTTTGATTATATATATGGCAAAAATTGAAAATTAGCTATAAACAATGACTATGAGTTCACAGTCCAAAAATTCACAAATTCGGTTCAAAATTACATATTACAGTAGATGACCAAATTATTAGATTTATTTTTTCACATTTTTACGATTTTCTAAAAAAGTATTGGACAAAATGGCCTGGAAACAAACATGTAAAGAACATTTAAAATGTTACATTTTCTATCGATTTAGTCCATAGTGAAATTAGGTTACCAACCACAAATGGAAGAAAAGCGCAAGTAGTTTGGATCACCCTATGTTATATAAAAAAAAAAAAAAGAATTACTTGTAACTTTAACACATTGTTGCATATACTATGTCCAATATTTGTATGAGTGGGAATTACACAGTTATTTTGGCATATATATAGGTCACGATATTATTTGATGACACATATCGATACTGAGGAAGGATTGTCACTCAGTAAAGAATCCAGTTGTTCTACGCAGTCGTTTTATTGAATGATCTTGGACAGATTACAGTTTATTTTCCAGTCATTAAGTCTAAGTACGCTGACCCATTCAGCAGGCGGCCGAATAGAGATGATGCGGTCACTTTCCCGATCACATTCCGAAACCGCAGTCCCACTCTCGGAGGAAGATTCGACGTACACACAACATTCGAACAACACACAAAAAGGCGCCGTTTTTCATGTGCGTCTGCTTAAGTACTGCTCATTTTGGCGCGAATTTACTCTCTTCCTACGTTCTCTTATTGGCTACTAACTTAATGACTGACTGTATAGCTGAGCCCCGAAGATCCAGGATTAATTAATATGCACTATTTTACCGCAAGAAATTGAAGATTGCGTACGATTAAGCAGTTTTTATTCTAAAAGTTGTCCAGTTTTCTGACTTTTGCATTATGAACATGCTTTACCGCAAAACTAATTTTACAGGGGAAACTTTAGAAGGAAATTCAAGTTAAGAGTTTTGAATGGGAATTTCTTTAGATTAGAACTCAATATTAATATAAAACAATAGAATAATAATTTAAAATATTAATTATTTTTATATTTCATATCCTCCCCCCCCCCCCTCCTGAAGACGATGTTCCACCAGGCTTTCTTGCAAATCTGTGGAAACTCACCCAGACGTAGAAGATATTCCAGGGAGAAAATTGTATGTTTTATCGTTTACAAGCAGGAGATTTATGGTATTTTTATTTATTTACCAATTTATTTACTTATTTACTTCATTTATTTATTTATTTTTAACCGACTTCAGAAAAGGAGGAAGGTTCTGAATTCAAACCGTATGTTTTTTTTTTTTTTTTGTTTGTTAGCTCATAACTTCTGAACGGATGCTCCGATTTTGATACCTTTTGTTTTGTTGAAAAGGTCTTGGTCTGAAATAGGTCCCATTGTAATATCTTTAGGATCTGAAGAAAAAAAAAGGATGCCCAAAAAAATCAGTCCCAACTCTTTTAACTGCTAAACGGCTGCAGCTATAGTGATAAAAATGGTATGTAAGTATAGCAAAGTGGCCATGCAGTACAAGGTTAAACCGCTTGCAGCGCCACCAGGTGGAAAGTAGCGGAGTTAGTGTTCCTATCTCGAAAACGGTTCTAGAGAAAAAAGTGAATTACGAAGGTGAAGAGTATCACCGATTTAGTACAAAAAGATAGTTTGCACATTCATGCTAGCGTTCCTATCTCGGAAACGGTTCGAGACAGGGGGAAAAAGTGAATTATAAAATTGCAGAGCATCATCGATTTAGTACGAAAAGATAGTTTAGACATTGACGCTAAAAATACAATGCTGAAAAAGTGGATTTGTTTGTTCGCAATTTCTTACACTATGCACACTTGAGCTACATTGACACATTGTAGCGTAGCTGGTGAGACATACGCTATATAGTTCAAAATACGGTTACTTCATACTTTTTGTTTTGTTGTAAATATCTTGGTCTGAAGTAGGTCCCATTGTAATATCTTTACAATCTAAAGAAAATAAAGCGCCATCTGGTGAAACACAGCGGAATTAGCGCTCCTACCTCAAAAACGGTTCAAGATGGGAGAACAGTTAATTACGAAGTTGTAGACCATCATCGATTTACTACGAAAAGACAGTTTTTAGACATTATTGCTAAAAATAGAACGCTTAAAATGTGCCGTTGTTTGTTCGCAATTTCCTACACTGTACACACTTGAACTACGTTGTACACTAGCGGATGACACGTATACTCTGTGGTTCAAAGTACTGTTACTGTAAGCGGTCACATCGATTAGCGCAAAGTCGTTTTCAACCAACTTCAGAAAGGAGGATGTTCTTAATTCGAGCTATGTGTTGTTGTTGTTGTTTGTAAGCTTATAACTTCGTAAAAGATGCTCTAATTAACCGACTTCAAAAAGGAGGAGGTTCTCAATTCAAAGCGTATGTATTTTTATTTTTATTTTTATTTGTTAGCTCATAACTTCTGAACGGATGATCCGATTTTGGTACTTTTTATTTTATTGCAAAGGTCTTGGTCTGAAATAAGTCACATTGTAATATTTTTACGATCAAAAGAAAATACAGGGTACCCAAAAAAGTCAGTCCCGACTCTTTTAACTGCTGAACAGCTGCAGCTATAGTCATAAAATTGGTAAGTAAGTACTGTGAAGTAGACATGTGCTACGCGATTCAACCTCCTACAGCGCCACCTGGTGGAAAACAGTGGAGTTAGCGTTCCTATCTCGGAAACAGTTCAAGACAAGGGAAAAAGTGAATTATAAAATTGCAGAGCATCATCAATTTAGTACGAAAAGATAGTTTAGACATTAATGCTAAAAACAGAACGCTTAAAACGTGCGTTTGTTTGTTCACACTTTCCTATTTTGTGCACACTTGAACGACATTGCATATGTTGTAGCGTAGCGGGTGACATTTATGCTATGTAATATTCAAAGTATGGTTATTGTAAGCGGTCACATCGATTAACGCATAGGCGTTTTAAACCGACTTCATAAAGGAAGAGGTTCTCAATACAAACCATGTTTCTCATTGTTGTCGTTGTTGAACTTTGTTAGCTTATAATTTCGTAAGAGATGATTTAATTTTAATACTTCTTTTGTTGTCGTAATGATCTTAGCCTGAAATAGGTTTCATTATGATTTCATTAAGATATAAACAAATTACAGGATACTCACAAAAGACTGTTCTCACTCTAACTGCTGAACTGAACGCATGCAGCTACACTGGTAAAAGCAGTATAAAAGTATCGATGCTGAAAGTTCTGTCTTGCAATGCATATTTTGCTCTTTGTTTGGAGTTTACGCTGCGCAATTTCCAGCGCAGCGGGTGACACGTATTCACTGTAAAGTTCATTATATATGCCTAACAGAATTTTTGGTTACGAATACAGCGTATCCGTTCTTTACATTTCTAAAGACTTTTTAATTTAACGTATGTTCATTCAATAGATAGTTTTTTGCTCATATCCGATAAAAGCAAGAAAAGTGACACAACTTAAAAATGCAGCATTTGAGACAAATCAACTTAAAAATAACTTGACTAGAATAAAACTGGCACAACTGTCTCTCGAGTGGATAACTTTCTAGATGGAGATGTAACATTTTTGTTCACATTGGGTGCATTTCATGTATTTTTCAGTGACATAAACCATTTTTCGAGTTATGTCACTTTTCTTGGAAATTGTGATTTGTGAAACTGCCGTCGAACGTCTTCTGGTGTTCTGCTATTTGACAAAGTTTTCACTGAAAAGAGAAAAATAAAATCTTTTTGTAAAAAAATAGAACCGACTCCAAAAAGCAACTACTATTCAAACAACTTAAAAAAAAAAAAAAAATTAGTATGAAATGAAACTGTAAATTGCGCCTAAAAGTATAAAATAATTTCATTCGCCAAACAACCTATAACACTACAATTAATCATAACTTTTGTAGTCAGCGCAAAATTAAATAAAAATTGATACCTTTATTCAATACAAAAATCAAATCCTATTCAAAATGCACATCTCACATTGTCATCTGCAAAACGCAGCCGAAAACTACTTTGAATCAAGAAAATAAATAAGATTTCGTAAGCATCAAAGTTTTCAAAGATGCTGGTATCTGACGTCCTTGGTGAAAGAAAAATCGCAAAATTATCTGGCAAATATTTTTAATTTCTTTGGGATATCATGATTATTTTGATAAGCTATATTAAGAGAGTAATCAAGAATATGAAACAATACTTCGTACAATATACATTATGAAAATATACATCTTGCGTGTATATTTTTGTATTACGTTTTGATCGCCAAATCCAAAAGCCACCAAGGATGATAGTTATCAAGGTTATACCAAATGTGCAAAGGAAACTCTAACTTCGTAGAACCATAAATACCGCATTGTGAAGAATGTTCACTATTCTATGTTTATGCTACTAATGGACCAATTGTATTTTTTTTAAGTTGTTTGAATAGTAGTTGATTTTTGGAGTCGGTTCTATTTTTTTAGAAAAAAGATTTTATTATTTTTTTTTTTCGTGGCCGTGAATGCTCAACGTACTTAGCCTGGTTAGACGTACAATTGTATTAGTAGCAACAATGCATAAGCATGATAAAAAGTATAAGATGATATAGCAGTAGTATAGTACAGAAAACTTTAGCAACATAAACATTTTTCCCTCACAATATAGCTTGTTCTGAAGAAAGTGTCTCAAGAGTTCATGTTGAAGATAAAATGTCTATACCATTGCTATGAAAGTGTCTCTGAATAATAAAAACCTATAACATTGTTATCAAAATGTCTCGAAATAATAAAAGTCTATACATTTTTGTGAAAAGTGTATCTTGTATTGTGTAAACAGTCAAAAGAAGTTATATAGAATCATAGCCTCCTTAACTAGATGCCTGTCGCGTAGCTCGAAAACTTGGCAACAGATGAAGCGGAAGACAGCGCCACCTGGTATAGACTGCGCGACTTTTTTATTCAACAGCCACCAAAAATTTTTAGAAGTGGGATATGATATACATAAAAGGCGAATAGTATCGAAGAAACGTCGATTTTATATACTATGTGTCACTTCTTTAAATTATTGGTGACAGTTGAATAAAAAAGTCCCATAATATGTACTAGGTGGACCGCTTCAAGTGTTCCCTAGTTTCTGAGCTATGCGACAGGCATTTAGTTAAGGAGGCTATGATAGAATACAGTCGGCAGCAAAATTATTCGAGCGCTAGCAATAATTCCTATGTAAAAAAAGTGCTGCACTTAATACTGTTTTGTTAAATAAATACTTGTCGAATCATGTTTTTAGTCATTAATACTGTTTTGTTAAATAAATCCTTGTCTAATCATGTTCTTAGTCAGTCTAAGAATATGATTCAACAAGGATTTATTTAATAAAACAGTATTAAATGCATTTATTTTATATAGGAAGTACTGCTAGCGCTCGAATAATTTTGCTGCCGACTGTATATTGTTAACATAAAAACAATAACACGGCAGTGAATCTTTGAGAAACACACTTAACTGTATTTAGTTTTTCGCAAAATCTTAGATACAAGTTAAAAATGTAAACAATTTTCAATACTACAGTCGGTAACAAAAGTGTCCGAACACTAGCAAAAATTCCTATGTAAAAAAAGTACACTTAATACTGTTTTGTTAAATAAATCCTTGTCGAATCACGTTCTTAGGCTGACTAAAAACAGGATTCGACAAGGATTTATATAGCAAAACTGTATTAAGCGTACTTTTTTTACATAGGAATTTTTGCTAGTGTTCGGGCACTTTTGTAACCGACTGTACAAGAAAAATGTACGAAACCGAATACCAAATCTTTCACTGCGTAAACATTTTTTTTTTTAAATAACAAACAGAAATTTTAATAAAATGCACTATAAGGAAAGCGCAGGTGACGTCACGCACGGAAAACTTGTTTATATGTGATTCTACCCAGGGCAAAACATCGGCATTTCCACCAATACGGGTTGTTCATTTGCCCTTAGGGAGTGGCAAAGGTTGATTGACGGAGCGTTTGTTTGTAAACATGCCCTTTACTTATATATTCAAAACAATTATAACATATTCATAAACAATTATAAAAAAAAAATACTTGACCCTTAAATGCCGACTGTTGCCTTTCGGCAACATACACAATTTTTGTCTTCTAAAGTATTATTAGAATAATATTGAAGCTCTAAAGCCTCATGTTTTCCAATTGGCAACAAGGGTTAATAATACTAATAATACTAGTAATAATAAGAGTTTTTGCAGCCATTTACAGAAAACCAAATTAATTACTTTTTATTAGTAATTATTAGTTTTAAAATACCACATAGGTATAAAATTGAAGTTTGGTAAACTAAAAAAAATTATATTGTGGGTACACTGGCCAGTGAAACTCTGTGAAGTCAAGCCTTTTCAAAAAAGTGATTCGAGAAAAAGATGGAATTTGGCATTCTTCAACAGAGGGAAAAAATAAATCAGTTTTCTCGTGCTCTCCCAACACTCTACAATGGTCCTAGTGTAGAGAAATTCAGTGTAGGACAGGAGACCACGAGCAAACAGATTCCTTACAAAAAAGGGGGTTTAGGAGTGGAGGGCACTCGTTTATCAAATTCGTCTACATTGAATTTGTAAGTATAATAATAACCTAAAAGATATATTTGTAAAAAAAAAAAAAGGTAAAGGAATCATGGGCACGTCTGTGCTACAGAGTCGAAGAAAGACAGCTATGTTTCCCGACCTCCTGCCGATTTCTCCGTCACAGTGGATCTTCATCCAGCGCGTACTAGAAGATAGTAAAGAAAAAAATTACATGAGGGCATGTAATTGATCCCTAACTAAATTATTCATGACTTAACTTAAAATTTTGAGAATTATTGTAGTATCTTAACTTAGATGAATTGAAAATATTTTAATTTCTCTTAAAATGAGAAGTGGGTTTGTCAATTTCAAAATTAGCTTCAGATACTTGTCTTAAAATTTTATAGGCGCCTGAATAGGGAGAACTGAATTTACCTGTGTTTGGGTAATGGAATTCTTCATAAATTACTTCATCACCAACCATAAATTTAACAGGGAGAAATCGAGCATTATATTGGATTGCTTCTTATTATGATATTTTTGATACTTATTATGATATTTTATTGTTTTTTCTTTTGCTATTTTTCTTGCTTCATCAAATGAAGGATAGTAATTATTATTTAACAATAATGGGTCATATGGTAATTCTCCGAATAACAAATGACTGGGTGGAAATCGAGTTACAGAATGAGGTGTTTAATTATATTGTTTAGAATTTCTTCAACTAATTCAGTCCACGGATTTTCATTTTAAGAAGAATTAACTTTACATTTAAGACCCGTAATAATAATCTGATTTAGGCGCTCGACCTTTCCGTTGGTCTTAGGATGATAGCTTCTCGTTAATAAGCGTTTTACATCATAATTTCGAAGAAAATTTTTGAAACGTGATGAAGTGAATGTTGCATTTCTATCTGTCAACAATTTTTTAGGCACCTGAATTAAAAATATTTGCCTTAAAAAGTTTGTATAGTTTCAGTGGTAACGCTTTTTGATGGAAATCCTCACACACAACGGGTTGCAGTGTCTACGACCAAATGCAATTACTTTTTTGTGGAATTATAGTAATTAAACCCACCAAAAGTGTCTAAAGAGAAACATTCGAAAGGTTTATCTGTTGGTGGTACTTGCTGTAGCAAACCAAATCGATTTTGTTTACATTTTTACTTTCTTCTATATGTAATATAGAGAAAGTATTGGATTCGTGAAAATTTTCGAACTCCCGTTTTCGATGGATTTACACGTTTTGGGATGTCCTGAACACGATTTGATAGTTTTTAGAAAATGACTGTCTGTGTGTCTATCTGTGTGTATCACGAATTTTGAGGACGCTGTATCTCACGAACCAATGAACGAAATTTAACCAAACTTGGTATTTAGTTGGACCCTGACATAAACTGGTGCTGATGAGATTTGGGGATGAATCGCTCAACAGGTAGCGCTGTAATATTTTTTCTAAATTTTTAACACGACAGTATAGGACAAAATTTTGTATAAATGTACATAATAAGAGTTATTTTTAACTTGTGATTGTAAAATTAATATAAATTATTGATAATAGTAGTAGTTAACAAGGAAAAAATTTTTTTGCATGTGGGGGCATCGCTTCCTCCCCTGGGTGGGAAGTATCCCCGGGGGGGAGTAAATTTTCAAGATGGGTATCTTTCGAAAGGTCTCGTCAATACCTTTAAAACGAATGGTTGAACTACAGATCTGTGATAATTTAAAACAAAATTATCAATTTTTTTTTTTTTACTTTTAACGAAAAAAAAAAAAAAAACCCAGAATTTTTTTTTTTTTTTTTTTTTTTTTAATGTTGAGAATAAATTGGACTTTTTTTGGATATTTAGTGTTATACTACTTCTCTAATACGGAAATCGTCTGCATTATCATGGAAGATAACTTTTTTTAAATAATAATTTTAATAAATTATTTTTACTGAGTGAATTTGTATAGGAAAATATAGAAGAAAGTCATGTGGTGGCCACAACATACTAGTTTATTTAATTGACAGGTATGGCAATGTTTTACAGAATTTTCAATATATTTATTAATATGAGGCCAATAATACTGGGGTGTAATTAAATTTATCATTTTATAATTTCTGTGATGTCCAAATTGAGTGTGGGTTTTCTCTACTAGGAGTAATATTAATGAAATAGGGACAATTATACAAACCTTTCTTTTTAGTTACAATTGCCCCCTCAATTTCAATAATTTTCTTACCATTAATTATTAAATTTTCCTTTTCTGATTTTCTTTAATTTCATTTAAGTCAAGGAGATGTACATGGTGTGACACATTTTCTAAAACAGGTAATTTGGAGAGCATATTGGCTTCAATATCAGTTTCATCTTTTTTTATACTGAATTTGGTAGTCAAACATACTAAGTCTAAGGGATCAGCATAATCGTCCTCTTAAAATTTGAACATTTTTTAGCCAAGTGAGAGCTGCATGATTCGTATGTATGACAAATTTCTCACTGTGTAAGTAATGATAAGATTTATCTAAGGCATCATTAATCGTCAAACATTCTAATTCAATAATTGCATATTTTTTTCGTAATCTTGCAAATTTCTAGAATGATATGTTACTGGATATGAAGTACCATTTTCATGTGCTTGTTTAACAATACATCCTACACCATGACTTGATGCATCAACTAATAAATAACAGGGACTCTTGGGATCATAAAGTCTTAAAATGGGTTTACTAATAAGAGTATTTTTTAGTTTTTGGAATGAATTATCCCATTTTTGGTCCCAAACATACCGGACATTTTTCTTTAACAAATTATTTAAAGGAAATCTAGTTTTGGCATATTCTGGAATAAATCTAGCATAGTCGTTAACTGATCCCAAAATCTCTTTGTAATCCATTGACATTTTTTTGGCTGTTTCAAGTTTTTTATTACCTCTATCTTGGGATTATCAATGTAATCATCCATTAGTTATTTCACATCCTAAAAAATTAATTTTTGTTTTGATAGAATTGCATTTTGATAATTTTAATTTAAAATTTTCTTTGACACATATATTAAAAACTTCTTGTGGGTGATGGAAATGTTCTTCTGATTGGGAAAATACAATATCTTCAAAATAATTACAGGCAAAGTCGATTTTAAATTTATTTAAAATTACTCTTATTGTACGATTAAAAATAGCAGGAGCATTTTTGAGGCCAAAAGGAAGATATGTCCATTCATATAATCCAAAAGTTGTAACAAAGGCTATTTTTCAGTATCTTTTGAGTGGATTAGAATCCGCTTGTCAAGTCGTGGGCGCAAAAAGCTTTTACTTTAGCTAATTTTTCTAATAAAGCATCTATTCGGGGGAGTGGTTTTAGTTACAGCATTAAGTTTACGGAAATCTATCGTAATCAAGTCTATTTTACTTCTTCCCGTTTATACACCAAAGTTACTGATGCCAAATAAGGGTAAGAACTTTCTTTTATGACACCTGCTTGCAATAAATTTTGAATTTGTTCTTCAATTTCATTTTCTTTCTTAAGGGAAGTTCCTATAAGCTCTGAGAGAAATAGGCAAATCAGATGTTAAATAAATTCTCTTGGGTTCCATTCGAATTCTTCCCACATCATATTTAGATTTTACAAAAATTTGGACATATTTTGATAATAAGGCAGGAAATTTTCCTTCTCTAACAGACTGAGGATCTACGTTGCTTTCCTCTGTGAAGTGAGTGTACTCGATCTCCTCTACCTTATTATTTGGATTATTTGATTGAATATTAATATTTTCACTTCCATCATTTGTATTTTCACTTTCAGAAGTAAATTATAAGGTTTGTGTACAATTTGGTATACTTTTTAAGAATGAGAGAATGATATTATTTTGTTTTACAAGTTCTTTAGAGCAATCAATGTTTAATTGAAACATTACAGCAATGAGGTAAGCGTAGGAGAGCATAATGTAAGTTATTGTTTAGTATAAACATTTCAATGTTTTTTGTAATATTATCAATTTGTAAGTTAAGAGAGCGTTGTTTTTGTAATTGTCAACATCCCCTGTGTTTGTATGACATTTAATGGTGAAACATTTTCTGTTCGAATTTTATGGACAAAACGTTGAGGAAGAATGCTTAAACTGCTTTCCGTATCGAAGATTAATGGAAAGATGTTAGATTACGATACTGGGATTTTAGCACGTTGACTAGTTTTCTTATTTTTTCTTTTGGTACCATTATTTTGTATTATGCGACCGGCCGCTGCAAACTGTCAATAGGTGTTATTTATACCGTCTGTCGTACAATTTACCACCGTTGATTCTTCTGTTACATGAGTAGGGTTTTCCTGTTTAAAAGGGCATTCTTTATGCCAGTGAAAGGTATTAGGAATGTTTAGTTTCGCACAGTATTTGCTCGGAAAATGGGGCAAAGATCCTTGGAAATGTATATGTGTATTTGGGTTCGGATTGTGGGGGTCTAGGCCCTCATGGATTGATTCGAGGATCAGTTGTCATGTTTGGTCTGTTTTGAGTGGAGTATACCATAGTGGTGTATGTATATTAGGGAACCTATGACTCTAAGGTTGTGGTCGGGGAGCATATTGAACAGGGTCTCTATTAAACCTTTCTTGTTGATAGTTATACCTTTGACACTGTCCTGACGACCTATTTGGGAGGGGATCAGCAGGTTTTAAGGAGATCTGTACCTTATTTAATCGATGAACAAGATTCCTCTATCCATTTAAAGGTTTTGATGCATTAACCATAACAAGTTGTTTTAACGCCAAAGGCAACCCATCCGTGAGCCCTTCTAATAGAAACTTAGGCTCTAATCCTAGTGCACGCCCTACTTGGAAATTTTTATGATAATAGTCAATAACATTTTCGCCTGTTTTGAAAGAAATGCTCGAAAAATCACTTTATAATGTTTCCCCGGGTGTGGTGAATTCTTCGGTGAAAATTTCAATTAGTTCCTCCCAGTGAAGCATGTTTAAGCTATTGTTTATGTACACGGTAAGTGCTTTACCTTTTAAAAACTTCTGTATGTTGTTAACCTTCCAAACTTCATCTTGTCTATTCTCAGTGCACCATGCCTCAAAATAGGCAATCCACGCTGTCCACATCAGGCCATTTTCACGACAAAATTCGATGAGGACACTCTCGAATTCACTCACACTTCCCTTACACTAGTATTTGGGATCGGGGACTTATTTACAATTACTGACGCGTTTGCAATATTTTCTTCTGTTACAATAGTGTTTGGGGATGAAGATTTATTTACATCAACTTGTGTATCTGCAGATCAGGAGCCTCAACGTGTTGTTTGTATCACACATTACTCAACAGATCATTTTTATTTATTCTTTTTTATATAATATATATATTGACTCACTACACAAACAGATACGATTTAAAGGGGCTGCCGCCCCCTCAACCCCCCGCTGTATCTCTCTTTCAATATTTATCTGTATATATATATTACTAGTAACTGGTAGCCTTGTACTAATTCCTTTGCACTCATGAATACTTGTACCAAATTTCATACAAAAGGATTGCAAAACATATCGTAATTATTTTGTATAACCCTGTAAACTAATTACCAATTCTATGCCCACAATTTTCCACAACAAAACATGCTTTTAAACATTCTAATAACATTTCCTTATATATAATGGGGTCTAACCATGTTAAAATACACTTTTAAGAAATACCGTCTGTAGACCGTAATGGTACGAAATTCTTTTGAGTGGTCCTGTAAATAAGTTATTTAGTCTATACATACTTTTTTTTTAGAGAAAATATACTTTTAAACATCTTTATAATGTACGTTAATTCCATTTTGTCGAATGCAGCATAAACGCGTTAAAATACACTTAGATAAAAAATTGCAAAAGAAACTCTTTTGTGTGTTTCTGTAAACGAACCATAAACATTCTACACACCAGTAAAAACTATTCAACTGATTCTACGATTTTCATGAATAATTGTTCAAAATTTGACACAATTTGGATGATTACGTTACATTGTCGGAACACTTTTTTAAGATCCTGTGCATTAATTATGAAGCCTAAGCACACATATTTTCTACAAAAAACATGAGTTTAAGCATCTCAGTAATGTACGTTAATTTCATTTTGTTGAATGCAGAGTAACGATGTTAAAATGCATTTAAGCGAAATTTACCCCATAGGCAGTAATAATAAGAAAAACATTGGCGTGTGCCTGTACACAATCTGTAATCAATATAGACATAAAAAAAATCATACAGCTTTTCTATATAGAGCCTGAACGTATGTACCAATTTGTAAGTCAATCGGAGAATTTTTGAGGCTGCTATTTCCGTACATACGTATTCTGTAAATAGGCTGTAATAATAAGAAAAACATTGGAATGTCCCTGTACACGAACTACAATTGCAATATACAGACAAAACTATACAGATAATTCTGTGTGGCTCATGAAGATGTATACCAAATTGCAAGTTAACAGCGTGATTTTTGCGGTCGATATCTCGAGTCAAACAGACAGAATCCAAAATCTTTTTGAGTCCCCACATGGAGGCTTCCACTCATGTTTCGGCAATTAAGTCATTATCATGGCCTGTCCCTACAGGCAAAATTTGATTTTCACTGTCTGTTTCCTCAGGAGGTGTTAATGGACCTACTGGGATTCTGTCTTTTGACAACTTGCGTTTTATTCAAAGTTCAGGAAATTTTGAATTTATATATTTAGGAATAAACACACACATCACCATTATAACCACTTGAAATAACAATGCTAAACAGATACGGTTAAATGCTAGAATTTAATTAATTTAATGGATTATATGATAAAGTTAATTATTTACAAGAAATGATATGAATGATGATTAAAGATATCCATCGTTATATTTTAATACGTCGTAACATATCGTCCTAGTTATTTTTTTTTGCATCTTTAAGTTCATGTTGACGTCGAGAGGAAATGAAACGCGCGTCCATCCTCCATCGTTGCTGACCCACTTCTTCCCCGCTCACCCGGCTGTTGCCAGGTGCCCGTTTCTCTTTTTCTCCTTTGGGTTGAGATGTGTTTCGGCTGCTCCACTAGCCGCTGTGAGATGGGGACAGATAAACACTCTGGGGATTCTTCTTCCCACATGGGACATCTCTGATCCATGCATGCGCCTCGGGTGCGCCGTCAGATTCTTCACCAGGATCTGTCAGTCTGAAAAATACAAAAAAAAAAAAAAAAAAAAGAAAAAAAAAGAAGTAGCTTGCTCGTGGTGACAAAACAAAGCAGAATTATAAAACATTTCTAGTATTCAGCTAGGTATTGTTATTTGTTGGAAAAAAATTCTTCATAATGGAAACAAAAATGGAAAGTCAACCTTTCTTTAAAAAAAAATAAAGTAGCTTTCAAGAACAGAAAAAGGTCGTCTGGCATTCGGGAACAGTTACCAATATACGTCTTAAGTGTATCTTCATTTAACGTAGGTGCATCTTTATTTTTTCCATCGTGTTATCGTCTTTAGATTGTTCGTCTTACGTTTTCCGGCGTCTTCATCGCCTTAATTGAATTTTTTCGCTTTTTTTTTTTTTACTCGTCTTGTTTTATCGTTCGTCTTGACTCGTTAAATGCTATTGATAGAGTTCCGTAATTCCATCAGAATCTTCGTCGTCATTTTTCTTTATTTTAATTTTACTTTTATTTTGAAAAATATAATTTTATCTTAGTTTAATAAATACAACACGTCATGAATAAATTTAAATTCTCATAATAAAATAACAAATTCTGTAATAAAAATTTAATGTCTTCTCAAATTAATTACTTCTTATATTAAATCTTCATTTGTACTCTTAAGTTGCTAATGTGCATCGTAAGGAAAAAGTTTCATATCTTTAAGAACAAAATTATTCTATAAACAATATGACTTCTTAATCAATTAACTTAATTCTTAACTTAAATTCAGTGATCTCTTAATAAAATAAAAAGTTATTTCGTAATTAAAAGTCATAATCTTAAAAAAAAAAAAAAAAAAAAAAACCGCTTATGTAGCACAAACAATAAAAAATATATAACACACAAAAATATGATTCAGTATCCAAAGAGACATTTAAAAAAAAAAGAATATCAACAATTTCTTCTTATCGATTAAATGTATATTCTTGAAATCTGAATTTTTCAACTAGCAGTAACAAAGTAAATATCATCCTGAAATATTCATTAAACGGTAGTGTTCGTATCATGAGAATAAAAAAGAAATGATTTGTGGAAATATGACGTCATGGGTTTTTGTTGATACAAGAAAAAAAAAAGTTCACCGATGACAGCTTGAATTTTTAGAATAGGAAGGATGTGTTTTCAATTATTTATTTTTTCTTTGCTTTACGAATAATTTACTGTTAATAGGTTTATAGTATTTCTTAATATTCTCAAGGAATATTACTGAATAATAATTTATTAAAAAAAAAAATGTTTCATAGTAAGAATGTACAAGTCTATTATCTACGCTATTGTAAACTTTAAAATATTTCTTAGCTACCTTTTGTGAATATTTCTATTTATTTATTTATTTCTACCAGTATTTCTGAATAGTAAATCTTTCAAATAAAATTCACTTCACAATATCAATTATAACATATACGAGGTGTGGCTATTAAATAACGAGACTATTGCTGTAAAACATTTTATTTTAAATTTATGCATATTTAGTTATTATCACCTTCAATATACACCCCTCCTCTATCCCTACAACGCTCCATGCGAATTTTCCATTGTTCGAAACAGTGCTGGAAGTCTTGTCCTGTGAGATCCTGCATGAGGCGTGCCGCTTTTTCTTTCACAGCTTTAACTGACTCAAATCTTGTTCCTTTTAATGCAGATTTAACTTTGGGAAACGGATAAAAGCCACATGGGGCCAGGTCAGGCGAATAAGGCGGATGGTCTAAAACTGAGATGTTGTATTTGGCTAGAAACGTCTTGACAGACAATGACGTGTGAGCCGGTGCGTTGTCTTGGTGGAGAACCCATGACTTGTTCTTCCACAATTCGGGTCATTTTTTCCTTACCCCTTCACGGAGTTGAGCAAGCATCTCAAGATGATTATAATGTTGATTAATAGTTTGACATTCAGGAACCCAGTGAAGGTATGCAATACCATGAATGTCGAAAAAAAAAAGAATCATCATCGCTTTGAATTTCGGTTATCATCTCCAAAGTCTTGTCAGCCATCTTATAAACGGTTGAACCACTCATAAACTCGCACACGTGATAAACATTCATCGCCATAAACTTGTTTTAATAAAAGATAAGTTTCACTAGCGGTTTTACGAAGTTTCACGTGAAATTTCACGACAATTCGTTGCTCTACTTTTACACTTATCACGTTTTCGGCAAAATGAAACAAACACCTCTTACACAAACGAAGGTTACGGCCAGACTAATTTCTCTACAAACACGGAAGGCGCTGCAATCGAAAGAGAAGGCTTTACGCTGCACAGCTGTCGGTCGTTCGGATTTGGCGCATATGTAGTTCATCTGTAGCAGCAATAGTCTCGTTATTTAATAGCCACACCTCGTACTTAAGCACAAAATTTTACTGTAGAAAGTCACTGAATATATTTAAAAAAGAAAAGAAAAGTACTTGAGTTTCAAAACAAAACTTCATAATAATATAAATAATTATAATACTTTTAATCACACACAATTATAATAATATAAAACACCAAGCACTTGAATAATATGCTGCCTTAAAAAATAAGTTTAGGAAAGAAGGAAAAAAAATAATTTCCGTCATTTAAACTGTAATGTACTTTTATTTTCCGTTTACTAATCTGGAGAACCAGAATTAGGAGCGGTAGCTCCAGAACAAACATTATCAGAGGCCTTATGTCCAAAGTTGTTACAGCGGAAGCATTTCAAGCTTTCTCTAGAAAGCTTTCTCTATTTCTTATCTCTACAAAAATTAGATTTGTGACCGACCTTGCCACAGTTGTAACAACGTAATGGATCTTTTTAGCAGAATTAGTTTCAGAGTTATATTTTATTTTTTCCTTCTTAGGTTTACTTTCTAGTTTCGTTTTGTGTTCAATCTTTGGGGTCTACCTTCTCGGCATCTTTCATCATTTTCTCATGTATTCTTAATTTATCTCGAAATTCAATTATATTTCTAGTCCCGTACAATATGTTTTTTTTTCTTATAAATAGGATCACTAATACCGTTGATACAATATTGGATTAAACTTTGTTCATCTACATTTCCAAGCGTGCACAACTTCTTCATATTCAAAAAATACTCACCATAGGTCTCACCTGGTTGCATTTTCCGATGTGCCAACATCTCGTGTAGTCCCGCAGCAGAACACTGGGAACTGAATTCTTTCAAAAGTAAATTTTTTAGTTTTATCCAAGAACGGATTTTTGCTTCACTTTCTACTAACAATTTTGCTTTGCCAGTTAATAATTTCTTACCATAAATTAATTTATACAAGTCAGATAAATTCAATAATTCTGAAACTTCGCCGAAGTTGTGCAACCAGTTGAGAACATTTTCACATGGATTGCCATCAAAATGGGAAATAAGTGATTCTATATCACTAAAATTAATAGTATTTTTCATACAGATATCATAAATTGGAATGTTTTTTTTCTTGTTTTGGGTTGCACCAGACTCATCATTACTTACATTTTCACTAATGACATTATTATCGGGGTCATCATTATCACTTACAGGGTTGGATTTAGAAGTTGTACTGTTCCTCTTCGTCGGTAATAATATTATTTTTTAAAATATCTAGATCATTGAGACAAGTAACAAGTCTGGTAGCTAGTGCACGAATATCGCCGTCTGTATTTATATTCAATACATCGCCTATTGTAATTAGATCATATAATTTAAATTGTTTTTGACCATTATTTAATTTTTGGGTGAATTCTGAACCATCTATTTCATAACAGAAACCAGTAATTTCGCGTAACCTTTTTCTATTGGACCTATCGTTGTCATCATTAAATATAAATTTATGCAGCAATTTGATTTTGGTTGCTTTTTCATTACGCAGCGAGGCTTCCAATTTACATATATCTGCTAACTTCATAATTCAGAATAGTTAGTAAGTGAACAAGGTCGTCTAGAAAATAATTTGGTAATCCGACTTGTTCTCAAGAAGTTAACTTTTAATTTGCTTTGTCACTATGAATCCTGCAGACATCAGAAAAATTTTCCATCAAAATCTCATTCATGTCCGGCGGCCGTAAACATCAGAAGTTCGAATGGTGTCACAATTTTTATTTACTTGGAAGCAACCAGTCATACAGACATATAAGGTGGGGACGATTAATTCAGTCTATATGTTCGTTCGAATCCCTCTTCTGGGACAACATTTAAGAATAGACACACACATCACCATTATAACTACTTGAAACAGCAACGCTAAACAGATACGTTTAAATGCTAGACTTTAATTTTATAGATTATATGATAAAGTTAAGAAATGGTTTGAATGATGATTAAAGATAGCCATCTTTATATTTTAATACGTCGTAACATATAGTTATATAGCTATTTTATTTGCATCTTTAAGTTCTTGTTCATGTCGAGAAGAAATGAAACGCACGTCCATCCTCCATCGGTGCTAACCCACTTCTTCCCCGCTCGCCGGGCTGTTGCCAGGTTTTCGTTTCTCTTTTTCTCCTTTGGGTTGAGATGTGTTCCGGCTGCTCCACTAGCAGCTGTGAGATGGGGACAGTCTTACTGGGGACACATAGACACTCTGAGGATTCTTCTTTCCACACACTATACATATATAGCTATATATATAGTTACATATTAAAATTTCTATATGAACATTTCTAATATGTTTCATTACTCAATATCTTTAAAATGAAATTCTATAAATATCTACATTTAATAATAAAAATAAATAAAAAATAAATAAAAAATACACAAAATTAAATATCAACAGTAAATATCAACTCATTCAAATATAATTTTCACTCAAAACTGTACTTGAAAATGTTTAAAAATAATAATTTTTAAACTGTTTTATCTTATTTCTTTCTTTTGTATACTGTATAAAATATTTATTATAAGCAGAATATATATATATATAATGTATTCGTATTTCTGTCTGGCAATCGTGGATGCCGATGGGGTGTCAGGTGCGGCCCCGACTGCATATAGCAGACTTTTCCGACAACCTCGCACGTTAACTTTCGGATCTGATGGCGTAGCTTTTTAGATTATTATTGACTGAGGATACTATGGAAGATGTTTAATTTTGGCGAGTTTCATATTTATAGTCACAATTTTGGTGTATTTCTGGCGTAATTTTAATCTCCTCCTTCATTTCTTTATTGGTTACATTATTTAATGACGCAATGCCTCTTTGTGTCCTATTGGCTGTAATTCCATGCTTGCCAGACGAAGCGGCGTCTATAATCGCCCAGTCGCCAAGTCATAAACAACATTATTTTTAGCTTTGTGTCTGACATAAGTAATCAAACCCTAATTTTCATCAATTATTACCCATTTATCTTCATAAATCTTAAATCTCATCTATAAAGATCATTTAACTTAATTATGGAATACTTTCAGGCATTAAAATGCTCATTCAATTTAAATTATTAACTTGTTTATTCATTTTCGAACGGTCGCGATTACGAATTTTCGTTTTTTATTTTCTATGCATTTAAAGTAATCTACTGCCAAATAGGAGATTTCCTTTAATTCATTTTGCATTATTAATTTAAAATATGAAAATACTAATTTAATTCTTACCTTTTTTTTTTATCTTATTATATCCCTCCCGTCCAAGCGAGGTCCCCCAGACTTGCCTGCAAGGCTCTGGGAACTCACCCGGAGGTGAACAAAGTTTTCTAGGTGTTATTGATTTGATTATGAAAAAGAAAAAAAAATCCCTAATTGTCTCAGATACACTCTCCATTGCCTTGGGCGTATACAAAGGGTTTACAGGTCTCCCCATCCTATTGGTGATCAATATAAAAAACATTATGCGCACTTACACTTTTACTTTCTAGACTAAATACTGAAAACACAATATAGTTACCACATGTAATTAATCAAATACAACATAACATAATGCAACACACAATAATATGAAGAATAGATCTAGAAATACATAGAGCTTTGACCGGCCTTTGCTAAGTTCATGTGTTTGACTGTCCATGGAGCACCATTCACTGTCCTTGATTAAATGTTATTATAGTTTACTACGTTCAGTCTATTTGAGATCTAGGCAAGTGATATAGTCCTTTCTTGTATACACTTTGAATAATGAATTAATTATAAAACATAACTTCTTTTTTTTCACCACATTTATCATTTTGAAATAATAAAAATGTATGATATAGAATATTATACTATAGGAAAATAAAACAGTTATATAATACGATACACATATACAATATAAGAAAAACAACTATATTAACGTTACAGTTATGACTTATAAAATTTCCTATCTATACATGAAATCGAAATCAACAAGTCACTTTTTATTAGTACCTATCATTTCGTATACTCTCTAATGGTATAAACACAAACAAACAAACAAACAAAAATTCTTTTTTCAAGAATCTATATGGATGGGTGCAGTGACTCGTGAAATCCTGTGAGAGTTTGCCAACCAAACAAAATTCTAAGGGCAAAAAGTGAATTTTTGTCAAATCTCATCAGGGGGATAAGTACGCTTGTTTTCCCATGCCCCTCGGACATCCCACTCAGGTGAGATCAGAGGAACATGAGTAAAATATTGGCTAAAAAGAAAAGGGGATTTAAGGAGTGAAGGACTCATGTTTCAAGATTCGCTTTCATTGTATTCACTAGTAAGTATTCATAAAACTTCAAGGTTTACTTATAAAAGAAGGGGGTACGATCATGCAACCGCACGGTCGTGCCACTGAGTTGAAGAAAGGAAGCTATGTCTGCCGACCTCCCACCGATTTCCCCGAACTCAGTGGATCCTCTTTCAACGCGTCGCAGAGAGATAGGACAGAAAAAAAATGGGGCAGAACCGACCCAGTGTGTTACTCTTGACTTAATTTGAACTTTTGTGGATTTTTATAATATCTTAACTTAGATGAATGAACAATTTCGGATTGTTTCTTGAAATGAGGGTTTGGTATATCAATTTCAAAATTCACCCCTGATAATTGCTTTAAGATTTTATAAGGTCTGAACATGGGGATGTTAATTTACGTGTATTAGGATAATGGAATTCTTCATATATTACTTCATCACCAACCTTAAATTTAGCAGCGAGAAACCGAACATAATATCTAACTTTATTTCAATTATGATACTCAATTGTGTATTCTTTTGCTAACTTTCTAGCTTCATCAACTTTGGGGTAGAAACTATTATTAGGAATCAAAGGATCATAAGATAGGTTTCCAAATAGTGAATAACTAGGTGAGAATTTTGTAACAGAATGAGGGGTGGTATTGTATTGGCTTAGAACCTCCTCTAACAATTTGGTCCAAGGTACTTTAGATGAAGTGGAATTTACTTTGCATTTCAGTCTAGTTACAATAGTTTGATTGACGCGTTCCACCTTACCATTTGTCTCAGGGTGATGACTGCTAGTTAAAATATGTTTACTATTATAATTTCTTAAAAATGTCTTAAAACGCGATGAAGTAGAAGCAGCATTTCTATCCGTTAACAATTTTTCAGGTACTTGTATTTGGAAAACTTGTTTCAAAAGGTTGGTATAAGTTTCAGTTGTTACACTCTTCAATGGAAAACCCCACACATAACGAGTTGCATGGTCAACGACGAAATGCAGATATTTTTTCGTTGAATTGTAATAGTTAAATCCTCCAATAGTGTCTAACGACAACTATTCAAAGGGCCTATCTGTTGAAGGTACCTGCTGTAATAATCCAAATCTTCTTTGTTTACATTTCTTATTAATTTGGTATGTATGACAATATTTAACAAAATTTTCAATGTCTTTATTTATGGAGGGCCAATAATATTGTAGTGTGATTAAATTTATCATCTTTTGAATACCCGGATGACCGAATTGTGTATGGGTCTTGTTTAATAAAGTTAATCTTAGTGACATTGGGACAATAATCTTATATAAACTTTTCTTTTTCGTTACAATAAGATCGTTAATTTCTAGATATTTTTTACCATTAAGAATTACATTTTCCTGTTGTTGCATACTTTTAATTTCATTTAGGTCAAAGAGGTGGATATGAAGTGAGTTATGTTAGGAATCAGGTAATCTTGTCAACATATCGGCCTCAAAGTTGGTAAACCCTTTTTGATATTTTATTTCATAATCAAACATGCTGAGTTTTAATGATCATCGGAAAAGGCGTCCTCTACGGTTTTTTACATTTTTAAGCCAAGTAAGTGCTGTATGATCCGTATGAATAATAAATTTTTGCCCATGTAAATAGTGGTAGAATTTATCCAAAGCATCTATAATCACAAGGCATTTGAGTTCTGTGATTGCACAATTTTTTTCGTAATCTTTTAAATTTCGTGAATGGTATGCTATGGGGTGTAATTTTTCATTTTCATCTGGTTGATTAATTACACATCCAACTCCATGACTTGAAGCATCAACAAACAAATGACACAGTTTCTTGGGGCCATATAAATTCAAAATGGGATTTTTGATTAAAGCATTTTTTAATTTTTGAAATGATTGTTCACATTTATCAGTCCTCACATAAGGAACATTTTTCTTAAGCATATTATTTAAGGGATACCGAATTTCAGCATAATTTGAAATGAATTTATTATAAACATTCACGGATACTAAAAACCTCTGCAATTCTTTAATATTTTTGGGGCATTCTAATTTTTTGAATATTTCAATGTTAGCATTGCCAGGTGTAATTGTACCATTGGAAACCTCATACCCAAGAAAGTTTATTTTGAACTTAACAGATTTACATTTAGATGATTTAAATTTTAAATTTTCATTTACACATATTTGAAATTTTTTTTCTAAATGAGCCATATGCTCCTTTTCATTTTCAGAAAATATAATGATATCGTAAAAATAATTACAAGCAAAATGAATTTTATATTTTTGCAAAATCCTCCTTAAAATTAAAATTAAAGGATTAAAATTAAATCCTTATGGGTTAAATACGGCAGGTACATTTTTTAAGCTAAATGGTAACACAAGCCCTTCATACAAACCAAAAGTTGTTGCAAAAGCTAATTTCCCTGTGTCTTTCGGGTGAATAGGAATATGCCAATATCCACTGTCTAGATCTAAAGTGGAAAACACTTTAGCTTGGACTAGTTTATCTAGTAATGTATCTATTCTAGGTAAGGGTTCAGCATCGGTTTTAGTGATAGCATATAAGTTTCGAAAGTCGACACAGAGCCTTGTTTTCTTTCCCTCTTCCCGTTTATATACTAAAGTCACAGGTGCAGAATAAGGGAATGGCTTTCTTTTATGATTTTAGCTTTTATCAAGTTTTGGATCTGCTCTTTTATTTCAGCTTCCTCTTTATGCTCTTAGAGAAACAGGTAAGTCAGAAGTTAAATATATTTTCTGAGGTTCCATTCTGATACGACCCACATCATACTTTGTTTAAGCAAAAATTTTAACATATTGACTTAACAGCTTAGGTAATTTATTATCAGTAGTTGAATTAGACTCAATGGGGATTGGTGAAGGCAAATTATTATTTAGTGCAAACAATTCAATATTTTTTGTAATATCATATTATCAACTTGTAATTAAGAGAATATCTTTTTGTAATTGTCAACATGTTTGTATGACATTTAATGGTGAGCCATTTTCTCTTTAAAGTTTATATTCATGAACAAAATTTTGTGGAAGAATGCTTAAACTGCTTCTCGTATCAAAGATTAAGGAAATGGTATTAAGTACGATTTCCTATCGTCTCTTCTACGATCTCATATCGAAACCGCATTCCGACCTTTTCATGGGGTGATATTCGAATTGGGTTTATTTAAACAGGAACAACACACAAAAAGGCGCCGATTTTTTTCGTGCATCCGCTTAAATAGCGCTCATTTTGGAGCGAACTGTAATCTTCTCCTAAACTTTTTCATCGGTTATTAACTTAATGATTGACAGTTTAGCTCAGACTCAGCTATCCAATGTTAATTAATGTGCATTATTTAACCGCAAGAAAGGGACAATTGCACAAACTCAGCAACTTTTATTCTAAAAATTGTTCAATTTTCTGACTTTTGCGTTATGAATGTGTTTTACAGTAAAACTAACTTTACAGGGGAAACTACAGAATTAATTTCAAATTATGAATTTTGAATGGGATTTTTTTTAAATTATCTTACAAAATTAATTTAAAATAATAAAATAATAATTTAAAAATTCAATTCTTTCTATCCTTTCATACATATATTATAAAAACTTTTCAAACAATACACAGAATGAAAAAAAAAAAATTCTCATTAAATATGTAAGGTTTAACTGAAAAGAAAATTAAAATCAGAATCGAAATAATGAAAGCATGCAATACCCAATATGTCTTCAGGGTCATTTCTGTCATTTTTATGACTCTGTAAGCATATAGCTAAAATTTATAGAACTCAATCTCCAATACTACTAAACAGGACTAGAACATTAAACAAGAGTGAAAGATATTTAATGCATGAAATGCGTAGGAAGTTTATATATATATCATGAAAAGCTTTTTAAATATTGCTTAGGAAGAAATAATATATCACGTAAAAATCAGGAAAAGAAAGAAAATTTGAAAAAAAAAGAGAGAGAATTCAAAAGATGAAAGCATGCAACATCAATACGTAGTCAGGGGTTTCGATTGAATAATTTATGTAAAATAGGTGTAATTTCTGTTACACTGTAAGCTTATTTGCCAAAAATTTGCAGTGCACAAAGCTCAATTAATGCTTAATAAGATGTTACAAATGAAATCAGTAGCAAGATTAAAAAAATAAAATTAATAAAAAGATGAAATAAAACTAAAAAGATAAAAATTCACAAGAAAAATCAAATAAAACTTATAGAATAAAAACCATGAAGTATTTTAACGAATATCCGATAAGTCAATTAACACCTAACAGGACGTTACGAAAGAAATCAGATGCAAGACTTAAAACAGAAATTCATAAGAAGATGAAATAAAACAAAGTGGATAAAAATTCACAGGAAAAAAAAAAAAAAAATGCAGTCATGGTTATTGTCAATGAAAAACCAATAAGCCACGAAGCATAAGCTTGAAAGTTTAATAAGACAGTGAATAACATAGTCAAAGAATTGAAATTTGCAACAAATTTTAATTTAGAAAAAAAGTAGTAATTATTAATTTTATAACTAAACTGTTTAATTATAAATATTTTAAAATAAATCTAATAACTTCTTTATAATTTACTGTTTAAGCATTAGAAAATTCGTAAAAGGCAAAAGGTATTTATTCAAGTGTAACAAAATGAGCGATAGCTATAGTTGAAATATTGAATAAGTGTCGCCATCTGTAAGACCAAATATAAAGAAGTCCAAATTTTTTTTCGGAGCATAATAACTTAGCTTTACATTTTAAATTGAAAAAATATATAGAAGAATTGAAAATGACCCTTTTCAATTGTTACTGTGATAATTAATACATGAAGGTTTGCCTTTTGAAAATTTGTGACATTCCATATAACTTTACTGTGTTTCTTAAAAGAGTAAGGTTAAGATAAGTTTTAATGAATTTTCAGTAAATAAACATAATTTTTTTTTTTTATTTTAGATTATGAAAAAATTCAAATTTTAATGAAAAAAAAAAAAAAAAAAAAAAAAAAAAATCAAAAGAATAAATATAAAAAAATATATTAAATATAAAGAGAGCAATAATTACCTTTTCTAAAATTATTTAAATAAAACCAACGACCCTCCCTCCAACCAAAACCAACGGCCTTCCTACCAACCGTGAAACACCTCAACAAAAGTAAGAATGCATTAAAAATAGGATTTGAATGTAAAATTTATTAGCTATTTAGGATAACCATACATTTTAGCTTGAAGATAGGTAGATTTTATGTTTTTACATATTTATCTATTTGAGAAAAGGTTTTTAATTCTATAAAAGAAATTAATTAAAATATTTTTATAAACTGTTTTATGCAAACAAGATTTTAAAATGAATAAATAAGTTAATTTTAGATAAAAATTCTTTTCTTTTATCAAAAATATTAACTTATAAATAGTCATTATCAATATTGATCTTTAAGGCAAAAAAGTCTATTTCGTTATTTATCTTAATATTTTTTAAATGTAAAACTAGTAAGATAATTAGCAGTGAAAAAGTTATTATCATTAAAGTAAAAAACTATAATATCATCTATATACCTGTATGCATATATATTGTTACGAATTTGTAAATAGATATTTTGTAATTTTATTTAAAGAGCCTCAGTCAGGTTATAAAATGTTATATTTCCGTGTTTCTGCTTCGCTATGGCATTAAAATAATTCGCATCTCTTTAAAAATTGTTCAAACTCTTCACAAAAACGTAAATTGTCTTTGGCGACACATTTGGCGCAAGATTTGAGCATTTATCGCCCATTGGCGACATTTTTGGCAAGACCGGCAAGAAAATCTTTATTGTCGAAGTTCTAAATTGAACAATTTCCGAAATAGCGAGAAAGTTCGGGAAACATATCAAACTACAGTCGGCAGCAAAATTATAATACAGTTTTGTAAAATAAATTCTTGTCGAATCATGTTCTTAGTCAGTATAAGAACGTGATTTGACAAGGATTTATTTAATAAAACAGTATTAAGTGTATTTTTTTATATAGGAATTTTTGCTAGCGCTAGAATAATTTTGCTGCCGACTGTATAAATGAGGCTACATTTGGACCGTCCGAGTCCAGTTGAAACTATTGCGTTTGAAGTGTCAGGAGCTCTCATCTGACCCAGCCTCTGTTATGGAATACAGCTCATGCTGTGTGTTATGCTTATGATACAGTTTATTCTGTGATGTTTATGTTATGCTTATGATACAGTTTATACTGTGATTTTTATGTTGTCGGCTATTATTTAAGCTGTGTTTTCTGGTACTTGATTAACAGACTTGGAATATTCTGTTAAATAAATTAAAAACCTCTGTAAGACCTCTTATTTCTTCATTGGCAATATACTAATTCCAAATACGTTAAAAAAAAAAAAAAAAAAAAAAAAAAATGCGCCAGAAGTGGAATTGTCTGGCGAACGGAAATAACTAGAGGTATGGAAGAACTAAGGAAGAAACTTTTGGAAGATTTGGCTGCCCAGATTAACGATTAAACACCAGGTTGACTGAATAAATGAAAGAAATGAATTTAAAACAGGAAACGATGGAAATCGGGTTGAGTGAAGAAATGAAAGAGGTGAAAGGCAGTTTAAGAGAAGAAATTAATTCTAGCTAAGAAAAAGTCGAAGCTGTTCAGGAGGCGATATCCGTGAAAGAAGTAATAGAAAAATGAATTATAGAGAATAAATTATTAGTGAAAAAAAAAAAAAAAAAAAAAAAAAAAAGAACGGATGGAATGGAAGCGGAAGTTATGAGGATAGAAGATAATGTTATAAGGCTATAAGACAGCTTCGAAGAGAAAGTAAAGAAATTTCGATCACGAGCTTTAAAGAAGTTAGCCCTCCGTGGTGTTGGGGGCGGGGGGTCTTTCTAAGGGTGGATTCAAATTCAGAATCTTGTTTTTCAGAATCTTGTCAGCTCCCTATTAACTGGATCATCGAACTTACAAATCTCGTTCTTTCTTTGCATTGAAATAACAGATAAAGTCAAGATTGACGCTGATTTGTTAATGAATACGTTAATGATACACACAAAAACGACTCTGGAAAATTTTCGCCACCGATTTGCAGCACAGCACAGTGCAAAGTATACCAGACTCAAACGTTTTTATAGAACTAGCTGTAAAAATTTGCAGCAAACTGTTCTGTATTTATATTAAGAAAATGCTGTATTTTTACAGTTTTTTTTAACACTTTCCAACAAGGTTGAAAAGTGTTAATGACTCCGGTTTGTATCTCGGTCTGTCCGTCTGTCTGCGCTCTAATTCCCGTAAATATTCATGGAATATCTTGAAACTGATGTACGTTATTCAAGTTCACTATCGAATGTTCCCTATTGACAATGGAGTGAATATCTTTACTGGTTTGTGTACAGGGACACCCGAAAGTACTCCAAAGCATTGTGTCCTATGAGAGGTATTTCTATAAACTATATTTTAATACCGTTACTTTACACAAATCTTAATGAAATTGAAATATGTTATTTAAGTTCACTATCGGATGTTCCCCATTGAAAATGGAGTAAATACCATCACTGGTTTGTATGCAGGGACACTCGAAAGTATTCCTAAGCATTGCGTTCTATGAGAGGTATTTCTATAAACCAAATCTGAAGAACTTTATTTGGCGCAAATCTTAATAAAAATAAAATATGTTATTCATATGCACAAAAGAATGCTTTCCATAAAATAGTATGATTAGCATTAGATTTACAGGACAACACAAAATTTTTCAGTTACATTATTGATTATTATTGGGAATTTTCTAGAATTGCATTTTCGTGTATATTAATAGTTTCTATCACTTTCTAAATATTTTTAACACTTTCCGATAAGGTTGAAGATTTTAATGACTTCGGTTTGTCTGTCTGTCTATCCGCGCTCTAACTCCCGTAAATATTCATGGAATTTCTTGAGACGGATATATAACATTCAAGTTCACTATCAAATGTTCCCTGTTGAAAATGGAGTGAATATCTCTACTGACTTGTGTACTGGGGCACCCAAAATGGTTCCAAAGCATTGTGTTCTATCAGAGGTATTTTCATGAACCATATTTTAATTCCTTTATTTTACACAAATTTCAATGAAATTGAAATGCACTATTCAAGTTCTGTTAGGAATAACAGCTAAAAGTTCTTGCCATTTATTATCTTGATTTAAATAATTTTTATTAAACTTTATAACATTTGTTTAAATCATTAATTCATTAATTAAAAGTTATATCAAAACATAATGTTCTATTATGTAAGTTTAATCATAAATAATTTCGGAAAAAGTTTTTTGTTAAAATATTTTTTAATAACTTACTTAACTTTTAGTCTCATTAAATTCATTTTTCATCTGAATTTCATTCAGTCAGAATAGAATCTCTTATTTCATAGTCTTCAGTAATTAGTTTCTGTAATACAAATGTAGACAAATTTTTCACACTCACTTCACTAAGTAGAATTCATAACTGTTTTCCTTCATTTCCGTTTGTGTAGCGATGGCGTCATTCTGTTTTTCGACCAGTCATGTTTTTGTCATGACATCAATGAATCTACCTATATGATACGAGCTGGCGCAATGTCCGCCATTATTCAGCCCATCTGGGAAAATGTTGGCGGTAGGAAAAGCTAGGTTACCTGATTAGCGTTGTTATCGCCTTTAAACTTGTACACAGACCCACAGAGCTGTGACACAGACCATGTGAGCTAGAACTTCTTATCACGAAACAAACAAGTTGACAATTTTAAGAACATATCGCCAATATTCTCAAAACTCCAACCCTTCACGTTAAAAGAAATGTAATTTTAAAGTTGATTTTAAAAGAATTTAGAAACAATAACTTAAAAAAGCAGTACATTCATATTAAATTTGTCAAACAACTTTTAAAATAAAATGAAATAAGTTTAAAATAAGGAAAATCTTACGCTACAAAGTTGTGCTCCTGCTCCAGGTATCCACGAGTCACATCTGCAATTTATAATCCACTTTCTCCTTCTTTCTGGATTAGAAGAAAATATAAATAGGCGGCGCTCTTTTCTGGAGTGATTCGTGCAATTTATTGCCGAAAAACCACCAATAATAAATCGTCAGCCGGTCTTGTTCGCTGAAAAATAGCGGATGCGTCAGCCTATCTATGTAGGAATTCTAGTTACCTTAACGAAATGCTCATGCGTATTAATTATTTAGATAGATATAAAAGCTCGTTTTTGTCCTTTGTGTGTGCTTTTTTTTTAGGAGATGGTCTCCTAATTTTAAACAGTAGTGGCAAATATACTCCAAGTTTAATTTCTTACAATTGTGAAAGAAAAAATATATTTTTATTCTGTGTTTAAGCCTTCAGCTATTATTATCCTTCTGTTAAAATTGTTTTAGTTGCTACATATAATCTCCCACTGATCAAGTAATGTATAAAAAAAAAAAAAAAGTTTTATGTGAGTGCTAATATTTTTTCATATAATGTCATCTTGTTTAAATCATCTGAAAATAAACTTTATTTAATCAGTAATAAGAGTCGTCGTCGTTTCCAGAACATTTTATTTATGCTTCAAATTAAAATCAGCAATGCTTCCATTTGTTCAATAATTCTACAAGTTATAAAAAATCGTCTACTTTTCAAGAGATTATTTTCCTTTTTTCATTCATTAAACATTTAGCAATTTCAACAATGACAAGTTCACTATCGGATGTTTCCTGTATAAATTGGAGTAAATACCGTCACTGGACACTCGGAAGTATTCCAAAGCACTGCGTTCTATGAGAGGTATTTCTATAAACCAAATTTTAATAACATTAGTTTGAACAAATCTTAATAAAATTGAAATATGTTATTCATATGCACAAAAGAATGCTTTCTACAGAATGTAGTATGGTTAGCATTAAATTTATAGGGCCACACAAAAATATTCAGTTACACTGAACTCTTTTATTGGAAATTTGCTGAAATTGCATTTTCGTTTACATTAAGCAATTTAATGCTTTTTAACATTTTTTAAGTGTAAATGTGGTTTTAATTTGTGTATCTATCTGTCTGACTGTTCATCCGTCTATCTGTCCGTCCGTCCGCCCCAGCGTCCATAAATATTTTCAGAATTTTTACAAAATTATATATGTTATTCAAATTCACTATGGAATGTTGCCTATTGTAAATGGCCTTAATAGGTCCTGTGCAACAAGTTTGTGTACCGGGACACACACACACAAAGAAAATGCCAATGCATTGCATTTTAGGACAAACATTTTTTTTCTATTGTAAAAATCATGAAGAAAGAAAAATAATAATATTTTGTTTAGAATATGATTTCGTTAACCTTCAGATTTACAGGACTACACTAAAATATTCAAATACATTAAGGGCTGCAATTAGAATATAAGGGCATCCTTTTCTTTTGTGTTAAGCATTTCTATGACTTTCTAATAATGTTTAAGAATGATTAGGAATTCAATTAGTCTACCTGTACAGTGTTGCCAGATTGCGCGACTTTTTTATTCAATAGCCACCAATAATTTTTAGAAGTGGTATTTGATATACATAAAATGCTAATCGAATCGAAGAATTTTCGATTATGTATGCCAAATATCACTTCTCAAAATTATTGGTGACTATTGAATAAAAAAGTCGCGAACTCTGGCAACACTGCATCTGTATGCCTTTCAGAACTACTGTCTGTCCTTTGTGTGATTACGTGGGCAAAGAGCATTGAAAGTTATACGATACAACAATTACGTACATCTGGAAAGTATTAATAACCAATGCGCAACGCAGGATTTTTCGTTCTTGTTTTTTTTTTTTTTCTTTCTTTTTTTTTTTTTTTTTTTTTTTCATTGAGGCACTCGGATAAACGAAACCTTTTATAGAAGTTTGTCAAAATTTTGCCAAAAGCTGAAGCAGAATACAGAACCACATACCAATAAAAATCTGGAGTGACTCCACTCGACTTTCCGAACATTGAGTAATTAACAGTTTTGTAGATAAAGTAAAGAAAGAGTAGTTGTTAAACAAACAAAAGAGAGAAAACCATAATAGAGTGTTTGATTATTTTTCTCCATCTATTACACGTTGTTTTATTTAATGCTACTGAACTTTGAGCCCATAGATCATAATGATAAAGAAATTTTTGTTGTGTCCCTGTAAAAACCTATAAATGCTAGATTCACCAAAATGCTTATAGTTAGTGCAACAGTGATTTATAATACTCA
Source organism: Salticus scenicus (assembly GCA_963930645.1). Classification (NCBI taxonomy): domain Eukaryota; kingdom Metazoa; phylum Arthropoda; class Arachnida; order Araneae; family Salticidae; genus Salticus; species Salticus scenicus. The sequence goes on from OZ005657.1 coordinate 105,591,458, forward strand.
TATAAATTTTCAGCTGAATTCAATAAGGCGTTTAGATGCTATCGTACTTTTAAAAATTTAGTCCCATAGGCCATAATGATAAAGAATTTTTCTTTGTGTCCCTGTAAAAAAACTGTAAGTGCTAGATTCACCAAAATCTATACAGTTAGTTCAACTGTGATCTATAACATGTGTACAAATTTTTTGCTCGGATTAATAAGGCGTTTAGACGCTATCAGATTTTTAAAAATTTGGCCCCATAGGCATAATGATAAAGAATTTTTCTTTGTGTCCCTGTAAAAAAACTATAAGTGCTAGATTCTCCAAAATCTATACAGATTGAGTATTTGTGATCTATAATATGTGTATAAAATTTTTGCTCAATTGAATAAGGCGTTTAGATGCTATCGCACTTTTAAGATTTTCCTCCCATAGGCCATAATGATAAAGAATTTTTCTTTGTGTCCCTGTAAAAAAAACTATAAGTGCTAGATTCACCAAAATCTATAGGGTTCGTACTATGGTGACTTACAATATGCGTACCAACTTTCAGGTTAATCGAACAAAGCGTTTAGACGCTAGCGTGTTCACTCACAGACATACACACATACACACATACACACACACATACGTACATCATCGTAAAAATAGTGAAAACGGACTCAGGGGACCTCAAAACGTATAGAAACATCAAAATCTCGAATTCGGATTTTTGACATGATTACAATACTTTCCTCACTATAGTGTTCGGAAAGTAAAAATAAATTAAATAAACAAAATAAAAATAATTAAAATAGCAATACGGATCAATAAACACGGGAAGCGTCTTCAATGCGTAGAACGCCAAAGGAATGATTAAACTGCAATACCAACAGCGTTCTATACGACATCACACGTTTCCTGTTCTTAGTTATCTAGCACCGAATCTCCTGTTCGCAATACAGATACTCCTTTACTCCAAATAAATTGCTAAGAACATATGCATTAAATGTAAATTAATTAATTTTTTTTTTTTTTTTTTTTTTTTTTTTTAGAAATCTTATTCGAAATGATATTGGAAAATTGTGGATGAATATTTGTTTAAGAGGAAAAAAAAGTATATATTTGTTTGAAAAATAATTCTGTAATTGGATTTTCATTTTAAGAATAACAACAGAAAAATAATTGACCTGTTTACATTCAATGCATCGTGGAAAAAATCCCTGTTTAAAGGAAAAAGCGTATTTCATTCTCTTTAAATGCATTCAAAAGCGGAGAACCATGCATTAATGCAAAGTAAATCATTACCAAATTAAAACATGTATTTATCTTTCACGAAAAGCAATAATAATTTCAATAATGAATCTCAAAATGTTCAGAAAAAAGTAAAAGGTCTTTTAAATTGGTCTGATATTAAAAAAAAAAAAAAAAAAAAAAAAAAAAAAACTGTAAATATAAGTAAAAAAATGGTTGGGATAGCTAGGATTTCTTTTCTTTTCTTGAACATCCTTCTTTCAAAACCAATCGTTACCAAACTAAAATATTTATTTATCTTGCAAGCAACGTTACAGTCATTTAAATAATGAATTCCAAAATGTTCTAGGAAATAATAATAATAATAAAGTCATTTAAATTGATCTGAAATAAAGTACTGTCAATATAATTATAAATAAAAAAAGGGGGAGGGGGGTGATAACTTGGAACATGGTTATTTATTTATTTATTTTTTCTTGTTTTGATTTTCAAAAAAAAAAAAAAAAAAAAAAAAGATTTGACCTTAACTGCAAAATGTTAAGAATTATTGAACTCTCACATGGATCTCACAGTCATCTTCAACTATGGGCAGTGGTGCCAGACTTGGAGATTTTTCCCCATTTTGGGGGAGTTTTGAAGCTTCAAGGGGAATTTTTGGGGACAGAGATTTAGTGGGGAGCAACTTGGGAAAAAGAAAAATTTTGGGGGGAAAATATGCGGTTTTCTTTAAAATTAATAAAAGATTACTTTACCACAAAGAGAGAGAGAGAGAGAGAAAAGGTTAAATTTATCAGATGATAATGCATTGATTCTGGATGCTGTTTCAGAATCAGAAGAGTAACATTTTCAACTTCTGAGTATAAAATTTATCCTGTTTTTTTCCTTTCGTATTCTCTGATTTCAAGAGTTTTTATCTGTGCTGTAGCAAATATAGTGATTGCTTGATACGTATTAAATGTCGCTTGGCTTGATAATCAAGTATAATATATAATGATCAGTAATAATCAGTAAGCTGGACCAGCGTAAATTTGGATGATTGATCTTAACTTGAGTTAAACTTGCAGGCATGAAATATTAAGTTTGATGCAAGCTCTTTAAGCTGTCTGGTATACCTTGCTTTTTTTGCATTTTATAGTCCACGAAAACTTTATATAATATACATATATATATATATATGTGTGTGTATATATATACACACAAATAGTGTGTATGTGCAAATGATCAGAGGTGAGGAAACTAGACTCAGAAAGTTACTCAGATTTAAAATTTTCCAAAAAACTAGTGTGTTGAAAGTTATTTTTGCTATTTGTTTATTATTTTCTGTTATTTGGGGATTTTTTTTTTTTTTTTTTTTTTTTTTTTGTATAAAAAGCATTATTTGAGGAAAAATGTAAGTTCACACAAAAAATATTTTTTAAATTTTTCTAAAAAAATTACATTTTTAGTATAAATTGAATTGGGGATTTTTTTGGAAAAAACGCTTGATTTGTGGAAATTTGAGAACTGATTGGGGAAATTGACTTTCGACAATCTGGCAACACTGACTGTGTGATCATAGTGTGGAGGTGTTACCACAAAACGAAATTGTTGTGTAGTATCATTTAGGAAAAGTTTTTCTTCTCGGTGTAGCAACAAAATAAGAGCTTTTAAAGTAGATTTCATAACGGATATAAGGTAATATTTTTGTTTATTTATGATGTATGTTTTTGATTAAAATTTAATTCCGTGTAATATCAAATTATGCATTTATAGTCTTAATTTTATGCATCAAAACTGCAAATAACACTCAGTTGTTTTATGTTAGATGAAAAATTTTAATAATTAGAGTTATTTTTCTGTCCATTTCTTTGACTTATTAACCATTTAACGTTTATTGATATCGCACTGAAACAATTTTTATGCAACAATTTTCTATTGTTTTTGTTTATGGAAAAGGATGTATTAATATTCTAAAAATTTCCAAATACCTCACAAAAAATCCTTTTTGTTTGTGCATATATATTTCGGCTACTAATCGTAGCCGTCTTTAATGCACTTAACTTGTGGTGCACTGAAGATGGCTACGATTAGTTGCCGAAATAAGTATACACAAACAAAAAGGTTATTTTGTAAGGTATTTAAAAATTTTTAGAATGTTTCTAATGTTTCTCCCTCTTTTTCACCGATTTTTGAACTTTTAGTTCTCTGTTCAGGACATAACAGCCCTCTTACAATATTTAATAAACGAGTTTTCAGAAGAAATCAAATGCAGAAGTCACTTTAAATATTTTAGCAGGCGCAAGTGTGTGGTTGGTGCTTTAACCCTTTCAGGGACGGTGGTACATATTTTATACCACCTAATTTTAGTTCCCAACTGCAAAAATTCAGCATAGAATTTTTTTTATGAAATTTTACTTTTTTACCTTATCCGAAAACATTCATTTATTACTTTTTTCTATTTTTGTTCTCAAACTCTGGTGGCACTTGATTCTAAATGAACTTAAATTCATTGCCTCTGAAAGGGTTATTAATTCACTTTTGCCCAGTTTTTTCACCTGCTGATGCCTTGCTATTTTTTTTTTTTTACCTGAAACAACTGTAGAGATTTTTTTGCAATTTATAGTGTATACTTACAAAGTTATTTATTAATTAAATTAATTAGCATAAAAAATTAATCGGCTTAAGAAATAGATGTTGCAGGCCAAAATTTCTCGAAATGTAAAAATGCTATTTTTTTATTTTTAAAAATTTATGGTCGGCTATGTATCTAATAGTCATTTTTGAATCCAGTTTAGCAATTTTCAAAAGGAAATATGGAGTAAACGTTAAAGGATTAAATTTAACAATAATGAAGAAATATATTTAATTGCAGATGAACGTCTAAGCTTTTATGAGAAAAATCAATTGGTTGGGGTTAAAGGTTTTTACGGTTATAATATTTTGTATTAAAAAAAAATTGTGTTATACGTTGAACAATGTTTTATTTTTATTCGCTGATGCAATTTTTTGTAACACATAATAATGTCATTCCTTCAAACATCTTTAACTAAGAGATCAACTTTCAATTTTCTCAAGCTCATTAAAAATATCGCATAACGATTTAACTAAGAATGACAGAAAAATATTTAATGAAGGTTTACTTGCATAAAAATTCACCAAATTGTACGAAAACCGTGTTTTCATAGGTATATAGATGTATTCTTCTCGATAAAAACAATGTTATAAAAAACAAAATCAGAAAACTGACTTTTATTATTATTATTATTATTATTATTATTATTATTATTATTGTTATTTTGTTATATTTATTATAGAAGAAGTTGGTAGAGTTAACAGGACCTAGGCAAACTTCATTCGCTGGCAATTAGAAAATTTTTAGTTTCAAACCTAATTACATTAGTATAAAGGAATTATTATTATTATTATTATTATTATTGCCGAAACGTCAATGGAGGTATTCTTGTTGAGACTCAAAAAGTTTTAAGTGTCTATGTGTGTGCGCTTGTGCCGCGATAACGGTCGCAAAAGTTACCCGATTGATTTGCAAATTGGTACAGTTGATCATAAGCCACGCAGAATTAGCTGTATAGTTTTCCGTGTGTATTATATATGCATAGCTGACAATATTTTAATTTATCCCGGAGTATTTTTAGCCCCGCCTTTATTTCGTACCACTTATTTTTTTAAAGTAATTTTGTCTTATTTTATCGAAGTTACATATTGGAGAAAATTTTTCTATAAATAAAGTGGTGCGAAATAAAGGCGGGGCTAAAAGTACTCCGGAATAAATTAAAATATTGGCAGATATGTATATGTAGTTCAAGTACAGAGTTTTACTTATCATTAAGGCCAATGGGCTGAATCTGTATATACCACGATATTGGTAGCAAAAATCACTCGATTGACTTGCATATAGTTACACATATTTATGAGTCACACAGAATTAGTTGTATATTAGGGGGACCGGAAAATAATGTCGTTTTGAATTAATAAAATGAAACCGGAAATTTTTGTTTAACAGTGTTTACATGGTACTTTACAAATAACCATCTTATAAGTTACCTAAGAATATCTTAAATTTTATCCAGGATAAATTTCCGATGTCAGTATTTTAATTCAAAACGACATTATTTTCCGGTCCCCCTAATATTTTTGGGTGGGTATTCTGTGTGTGTAGTTCATGCATAGAGACACACAAAAGTTTTACTTATCATTACGGCCTGTGCTCAGAATTTGTATGTACCGCTATCGCGGCCACAAAAAATCACTTAATTGACTTTCAAATATACCCTAAGGGACAATAAATAAATAAATAAATAAATAAATAAATAAATAAATAAAAAATAAAAGCCACACTTGGATATTTTTCTTTTCTCTTTTTGTAACCGCCAATTTTATTGTTAAAAAAGCAAATTTTCGGACATATTTTATTAGACCGTCCACCACGTACACTTTAGGATTGAGCTCAGTGTTAAAAACAAAATGCGACAGGAAAATTGTAATTTTAGAAAGTATTTCAAAAATGTGAAGGATAAGATGATTAACGATGCCGCAAAAAGTATTTTTAGAATGAAAATAAAAAAAATATTTTAATACGTGAGATGGCAAAAATAAATAAATAAATAAATAAATAAATAAATAAAAAATAAAGTAAAATAAAATAAATGTTAATGAAATACTGGTGAGATGGTTTTTAGGAAGATATAAATTTTTTTGGCTATTTAAATTGAAAATTTGGCTTTAGGCGGCCATGTTGCTCATCCAAGCGAGATGACCGCAAGTTAAAAAGAAAAAGTTAAAATCGATTTGTATCATGTTCATAACTTAAAAAAGATTAAAAAAAAAGTGTATCGCAAAATACTTTCTTCAAAAACAGTGCGGGAACAAATAAACAAAGCAGGTTAAAAACCAGAAGATCAGAAAAAAAAAGCCATTATTAAGGAAAATAATAATAATAATAATAATAAAAACAAGACTTCAGTTGACCAAAAATTTAAAAAATATATCAGTTAATTATTGGGCTGAACTGGTTTTCTCTGATGAGTCAAGTTTAATTTATTTCGAGCTGGTTAAAAAAAGCTAGTAGGACGACAAAAATGTCACCGACTTAATGAAAATTGCATTTTTAAGCACTGACATATTCTCCGTACATTATGGTACGGAGGCACATAACTTTCAAGGAGTCGGACAGATTTTCATGCTCAAGGGATCAATTAACTCAAAATGAAACGCAGCCATTATAAAAATGGCGTCTGACCGACTATTTTGAAGGTATCTCAGACTTTCCCGCAAACAGCATTACAAGATGATATTGCACCTTGCTAAAGGGCGTCTGTGGTACGTATATTTAATTCAAATTGTTAAAGTTACCTATCCATTCTCATGAAAACCTATAATTCTGTAAGTAGTCATACCTTTTTTAACTTTAAGTTAAATCTCACAAAGAATATCGTAGGATTTCTTCTTTACCAGACCTGGAAATAGTCCTATAATCTCAATCCGCTCGAAAATGTTTCGTTTATAAAAAGGCGGGGGAGAGGGGAGGATTCGAAATTTGCTGCCTTTAACTCTGCAAGAACTAGAAAAAAATATTTATGATATTTGGCACAGTGATATTTCTGAGATATATATTAAAACACTGTACAATTCTATTGCGCATTAAAGCAGTAATTCCATATAATGGTGGAATTAACCCAAAGTACGTATTTTTATTAAGTAATTGTTTAGATCTAACAAATAAATAGTTTCATTTCATATATTAAAACATAACTTATTTATTTCATATAATAAGTCGTTATAGAATACAAAGTATATGTTTATTATATTACGTTTAAACAGAAAGGTTTATGTACGTTTTTATAAAGTACTTTGTAGAATGTAATAAAGCGAATTACCAAGTCGAAAATGTACATAGGTATCATTTCATCGTTTTGTATTACGGAAACATAACAGTTTTATTTGTTTCAACCATTAGTTTTAAAGTTATTACAAATAAAAAAGGTATAAGTCAATTTTTCTGCAGTGTGGTTTTATTTTATTTATTTATTTATTTATTTGCCCCTTTGTGTATTTGCTTACGCACCATACAGAAATAAATGGTATCTATATTGTTTATGGTTCATGTATGGGGTCACACCAAAATATTTCTTACCATTATGACCTATGGTCAGAATTTGTATGTACCACGATACTGGCCGCAAAATGAACCCGATTTACTTGCAAATTGGTACACATATTTGTGAGCCACACAGAATTAGCTGCGTATTTTTGGGTGTATATTCTGTTTGTAGTTCATGTACATACACACATTAAGGCTTTACTTCCTATTCATCGAATATGTATGTATCACAACAGTCAATAGTGATCGCAAAATCTCCCAATTAACTTGTAAATTGGTACATATGTTTATGCGCCATATAGAAATAGCTGCATACTCTTAGGTATATATCTATTGTTTATTGTTGGTGTACAGGGACACACCGAAGTATTTCTTATTATTATGGCTGCATTCAACAGGATGAAATAAACCTATGTTATTAAAATTTTTAAAAGCATGGTTTCTGTAGAAAATTGTAGGCATAGAATTTGTAATTATTTTATAGAGCTACATTACATAATTCCGATACCTTATGTAATTATTCATTTGACGTCAAATTTGGTACAAGTATTTATATGTTAAACGGAATCAGCTGCATAGCTTTTTTGATGTGTAAATTGTTTGAGACTCATGTACAGCGACACACAAAAGAATTCTGTAACATTACGGTCTATGAACGACATTTCTGTATGTGAACGTATCTGGTTATAAAGCAAGTTAAGCATATATATATATATATATACACTAAGCGACAAAAAAAAAAAAAAAAAAAAAAAAAGCCGCACTTGGATGTTTTCCTTTTTCGCCTTCTACAACCGCCAATTTTATCGTTTAAAAAGCAAATTTTCGAACAGATTTTGCTATGTTGTCCTCCACATACACTTTAGCTTTGAGTCCAGTGTGAAAAACAAAATGCAATTGTCAGGAAAATTGTAATTTTAGAATTTATTTCAAAAATGGTAAGAATAAGGCAGTTAACGATGCCACAAAAAGTATTAATTTTTGAATGAAAATCAAAAAATATTTTAATACGTGAGATGGCAATATAATTAAATGTTAACGAAATATTGGTAAAAGGGTTTTCAGCAAGATATAAAAGTTTTTGGCCGTTTAAACTGGAAATTTGGTTTTAGGTGGCCACACTGCTCATCCAAGCTAGATGACCGTAAGTTAAAAAGCCATTGCTTATAAAATCGGTTTGTATTACATTTAGAACATAAAAGAGCTTCAGAAAAAGTGTTTAGTAGCATAATTTCTTTAACTACAGTACAACAACTATTAAACAAAGCAGATTTAAATGACAGAAAATTTGAAAAATTTCCATTCTTAGTGAAGAGAAGTAGGAAAGCAAGACCTCAGATGGCTAAAAAAATTAAAAAATGATTAGTTAATTATTGGGCTGAACTGGTTCTCTCTGATGAGTTAAGTTTAACTTATTTCGAGCTAAAGAAAAGAAGGAGATCTGACAACGAAAATATGACCGACTTAAATGAAAATCACACTTTTAAAACAGTGACGCATTCTCCGTACATTATGGTACGGAGGTGCGTAACTTTTCAAACACTCGGGAAAATTTTTATGCTCAAGGGATCAATTAACTCGAAATAAAACACAATCTGCATAAAAGTGGTGCCTGACCGACTATTTTGGGGGTATCTTGGACATTTCCGTAAACAGCATTTGAAGATAATAAGGCACCTTACTACACCACCTTGCGTCACCTTACGGCACCTTGCGTCTGTGGTAAGTTTATTCACTTCAAATTGTCAAAATTTCTTATACATTCCCATGAGAACCTATAATTTTGTAAGTAATCATATCTTTTTTCACTTTAAGTTAAATACCACAAAGTATATAGTAGAATTTCTTCTTTACCAGACATGGAAATAGTCAAAATCGCGATCCGCTCGAAAACGTTTCGTTTATAAAAAGGCGGGGGAGAGAGGAGAGGATTCGAAATTTGCAGCCTATAACTCTGCCAGAACTAGAAAGAATAATTTGTGATATTTGGCACATTGAAATTTCTGAGATTTATATTAAAACACTGTATAAAACTATGCCATTGCGCATTAAATCAGTAATTCCATATAAAGGTGGAATTAACCCAATGCAAAATACATATTTTTAGCAAAAAGTTGCTTAGATCTAACAAATAAATAGTTTTATTTCATATATTAAAATATAACTTGTTTATTTCAAATAATAAATCATAATAGAATACAAAGTGTATGGATACTGCAGTATGTTCAAAAAGAAAGTTTTATGCAGATTTTTAAAAAGTATTTCGTAAAGTACAATAAAGCGAATTATTAAACTAAAATATACATAGGTATCATTTTATACCTTTGGTATTATGCAAACAAGACAGTTTTATTTGTTTCAAACATTAATTTTAAAGATATTACAAATAAAAAAGGCATAAGTCATTTTTTTCTGCAGTGCGGCTTTTTTTTTTTTTTTTTTTTTTTTTTTGTCGCTTAGTGTATATAGTGGATGAACAAATTAGAAATTTTTCCGATTTTGACACTTTTTTCGATTTTCTAAAAAAATACTGAACAAGTTCAAAATTTTTACGAATCTAGTACTTTTCTCTATTGAATACAGAAGAAAGTAAAAAATATCGGGCATAATTAAATTTACAGATTTTTACAGACTTCTGCTAAAAAATGCATTAGTTATCAATGAATGTTTCATTCTAAAAGTCATTTATACACTTTAGAATGCTCTATTGAATAAGTAACTTACGGAAATGAAGTTTGATTTAATAAAAAAGAATAATCTTCTTCTCCCCCCCCCCCCCCAATTTTTACAGAGGTGTAAAAATAACAATGAAGAACTAAAGATAATGTAAAACCATATAAACATTTTTAGAGATTTATATATATTTTTAAATAAGCATTTTCAATAATTCAAAAAGCATTTTCAGCGTTTCATACATTAGCTTGTTTTACAATATGACTATTGATTTGATAAATTTCCACAAAAATCAGCATGTTATTGAAATAAGTCATCGAATAAAAAACAAATAAATAAATAAAAATAGATTGTTAACATTTGAAAGAAAATAATAAAACAAATATATTTTTAGCCCATTACTTATTTTTTTAAAACTCGTCTTTAAGTGAGCATTTAAAGATGTTTTATTAAAATGTACTCAAAATAGGAAAGATATTTTGCACATAAGACAAAAATTACATCACTGCATATTTATTTAAGTGCATTAACCAATATTATATAGCGCATCCGAAAGAAAAAAAAAAGGGGGAGAGGGTTGTTATATTCAAAAGTGCAATTTAATCGATGACCGAAATGTTATAATTTACATTACTTATTACAATTTTCACAGTTAAATTAACAACGGAGAATTGCACTTAAGATGGATAAATATGTAAAGTTATTCAAAATGTCCGAATATTACTTTTTCGCTCCAGGAAAGATTGAAAAAAAAAAAAAAAGTTGCATTTGAATAAGTGATAAAACGGAAACTACTAATTTGGAGATTTTTTTTTTTTTTTTTCATTTTTATACTACCAATTTAAGAAGTGCACAATTATTATTATTCTTTTTTTCTTTAACAAATGGAACAAAATTTTAAGTATTTGAACTTCAATGAATATGTCTAAATCTTAACTCAGCAAAAGAATGCAATAATGAGTACACAATTTCTCATTATCATAATGATTTTATTCCTAAATCATCCATAAGTGGCTTTTTTACCAGATCACGTCACATGACCACGCGTTCAAAGCCGAAATCATCTAACGATGAAAAAATAAAGACGAATTATTTGTCAGAAACGCCATAACGATACTTTTTTTGAAGAGTTATGGGATTCTTGTATTAAACTCACTTGACTGTTGAAAGAACTTAGGGAATAAATATGCTATGCAACAATTTAGTAAGTATGAGAAAATCAAGAATAAAGACCTAATGGAATGGGAGAGCTAAAATCTATACACGTAGTAATTTCTCGTGAGGATAATTTTGTAATTAATTGACTACATTTTGTTATTATCAGCAAATGATTGATATTATAAAGTGGCCACAAAAAGGTTTTCCACTAAGAAATCTGTCTTTCTTTTTTTCTTTTCTTTTTTTCTCAAATTTTTATGTATTTACTGTCATTCACTACGGTATGTTTGTGAATCTCATCCAAATAAAAAATGCGCCTCTATTTTCAGGTAAATACAAGCTTTTTCATTTGTCTCTCCGTGGCTCAGGTGGTTAGAGCACCACGTTAGTAACACGGTTGTCCCGCGTTCGGTACCCTGAAGGTCTGGAGTGTTAAGTTTTGTAGACAATTAGTAGAAAAGATGTCAATTGATAAAAGAAAATTTATCGTTGACCACACAGCATCCTAAGAGTTTTTTTTTTCAGAAGCCTTTTTCTTACATCTCTTTTTAGAAGCAAAAAAGAGTTTTTTGTGGACTGCAATCGCCCTCTATTGGGCAGAATATTCATTAAAATGTCAATGAAACAATTAACAATACAAAATAAAAATGATTAGGAAAATCACGTAAACGTTAACCAAATCAGTAAAATGTTAAGTTTTAATATAAAAAAAAATAATAATAAACTAAAATAATAATAAAAAGGTACCACAAACGAATAATTAAATCGCAGATATTGGCCCTTAGCCAGAAAATGAAATGACAAAACTTATAGGCAATCGTGTGGTGCTGCCATCTGTTGTGAATTTTAAGAAATAATTTATCTTTTCTTAACACAGTTCAAATTTCTCCAATTTTGGTTAATAAACAAAAAAGTTACATTTGTTTTTGCAAATTAAATTTTATTCCCAAATTCTTATGTACTTACTGTCATTCACTACGGTATGTTTGTGAATCTCAACCAAATAAAAAATGCGCCTTTATTTTCAGGTAAATACAAGCTTTTTCATTTGACTCTCCGTGGCTCAGGTGGTTAGAGCGCCACGTTAGTAATCCGGTTGTCCCGCGTTCGATACCCTGAAGGTCTGGAGTGTTAAGTTTTGTAGACAATTAGTAGAAAAGATGTCAATTGATAAAAGAAAATTTATCGTTGACCACACAGCATCCTAAGAATTTTTGAAGAGTTTTTTTTCAGAAGCCTTTTTCTTACATCTCTTTTTAGAAGCAAAAAAGAGTTTTTTGTGGACTGTAATCGCCCTCTATTGGGCAGAATATTCATTAAAATGTCAATGAAACAATTAACAATACAAAATAAAAATGATTAGGAAAATCACATAAACGTTAACCAAATCAGTAAAATGTTAGGTTATAAAAAAAAAAAAAAATAATAATAAACTAAAATAATAACAAAAAGGTACCACAAACGAATAATTAAATCGCAGATATTGGCCGTTAATCAGAAAATGAAATGACAAAACTTATAGGATATCGTGTGGTGCTGCCATCTGTTGTGAATTTTAAGAAATAATTTCTCTTTTCTTAACACAGTTCAAATTTCTCCAATTTTGGTTAATAAACAAAAAAGTTACATTTGTTTTTGCAAATTAAATTTTATTCCCAAATTCTTATGTACTTACTGTCATTCACTACAGTATGTTGGTTAGAGCGCAATGTTAGTAATCCGGTGGTCCCGCGTTCGATACCCTGAAAGTCCGGAGTGTTAAGTTTTGTAGAGAATTAGTAGAAAAGATGTCAATTGATAAAAGAAAATTTTTCTTTGGCTACACAGTATCCTAAGAATTTTTGAAGAGTTTTTTTAAGAAGCCTTTTCTTTACATCTCTTTTTAGAAGCAAAAAAAGAATTTTTTGTGGACTACAAGCGCCCTCTATTGGGCAGAATATTCACTAAAATTGTAAATGAAACAATTAACAATACAAAATAAAAATGATTAGGAAAAACACATAAACGTTAACCAAATCAGTAAAATGTTAAGTTTTAATATAAAAAAATAATAATAAACTAAAATAATAATAAAAAGGTGCCTCAAACGAATAATTAAATTGTAGATATTGGCCCTAAATCGGAAAATGAAATCACAAAACTTATAGGCTATCGGGTTGTGCTGCCATCTGTTGTGAATTTTAAGAAATAATTTCTCTTTTCTTAACACAGTTCAAATTTCTCCAATTTTGGTTAATAAACAAAAAAGTTACATTTGTTTTTGCAAATTAAATTTTATTCCCAAATTCTTATGTACTTACTGTCATTCACTACGGTATGTTTGTGAATCTCAACCAAATAAAAAATGCGCCTTTATTTTCAGGTAAATACAAGCTTTTTCATTTGACTCTCCGTGGCTCAGGTGGTTAGAGCGCCACGTTAGTAATCCGGTTGTCCCGCGTTCGATACCCTGAAGGTCTGGAGTGTTAAGTTTTGTAGACAATTAGTAGAAAAGATGTCAATTGATAAAAGAAAATTTATCGTTGACCACACAGCATCCTAAGAATTTTTGAAGAGTTTTTTTTCAGAAGCCTTTTTCTTACATCTCTTTTTAGAAGCAAAAAAGAGTTTTTTGTGGACTGCAATCGCCCTCTATTGGGCTGAATATTCATTAAAATGTCAATGAAACAATTAACAATACAAAATAAAAATGATTAGGAAAATCACATAAACGTTAACCAAATCAGTAAAATGTTAGGTTTTAATATAAAAAAATAATAATAAACTAAAATAATAATAAAAAGGTACCACAAACGAATAATTAAATCGCAGATATTGGCCGTTAATCAGAAAATGAAATGACAAAACTTATAGGCAATCGTGTGGTGCTTCCATCTGTTGTGAATTTTAAGAAATAATTTCTCTTTTCTTAACACAGTTCAAATTTCCCCAATTTTGGTTAATAAACAAAAAAGTTATTTTTTTTTTTTTTTTTTTTTTTCAAATTAAATTTTATTCTAACTTCGATAAGATTTATATGATACGCTATAATAAGAATTTGGGTTTTAGAAGTTTTTTTAAATAGATTATTTAAAAAATATTTCTTAACACACTTGTCCACACAGCTCTTCACTTATGGTTTTGCTTTGAAATAGAATTTGAACGTTGAACTTCGGTATTCAACTATGCGCTTTCGGTTAGTAACCATTAGTAATTTGACGTGGTTTATAATACCTAATACTAGGTGGCATATTTAATCAGCTTTAAGTAAGTTGGTAGTAAGTTAGGTATTTTAATAGTAAAGTAATCATTTTTGTATCTTTCAAGAATAAGGAATTCATATGCTTAACACCAGATTAAAAAAAAAAGAGTTAGCAAAATATTAAATTCAAAAGATTATTTATTTAATCTGTTTGTCTCGCAGTTTTAATGAATATGTATTTCTTATACAAGATATAACAAATAATATTAAATAATCATTATTTAAGATATAATCAGGAGTAAATATTTCTCATTAGATAAACAAGTAGTGTTCAAAATAGAATCCTGCATCAAATCGGGTATCCGCGGAAACCCAAATTTTATCCGCTTTGCGGATCGGGTGCATGTAAGATTTTCATTAAATTTTGACCTGTGGGTCTACCTGCAAAGAATTTTTCTTCCAGAAATGTTTTATGCTATATTTGTACTTTGTGTATCCAGAAATTAGATAACATTCTCTTCCTCTATAGTAATTTAAAGCAACTTGACTCATAATAGGATTTTATTATAACTACGTAAATATCAATGCTTAACGTGTTTAAAAATTTATATGCAAAAGAATATTTGCTTTTCAATGTATATATGTTTCTCATTTTACTTTTTTTACATACTGTCAAAATGTTTGGAACCGTGGGTTTGGTAAACGCAAGGTTTATACGTTTAAAATTTTGTTATGTTGTTCACTGAAGTTTTGTTTATAATTAGATATATACACTACAAACTAATAAGTATTTGGGCACTTTCGATGTTAGACATTTTGTTAAATATCTAGAAAAGTTCTTTTGGAATCATCTTGAAACTTTGTTAACGAAAGAACACGTTATATCAACCCCCCCCCCCCAAAAAAAAAAAAAAAAAAAAAAAAAAAGTAAATAAACAGACAAAATAAAGCAATTTATGGTTTAAATGATTAACCTTTTGACTATGACGGTAGTTAGGAAGCGATTTAACAAGTCTGCATTGCATTTCAATACCATTCGTCTTTTTTTTAATTCACAATTTTTACTAAGCTCCGCCTATTTAGTTGAATTTTTTCCATTCTAGTGTTAGTTTAAAGGATTTAAAATTTATCACCAGTAATCGATGAGGCAAATGCTACTTGTATATATTTTTGCCAATGTAAAATAAGGGGTTTAATACGAATACGCATAGCCAATTTTTCTTTTTCTTTTCTATATTCTTTTACTTTAAAAGAACGATGAAAGACGGGGCTTGTTTTCTTTTGTAAACAGGAAATTTTTTGTTAACATTAATGTCTAAAAATAATCTTTTTTGTTTCATTTCTTCGCGTTTGGCGTTGTTGTTATACAGTTTGACCCGTAAATAAAAATTAAAAATATTTTGTTTAATTTTCTGTGTTATTTTTTAAGATTTTCTTTGTTGTTTCATGCAAAACTTCATAAGAGACGGCCCCCTAAGCCACTCCAAAAGAAATATTTATTTATATCTCGAAAACCAATAACTGCAATGAGCTGCAAATTTGCACGCCCATATTTTTCAGCATTAGGATTTATTTTATGTAGAAATTAATATAGGTCATAATTCATAATTTTTTTTGAATAAGAATTTATTAATATTTTCCATAATTAAAAATATTTTTCAGAATCAAAAGTGATAACGGATTACGTTTGGGTTTCTTCCCTCATCTCGCAAAAAAATAGTTATATCGATCAAATTATTTTTTATGAAGATATTAATAAAAGTTTGAAATATGAATTTAACGTTAGCACCTTCAAACTTTGAACGCTTATAACTCCATAAAAAAGTAAGTAAAATATACAACCAATATACTTCTTCCCATCGTTGCGACCCCAGGAACTCAACTCAAATATAAAATAAAAATAGGGTATTACTATTGTCAAAGTTGGTGCGCTTTTTAAAATGTAAACGACCCTCAATTCAAAATTTCACTTCATTTTCTAAAAGTACTAATGATTCCCAGTCGAATGATACCTATTATATTTTTGGGCATCGATTAGCAACGAAGTTACATCGAGTGTTGCGTTTTTTCCCCCGACAGTACATATAATAAATTATTATAGTAAACATTTATAACTTTATAACAGGTGTCCTCAAATGTGTTCTAATTTTTTGGGGACAAAAGGTAGTTTTCGAGGACACTTGGTCACCGTAGTTGAAAAAAAGTGTATAAAACTTCTTGCATAAAGATAATCTTTCTACTTTGATAAGTTTTTAATTGTCACTGCGAAATAACTAGTGCGTGTTTGAGCAAAATTCGAGGGTTACCTTTTAAGTTTCTACAAAAAGTAGGAAGAAAAATAATTTTTTGGCAACAAACTGTTTTATTGCTTTTCAAAATATTCGCCTTTAAGATTTATACACTTTTCCATCCGTTCAAATCAATTCTTGAAACAGTTTTTCCACTCTGAAGTTGGTATCTCAGAAACATGGTTTTGGAAGTCATCAACAACTTCTTGAGGTGATGAAAATCGCTGCCCACACATTTTTTGTTTGTCATAAGGGAACAAGAAAAAGTCGGTAACTG
The DNA here is from genome assembly GCA_963930645.1 of Salticus scenicus. Taxonomy (NCBI): domain Eukaryota; kingdom Metazoa; phylum Arthropoda; class Arachnida; order Araneae; family Salticidae; genus Salticus; species Salticus scenicus. The sequence goes on from OZ005657.1 coordinate 105,608,344, forward strand.
ACAAATCAGGAGAATATGGGCAATGAGACATTAATTCGATATTTTAATCCTTCAAATAATCAATTGTTTCACGTGCTGTGTGGGAGCTGGCGTTATCGTGATGAAGAATGATGCGGCGATTTTTGTTGTTTTTCCTGATTTCATTGATGACTTTTGGCAAACAAATTTCTGTATACCATTAGCGTTAACAGATTTTCGATCCTCTAAGGGAATGGTTGCGATATGTCCTATAAAGCCGAAGAAACAAGCATTCATTTTCTTGGAAATGTTTCGTGAACGAACAACTTTTGTAGGATTCGGTTCATCCGGAAACACCCAAACAGTGGATAGTTGTTTAGTTTTCGGCTCATACGAATATATCCAATTTTCGTCACCTGTAACGATGTTGACCACGACGAAATTCTGCGAACCAATTGTAAACAGTCGTTTTTGATGGTGCTTCATTACCAAAAGTTTCACGAAGCGATACTATGCATTTTTGTCGAGCGAGGCTTTTCATAAAATCATAAAAAATCATCCAACGGAAACCTTCAAGAGTTACTTCCATTTTTTTTCCCTCACTTGCTTCTTTTAAACACTCATTGTAAGCAAAATACGCAGACGATTTCTAAGATGTCACTGATTCCAAGATAAAAAAAAAAAAATGTGAATTTTTCAAATATCCTGAAGACAAATTTCAGTAACACCTTCTATTGGTTGTTTGTAAAAACATAAAAGGCAACCCTCGTATTCTTAAATTTTTAAAGGTTACAAATTTTTCTAAATATTAACTTCAGATTAATATTATTTTCCTAAATAATGTTATCTATTATTGTCTACTGAAATACCTGTATAATTCAAAAGAAAATTTAAGAGACAAAATTACAAATGTATTTTCAAAAGGGGGCCGTTGTTGCCCGGTCGGTAGCGCGCCGAGCTCGTAACTAGAAGATTACGGGTTTGATACTCGCGCCGGCCAAAGACCGTCGTGTACACTAATGGTGGCTGGTGTGCGTAAAATCCGTCGTGGCTGGAATGGCCTCCATAGTTCCCATGCAAATTATGCCTCAGGGGGTCACTGAAGCGGGGAGGCATCCCCGCCGGGGAGGATCAAAATTTTGATAGGATATGTCTCCGGACCATTCTTCGGGGTGAGTCCCAAACCGTCGCCAATCGCCCATAGCGCAGCACTAGTGCGACGTTAAACTGTACCTGAACTTAAACCTAAAATCATTTTCAAAAGTGTGCTCTAAATTACCTAGAATTTATCAGCATACCCTCCAACATCCTAATTAATATTCCGTAGTATTGTTAGTCCCGCCCTTTTTCTCCCACCAATAAATTTTTAGAGTAATACTCTCCAAATGCAATTGCGATTAAATAAGAAGAAAAATACTCTAAAAATATACTGGTGTGAAAAAGAAGGCGGGGCTAACAATACTACGGAATATTAATTAATATGTTGGAGGGCATGTATACAGTCGGTAACAAAAGTGTCCGAACACTAGCTAAAATTCCAATATTAAAAAAGTACACTTCATACGGTTTTGTTAAGTAAATCCTTATAGAATCATGTTCTTACACTGATTAAGAACAGAATTCGACAAGGATTTATTTAACAAAACCAGATGAAGTGTGCTTTTTTTACATATGAACTTTTGCTAGTGTTCGGACACTTTTGTTACCGACTGTATCTGGATATATTTCAAAAATATTTTTATAAAAGTTCAATATTCTGTTACGTATATACATTTTTTAAATATGTTTTTAGAAAATGGATACATTTTCTTAAAAATCTCAATTACCCATTGTGCAGTACTAGTGTTACGTTAAACCCAACTCAACCAACCAACCTTTAAATTTCATAAGGTTGGGTGGTTGGGTTTTATGTCGCACTAGTGCTGTGCAATGGGCAATTGGTGACGGTCTGGGACTCACTCCTAGAGGTGGTCCGGAGACATAACATCACAATTTTGATCCTCCACGAAAGGGATGGCTCTCCCGCTTCGGTGACCCCCAGAGGTTAAATTTCATAAGCTATAGCTTTTTACCTACATCAAAAAACTCAATTTAGTTTGCGATTTAAATTATTAGAACACATTTAGTAAAATATTTCACAAGATTTCACAGGAAAATTTATCTAAAAAGTGGATATTTTTAAGCGAAATAACTGGAATTTTATAAGAAACAAAATTCTAAATGCGTTTTCAAAAATATTTAGAAATTCAGAAATTTGTCAGGATATATTTCAAAAACTTTAATTAAAAGACAAAGCTATTTCTTTAAGACCAAAATTAAAGTATTAAAGCCTGCGCAATTTTTTCTTTTGTGCCAGTCCAAAGCGATCATATTACACTTATTTAGGCTGACCAAATGTCCCATTTTCTGGGGACAGCCTTTATTTTGAAAGCATTTTTCTATGATTTAAAAAATTGTAGAAAGTAAATTATTAATCAATAATATTTTATTTTTAGTCCTTATTTATTAAGAATGAATGAATACATCCGTAATTGGGCAATTGTAGCAATTTTTAACGCTTCTCTATCATAAAGGTACTCTGTTCTGGTTAGCTTACACTCAAACAGACGCTCCATCAAATGGTCTTTGCCACTCTCGAGTGGCAAATATCGCACTAGATCTACGAAGTGGGCTATTGCAGATGGTCTGCGATTCACCCCTAGGTAGAGTCCTGCATCGGGTCGGGTAACCCGATTTTACCCGAATCCGACCCGACCCGCGGGTCGGGTTGACAGAATTTTTTCTCTTGCGGGTCGAGTTCGGGTCGGGTTGACTGATCTTTTTTTCGTGCGGGTCGGGTTCGGGTTCGGGTCGGGTTTGGTTTTCAACAAGTCGGGTCGACTTAAAAACACCTTTCAAAATATTTTTTACAATTATAAACATAAATTTATAGGCATGTTTACAACTATGTAACTAATTTAAACATTCTGCACGTACTAGATATGTATCGGTTGGTTGTTTGGTTGGAGGATTTAAGGCCGATTGACTCCAGATGTGTCCTAGGCCTATAGGGATAATGCCCTCCGTTTGGGTCTTTCTAAGGGGTCCTAGCCCGTATTTACGCGTGTTTCGGAAGAAACCACGGAAAACTCAAACGGCTAGGTCGATGAGCGCGAACTTGAATCGAACCCGACACCTCCCATCTGCCAGCTTCGAGCGCAGAACCTCTCGGCCACTTTCGGGAAGACATGCACCACAGCTCCCTATTTCGTATCCGCGGATATCCTCCAGAAAAATAGATCCGTATTTGTATCTGGATCTGTTTTCTTTTCTTCAACGGAGCTAATATGTATCTTTTGTAGAAATTGTATGAAAATTAGAAAATTATTATAAATCTTACTCGACTGTTGTTAATATATAAATTAAAGAAATACAAATACAGTATAACCTGGCATTTACATTCTGGAAATTGAAAAGATTTCTCAGTTTACAAGTTTTTTTTTTTTTTTTACTTCCTTCTATATTCAGTAGAAGAAAGTATTAGATTCGTAAAAATTTTCAACTTCCGGTTTTTGATGAATTTGCACGTTTTGAGAGTCCAGAACACGATTTGAATATTTCTAGGAAATATCAGTCTGTGTCTGTATGTGTGTGACAAAAATTTTGTGGCGACTGTATCTCTAGAACTACTGCACATAAATGCATATAAATTTATAAATAAATGCACCTTGGCATAAATTAGTGCCTGTCAACTTTTGGTACCACCCGCTCAACAGATAGCGCTGCCATACAGTGATTTCCACAATTTAAGGGAATGCTATATCTCAGGAACTACTGCACAGAATTGCATATAAATTTATATGTAGATGCACCTTGACATATCCTAGTCTATATCAACTTTTTATATCAATTTCTCAAACAGTGGCGCTGCTATACAGTGATTTCCACAGTTCAAGGGAAGGCTATATCTCAGGAACTACTACACAAAATTGCACATAAATTTATATGTTGATGTACTTTGACATAAGTTATTGTCTATCCACTTTTGGTACCAATAATTCAATAGGTAGTGGTGTTATACAACGATTTCCATAATTTAAGGGAAAAAGATATCTCAGGTTCTATTGTGTATAATAATGATAATAATAATAATAAAAAAAGGTATATGGAAAGACCATTATCAGACAATATGCTGATTCAATTTGAATGCATATTGGCCAATAGGTGGCGCTGCTGTCCTGCAATTTTCCCCGAGAATGGAAAAGCTATATCTCAACTTCTGTGGTGTATAACTGTACAAAATTTGATAAGTGAGATAACCATTATGAAAACGCATTTTTTAATATACTATTTATGGAGAATAAAACTGTCTTTCTTTGTAAAATATAATTTTTCTCTAAGATGAAAATCTTCTGCATTCATTAAGGTGGGTAATTTTATTAAATAATACCTTTAGTGATTTATCTGTACTGAGCGAATTTGTATTAGAAAATATAGAGGAAAGTCTTGTGGTGGTCACAGCATACTAGTTTATTATTATTATTATTTATTTTTTTTATGGTTATTTATTTATTTATTTTTTTAATACCTTTACTTTTAATGAAATTCAATTCTCGCTTTTATGTAAACGCAATTTTGAATTTTTTTCCCATTTATACTTGTTTATACAGCAAACATAGAAGAAATACTTGTTATGATTTCATTTAAAGCTAGTATGCTGTGACCACCTTAAACATTCCTCTACATTTTCCCATAGGAATTCGCTCAGTAAAAATATTTTCTTAAAACTATTATTTATTAAAATTATCTACCATAATGAATGATTTTCATTTTAGAAAAAACTAACACTAAATATAAGAAAAGAAAGGCAGTTTAATTCTCTATAACTAAAGTCTTAAAAAAAGCGTCTTCATAATGGTTACCTCATACATCGGGTTTCGTACTGTTATATGCCATAGAAGATGAGATGTAGCCACATCCTGTTCTCAGGGAAAATTGCACTATAGCAACGCCACTTACTGGCTGATATGCATCCAAATTGAATCAGCGTAATGTCATATAATGGCTACACTGATAGATGTCAAGTTTTGTTACACAACAGAACCTGTGATATAGCCTTCCCTGAAAATTATAACAACACCACCTGTTGAGCAATTGACACAAAAGTTGGCAGACACTAACTTATGTCAAAGTGTATCTGCATATAAATTTATGTACAAAATCGTGGTCGAGAAGCGCCAATTGTTAAGAAATTGATACCAAAAATTGATAGGTACTAATTTAGGTCAAGGTACATCTGCATATAAATTTATATCCAGTTAACTGCAGTAGTTCCCGAGATACAGTCGCACATTTTTTTTTCTTTTCACGCAGACACACAAACAGACAGACACATATTTTCTAAGAATACCTAGTAAAATTGTGTTCTGGAGCCCTCAAAACGTGTAAATCCATCAAAAAGCGGAAGCTGAAAATTTTTACAATTCCAATACTTTCTTCAATTGAATACAGAAGAAAGTAAAAAGTAATGTAAAACAAAAACATTTAGGAAACGGATTCCATCAAGGTATAATAATAATATTCTTTAACGTCTTCGCTAGAACAAATAAGCAACGCACGAAAAGTGCAACTGTATAAAGATAATTTGCTGATCGTGAGAATTGAAAGTAATTGTGGGAAAGCAGATGTTCAATTGCGAATCATACAGTCGGCTGCAAAATTATTCGAGCACTAGCAATAATCCTTGCCAAAAAAAAGTACACTTAATATAGCTTTGTTAAATAAATCCTTGTCGAGTCATGTTCTTAATCAGTCTAAGAACATGATTCGACAAGGATTTACTTAGCAAAACAGTCTTAAGTGTACTTTTTAAATATAGGAATTATTGGCTAGTGCTCGAATAATTTTGCAGCCGACTGTATATCTCTGCTACCCAAATTGTTATAAACATTCACGTCGAACAAAAGCAATATATATATATATATATTTTTTTTTCTAGAATATAAGCATTAAACTATGAACTACTAACACTGAAAATGAAGCATATTTTTGCAATCTTGAAGTTCACAACTCACACAAATGTTCAAACATTATCATTAAACACTTTTTTTTTTTTTTTTTTTTTAACTCAATACAGTCAGTAGTTACATTTTATTTATTTTTTTTTTTTTTTACTTTCTTCTATATTCAATCGAAGAAAGTATTGGATTCGTAAAAATTTTCGACTTCCGGTTTTCGACGGATTTACAAGTTTTGAGAGGTCTAGACTATATGTCAGGTTTCATTGCGTATAATCCAACAAAACCTGATATGTGAGAAGACCAATATGAGATATTACGCTGATTCAAATTGAATGCCTATCAGCCAACAGGTGGCGCTGCTACACAGTGAATTCCGCAATTTAAGGAAAGGCTATACCTCAAGAACCACTGCATAGAATTGCATATACATTTGTATGTAGGTGCCCTTTAATATATATTAGCGCCTGTCAACTTTTGGTATAAAACGGTCAACAGGTGGCGCTGCTACACAGCTATTTCCACAATTACAAGGAAAGCTATATCTCAAGTTCTATTGTGTATCATCAAACAAAACTTAATATGTGAGAAGACGATTATGAGACATTATGCTGACTCAGTTTGAATGCTTGTCGGCCAATAGGTGGCGCTGCTATATTGCAAATTTCATAGATAACAGGATGGCTATATCTCAACTTCTATGCCATATAACTGTACGAACCATGATATGTTAGATAACCATTATAAAAACGTATTGTTTAAGAAGTTATTTATAGACGATAAAACTGTCTCTCCTTGGATATTTAGTGTTAGATTTCCCTAAGATGAAAATTATTTGCGTTCATCACGTTAAGCTTTTTAATAATAGTTTTAATAAATTATTCGCACTTAGTGAATTTGACAGAAAAATATAGAAGCTTGTGGTGGCCACAACATACTAGTTTTTTAATAATTTACCAATTGTGTGACAATGAAAATTTACTTTATTTTATAGCATGTTATATCATTTTACATTGTTTTGCATGATTTTTAGATGGATAAGCAATGTTGATTTATTTTTCGGGTTTCGGGTCGGGTTTGGGTTAGATAAGTCGGGTTTCGGGTCGGTTTTCGGGTTGATGAATTTTTTTTTGTTGGATTCGGGTCGGGTTTCTGGTTGATTTAAAATTCATCTATCGGGTTCGGGTCGGATAAAACCCGACCCGTGCAAGACTCTATCCCTAGGGGTAGTTCGGAGATATACCATCACAATTCTGATCATCCCCGGAGGGGATGCACAAATGTCTCTAGAAGCCTTACGAATTTTATTGTACTTACTTTATAAACTTCCTGTAGTCGCTTTTAAAATCAGTATCGAAGTCAGCGGAACTTTACTGCTCTATTTGAAGAAACGCCACGTCCTTTCGAAACGGGTAATGCTTTTTTTAATTTTATGGTGAAGAGAAGAAAAAGAAGTTTTAAAGATAAAACGTTTTTAAAAGAAGTTTTGAAGATTAATTTATTGTGTTTACTTTATAAACTTCACAGTAATAGCGTTGAAAATCATTATCGAAATCAGCGGAGGAGCTTACTTATTTAAATGAGGTAAGGGCTTGTAAAAAAGAAAACAAAATAAAAGTCAATTTTTAATAAAAAAAGCGTATTTTATTCACTTAATGTGCATTCAAGAAAAAAAAAAAAAAAGGATAGGCATTACAGAATATCATATCAAAATAGATTACTGTTTATATAAATATTTCTTTAAGTATTGCTATAGTAATTTAAATAATTATTTTCAAAACGCATTTGAAAAAATAATGGGAAATTTTTTTTAAATGAGCTTAGATAAAATCATGTAAATATAAAGAAAGAGGAAGAGGGAGTTGTTTAATTATTTTTTCATGAAATGCCCATTTTTTTTCACCATTTTTATGACTGCACATTGTTAGTGATGCTTGAATTCTCATACAAATTTCAATCAGTTTCAGCTCTTAAAGTGAAGTATCGAAGTCGTACGCAAGCACTCTCTCTAGATCGAACTTTTGAAGTTAAGAAGAAGTTGTGGGTAAGGCGTTTTGTTTTATTTTCAGTTATAAATATGCATGAAATTTTAATATATTCTTTTTTTATATAAATATTGTTAGCAATTTCCTTTAAATTTCTTTGTAATATCTAATATACTATGATTTGTCAGTAATTGGCTACTTTAAGCACAAAAATCTAAAAAACAAGAATTAATGTGTGAAAGTTCTGATGTGACTGGTAGAATACATAATTAATATCTAATAAAATACTCTTTTGTTATTTCCAACAGAAACTGATATTTTGATTCATTGTTAATTTTGAACAATTACAAAGTTCCACACAGAGCTTAAAGTAAATAGCTGTTACTATTAGCCAAATGTTATGAGATGTTTAATTCAGTCCTAAAACATCAAGCTGAATTTGATTCCAAAATTGAGGTATGTAGGTTGAAGTTGAGCGAGTTTTACATCGCAGTACAGCTACATAATGGGCAATTGCTTGTAGTATGTAGGTCATTTATGTTTGTATTAAATAAATAAACATATTTTTAATTATAAACCAATTACTTTTATTGGAATTAAGGGGTGATTAATTACTTGGTATGTAAAATATCATCAGTGAAAATATCATCAGTGTTAGTTGTCTCCGGACTACCTCTAATGGTGTGTCCCAGACCGTCGCCAATTGCCCATCTGCGTAGCACTAGTGCGACGTTAAACCCAACCATCCATCCATCAGTGTTAGTTAATGAGCAAATTGGTCAACTACTGAATTAGTGTTTGTTTTGAGCTTTTTCAGTAACTGACCTAAGTGTTTAATTATTAAATGTGTGAGATGTCTCAACTAAGTTTTCGTAATGGATTTCTGAGCTTGCGAAAGTTTATAGCGTTGAACTTTGATAATATGTTTGGATCCGATAATTTGAATGGTTTAGGAAGGAGGTAGAGTTATGGAAGAATTAGTTTGTTGCAGGGAAGGATGGATGGACGAGTAAATTTAACGTCGCACTAAAGACAGATAGATAGCTCCAGCAGTTCGCCCACATAATTATTGGCTGATTCAATAATGGACTGTGCCGGTGAGACGTCATAAAACACTTCACACGTGACCACCGTAGAGAAAGCTGCAACATTCTCAAATTTATGTTTTTATTCTATCGGGGAATGTTTGTACTCTGTGGAGAAATGTTTTGTTTAATGGAGAAATTCTTAGGGAAATTAAGAATGAGAAATCAGGTCGGGTGGAAAACAATCGATGATTTAGCCTCGAACCCAAAACACCGATAGGGTCTATTTGTTAGCAAAGCCTATTTTACGTCATTTCTTTATCATTTAGTATACAGCTGGCAGCAAAAGTATCCGAGCACTAGCAATTATCCCTGTCTAAAAAAAGTACACTTAATACTGCTTTGTTAAATAAATCCTTGTCGAGTCCTGTTCTTAGTCAGTGTAAGAACATTATTCGATAAGGATTTGTTTAACAAAACCGCATGAAGTGTACTTTTTTTACATAGGAATTTTTGCTAGTGTTCGGACACTTTTGTCACCGACTGCAGAGTCGGGAAAATCTTTTCATCTTATATCAATAGAGCTACCATCTGGTAGTTTAAAATATTTTTGCAAGAAAAAAAAAATCATTATTTGTTATTTTTATAAGTCCATGTCATGTTTGTCCCGTTATGTATACGTTTTGTTATTAAGAATTTAATTATTTAATTTTATCAATAATACATAATTCAAATATTTGTTATAATTAAATTTAATATTATTTGTTCTCTTAAAAACTAAAGACAAAATGATACATATATTTAAGTTTTCTATTTACAAATTTGCTTTTTAAAATTCTGTTATAATTGCAAAAACAGAAAAAAGAAATCATATATATATTTTTTTAATGCAAGAAATCAAAGTTTATTACACAAGTGTAAATTAAATACCTTATGAAAAGATAAACTTATTTAATTATATTTTATTTTGCTTCTTAAAAAAAAATTAAAGTTTTGATAATAAATTAAAATAATAAATCACTTAAATTTAAGTTATTAATTTAATTAATAAATAGTTAAAACAAATATATTAAATTGATGATTTTCTACTTGCCTAATACAGCAATAATTGTAATAAACACTGTGACCGTTACAACAAGAAAGAACTTCTGAAAACATATTGTTTTATTTTTGAAATACAAATATTATACCAATGAGAATTAACACATCTTAACGAAAATAGATGAAATTTTATGTCTTAATGTAATTTTATGGTTTTTAAGTAAATAACTTTTTACGAAACGTTATTAAATCTTGAGAATTATAGGAAGTGTAAAATGTGTTTGTTTTTTTCCTCTTATTGTTGTCATTCTTTTTGCTTATTTAATGATATGTGTACACATAAATGCTCATACTTTTAACTGCTGACATTAGTAAAATTGACACTAATTTTTTTTTTTTTACAAATCTAAGTTGTATGTCATTATTTTTTATATAATTTTTAAAAGATAAATTTGACTATAAAAATGTTTACAAAATAATTTCATTATAAGTTTCATTAACCTATAATAGCACCCTCGCTTACTGAAAAATTGTGTATTGTTGCGTACTTAGGTTTCGCGAGTTGCCCGAGAATGAGAGGCGAAACTTGCAAAAGTACAGTAATTTATTTACAGAAAATTCCAGAAAAATACAGGTCTATAAAATGAGTATCAACTTCAATTCCACCAATAAACACAGCTTAGATAACAGCTGTCAACAGCAAATCCACAGTACACTCTCTAAAATTTCTGGAGTGAGAATCTCTCTCCTTAAAAAAGTGACCCCTATTTTGACACCAATAAAGGTGAGAAAACTCTATTATCACTCTTGAAAATGTGACATTTCTCACTTTTTATGAAAGGGTGACGTATAGTCACTTTGCTACAAAGAGTGAGGTCATCATGTATTGCAAGATCAAACTTTTGTGGAGTGAGAAATAGCTGCCGCCATCTGTTAATCATAATTCGAATGAAAAATGGACAATTTCTGAACGATCTGATGCATGCATTTGTTTAACAGAACTTATTCCTAGACTTATTCCTTATAACTAAATTTCTGATGAATAAAAAAAAAAAAAAAAAGGAAATAATTATGTTAAAAGATAATTCGGTAAATATTTTTTTTCTTTGCGATTGACAAAATCGAAGTATTAGTGAAGAATCGAAAATCTCAAGAAAAATATCGAAACTCGTATAGGAAAGCAAATAGTTTTATTCAGAAATATATAAAGTTTAAGAGAAAATATCAGTGCAAATATTTAATGCACAACGCCTTAAAATCTATAATTACTCATATTTTAATTATATTCATTGACAGCGAACATATGTGGAATATTAAAAGAAATGGGTATAATTCTTTACTAATATTTAAAATCAACAGTGAGTTTTATACTACTGAACGGAAGAGCTTTTCAAGAAACACTATAGATTTGTATGCGAAAATTTATTTAATTATTTTTTAAATATGTACACTTGAGTAACTTCTTTTCCTTATAAGCTACTTTAAATGAATGCTTGTATTAGGAAATTTGTTTTCAAGTACACATTTTTTTAAAAAATAATTCTAATTTTAGCAATTTCAAAATAATTATAATTTTAAAATATCCATTAGAATTCTGTAATTTTATACTGTTGATAAATGAAGTAAAAAGTAAAATATGATTGATCACGTATAAGAATGATTTAATGATGTAAAATAAGCAACAAGTGTATGTGCTCAGTGGTTCAGTGGTAAGACACTCGCTTGCTACGAGGACGGCCTGGGTTCGATTCCCGACGAATCCAAACTGCATTATTTCCACCGTTGAACTGGAGTTCATTCGCAAGGTGAAATGGAACGATATCGTCTAGTGTGCGCAATTCTTTAAAGAAAAATAATCATTCATATTCTTTAAATTGCTGCGAATAATCTCACTCTTAATAAAGAGTGAGAAATCTCACTCTTTCGAAAAGAGACTTTTCACTCTTTAGAGGTTGGCTCCATTTTGGCATGTTCAAAGAGTGAGATGCCACTCTTTTAGAGTCAGATCTCACTCTTCATATTTTAGAGAGCACACTGTACAGCATTATTGCATACAGCAATGCAACTGTATTTCCAAAGAGGCTTACAGTTCTTTCAATAGCAATGCAACATTGGCGGAAACTGATCTCAGACTGACTCCCTTGGCGTAAAACAGCTCCTTATACACCCGCGTAGAAAATTGTGGAAAATTCAAGAAAATGGTCAGCCAATCAAGTTAAAGCTTCCATATTTGGTATATTGATAATAAGAATTTTCTCGCCAAGGTCGCCAAGGAGGGAAAAAGTCGCCAAATTTGGCGGCAAATCCATTACCTTCTTTATTGGGGCTTTGTAATGCGTTTTTAAAGGAAAATTAGGCTATTTTAATGCTAAAACTACTAGAAATGCAGAAAATTAACATTTTATAAACTTACTAAGCCTCTTTGAAATAATTTCTACAAGAATAAACAGAATTATTTACAAACTCGTAACACTGCCCCCCTCCCAAGGACTGCACGTCCCCGGCAGTGCAACCCTTGTTCAGAAGTGCAACTTTTAGTCAGGAGTGCAACCCTTCGTAACCCCCAGGAGGCGAAACTAAACAATCTAAAATATAAAAACTAAGTTGCATATAACGATAAAATATAAATACAGATTGCAAAATCAAGTGAGAATTATTTACAAAATTTACAGATAAGTACAAATATTTATATACTAATGTTTGCATTACACATGCACAAATGCAACAAATATTTACATTTCAGATTTGAACATTACCGTTACGTGTGCTAAGTGGCTAGCCTATCATAACGGACCACTTTCGGTTTTGATGAAGGTGTTTTAGCTATTCTTAACACCACATCGTTCAATCTTTTTAAAACTGTGTAGGGTCCGTCCCTGTTACACTGTAGCTTGGGAGAGAATCCTTTGCGTCGAATCCACAACCAAACTTTGTCTCCTGTTTTATTGTTTGTTTATTGTTTGTTTTTTTGATAACATATACATCAGATTTGTATGCTTGACATGTAGTCCGCTTGTAAATCTTCGTCAGATAATTACAGATAGCACATGACAGAATTATAATACGAAGAAATGGAACAACACCCAGGGCCAGCGCGGGAATCGAACCCGCTCTCCTACGCTGGGAGGCGATTAGCAGTGTGGGGAAATAACCACTCGGCCACGGAGGGCCCAAACTTTGTCTCTTTCCTGGAACTTATGTGGCGTAGCCTTTAGATCGTACGTGGTCTTCATTTTCTCCATTGCCATGAGAATCCGCTCCCGAGCAAAGTTGTGTACGTCTTCAAATCATGCCTGGAAGTCTTGAATGAACTCCTCGGGCGATGAAGGCACATCTGGTGGACAACCAAACAGGAGATCACATGGGAGATGAAGTTCGCGTCCAAACAGCATCTAAGATGGTGTATAGCCGGTGGTTTCATGAACTGCGCTTCGATAAGCCAGCAGGAACAATGGCGACTTCTAGTCTTAATCTTGCTGGTTCCTTGATACTAGAAGAGAGAGTTTATTCAGGATAGTACGGATAAGAGAGGCACACTATTGTAACAATGGTATCGTAGATCACAAGTCGGATCGTACACTCGGCAGCAAAAGTATCCAACCACTAGCAATAATCCCTGTCTAAAAAAGGTACGCCTAATACTGCTTTGTTAAATAAATCCTTGTCGAATCATGTTGGTTAGATTGACTATGAACATGACTCGACAAGGATTTATTTAACAAAGCGGTATTAAGTGTACTATATTTAGACGGGGATTATTGCAAGTTATCGGATACTTATGCTGCCGATTGTACGATCCGACTTGTGATCTATAATAGCTGCGATTTTTACAATAGTATGCCTCTCTTAACTTGTTGACCATGCCGTCCGACTGGGAATGTAGAGGTGTTATCTGGGTTTTGTCTATTCCGAGTAACTGACGCAGTCCCTTGAAAACTGCAGAGGTAAAGTTCGTACCTTGGTCGGTATGAAGTTGTAGGGGCATGCCGTACCTTGACACCCATTGCTGCACTAGAACCTCTGCGACTGTACATGCCTCTTGATCGGGAATGGGATATGCCTCAGGCCACTTGGTGAAATAGTCCATCACGACGAGGATGTATTTATTTCCACTGGAGGTCCGTGGCAAAGGACCCAAGATATCGAGTGCGATTCGTGCAAATGGCGCTCCTACGTTACATCGTTGTAGTCTTCCTAGACTTTGTTTCTTTGGGCCTTTGCGTGCCGCACAAGCATCACAGGATTTACACCATTTTTTCCCGTCTTCTCTTGCCTTGTACCAGTAAAAGCGTTCTCGAACTTTCTGTAGAGTCTTCATCCCCCCAAAATGGCCTCCGGTAGAGCTACTATGCAGCTGCTCTAGAACATCTGGGATCTTCGACCTTGGTAATACAATCTGCCTTCTGAAACTCTGGCCGTCGTCAGATTCCCATTTTCTGTATAGTACGCCATTTTTCGCATACAGAGAGTTCCAGAGTGCCCAATAACTCTTTGTAATGGGACTAAATGCAGAGATGTCTTGCCAGGTAGGTCTGTTACTGGTCTTCCCCTTCAGCTGTAATATTGGCTCTACATCAGGATCTTCCAACTGGGCTCGTCTAAGTTCCTGGTCACTCCAGTGGTCCAGTGTCGGTGGTGTTGAGATTGTATCTTGGCAGACAACTTGATTTAACTGCTGGTATTTCTGTTTGGCTCTAGCTTGCAGTTTTCTGAGCGGGGCTTACGCGACAAGGCATCTGCATTACCATGTAGAGATCCTTTTCGATGACGTATCTCGAAGTCATATTCCTGGAGGCGTTGTATCCACCTGGCAATCTGGCCTTCCGGGTTCTTGAACTGAAGTAACCACGTTAAAGATGCGTGGTCAGTCCGGAGCAGGAATCTTCTGCCATAGAGGTAAGGATAGAAATGTTCTATGGCTATTACGATGACGAGTAGCTCTTTCCTGGTGGTACAATAATTTCGCTCCAGTTTAGACAGGCATTTACTCCAATAGGCAATGACACTTTCTTGGCCATCAAATTCCTGCGACAGAACAGCACCGACACTTTCATGGCTGGCATCTGTATCAAGTAGGAACTGTTTGTCGGACTGTGGATACATCAAAATAGGCGATGATATTAAAGTCTCTTTAAGTCTATTGAACGCTTTTTCACATTCATCTGTCCACAAGTACTTCTGCTTGGCTTCCGACAGCTTATGGAGTGGTCTGGCAATATTCGAGAAACCCTTCACGAACTTCCTGTAGTAAGTGCATAATCCCAGGAAACTTCCGAGTTGGTGTACATTTTCAGGGCGACTCCAGTTCTCGACTGCAGATATCTTCTCAGGATCAGTTCTCACACCTTCAGCAGAGATGATATGAACAAGATAACTCACTTCACTACGGAATAAGTTGCACTTGCTAGGATTAATTTTCAGGTTAGCCATCCTGTGTTTTTCTAGCACCTTACGGATATTTCTTAGATGATCTTCAAAGGTGCGCCTGACAATGATAATATAATCCAAATACACCAGACAGGCTTCATAGGAAAGTCCTTTTAGCACTGTTTCCATCAGGCGCTCGAATGTTGCAGGTGCATTACATAATCCAAACGGCATAACTTTAAACTGCCATAGTCCTTGTCCCGTGGTGAATGCAGTCTTCTCACAATCCTCAGGATGTAATTCTACTTGCCAATAACCGCTCTTCAGATCCAAAGTCGAGACACATTTACTGCCAGCGAGTGTGTCCAATGTTTCGTCAATTCTGGGAAGAGGGTAACTGTCTTTCTTCGTGATGTCATTCAAAGGACGATAATCCATTCAAAATCTTGTTGAACCATCCTTCTTTCGCACCAGTACTATGGGAGAGGCCCAAGGACTCGTTGATGGTTCGATGATGCCATTGCGCTGCATGTCATTCTGAAGCTCTGCCGCCTCTTCCTGCTTAGCAAATGAAAGTCTTCTTGGATGTTATTTGATCGGAGGATGATTTCCTGTATCAATTCTGTGCTGGGTGATGTTCGTTCTCCCGTCGTCTTCCGGTGTTCGAGAAAAGAAGTCCTTAAATTCATAGAGTAGCTTCACCGCAGCACGTCTCTGTTCATTTCCTAATTCTGCATTCCTGAGTAATTCTGTTGCTGAAAATTCTGAAGACTTGGACTCGGTTGATTGCGGGGACCAGTTGATGCATGTAACAGGAGTACAGGTTGCTAACACCTCATCCTTCTTCACTGTTTTTACCTTATCGCTGATGTTTGCGACTCTCACAGGAATAGTGCTCGTTGAAAGATCAACCAGAGATGAAGCCATCAGAACTCCTCTTGGGCTATTGTCTGTATTCGGGTATTCAATCAGTCCATAGCGGAAGTGTTGCTGTTTGGGAGATGTCCCGGAAACTATTGTCTCTGTGTGTGGAAGGATGGAAATTTCAGACTTGGCAGTTATCTGACAAATTGGCTGAATGTCTGGATTTTCTGTGTTGAACACAGCTATGTCTTCCGAACTTGAATGCAGTTCATTATTCTTGAAGTCCAATTTAAAGTTAAACTTCCTTAGGAAACCAATTCCAAGGATTAGAGGCTCTCTTATACCAGCCACATATGTCATATGATGGTAACTGGTATTCCCAAATGTGATGATCAAGTTCATGTTTCCCTATATTTTGATTTCGTCACCAGTCACAGTCTGGAGTTTAACGCTGCACGGCGTCCACTTGATCTTCTCTTTAAGTTCCTGAGCTAAGTCCGCTGTAACGATGGTTACGTTGGCTCCAGTATCCAGAATCATACGGCAGGTGGTGTTGTTAACTTGACCATAAACGTAAAGTCCATTATCGCCGCCACTCATCGATGAAACATAGGATACTGCAAAGTTGGGCTCTGTAATTTCTGGCAACCTCCGCCTCGCGAGGTGGCCTTCTCTTAGTTTCCCTACAGTGATTGTGAAGCTGGGTTATTTTCTTTAGTTGGTCGTACAGGGCAGTTTCTCTTCACATGTCCATCTCTTCCGCAGCCTCAGCACTTTATCTTCGGATCCTTTACTTCTTTATTATTTTCAAGGCTGCGCAATCTCCTCAAGATTTCTGCGAAATTTCTCTTCATTTCATTTACATCAGGTGGTGTATCATCTAATGAGACTGCTCTAATGGTACGGCGGTCTTTACGGGAGGCTTGTTGGGCTGCCTCTATCTTCAGTGCGTACCCTAAAGCTGATTCGTCATCATTGATATTGCAGAGTCAAAGTGCTTTTTGAATTTCTGGATCTCGAACGGCATCGATAAAGTACTGAAGGGCCACGTCGTTTCGAGTGTCAGTATGGCAGTCGGAAAATGCTAGGCGCGAGAGTCTCTGAATATCCGCTGCCAGCTCTTGCAAACTTTCACCCGCTTTTTAGTAAAGGGATTTTAGCTGGAAGTGACTTGGGTCCTTAGAACACATTTTTCCGAAACGTAGCTCCAGTGCTCTAGTCAGGGCCTCAAAGTCGTGCCGTTCTTTCTTCGAAATAGTTCTCAGTATATCGGCTGCATCGCCCCGTAGTGCTGCTGCTAAGTGGACTGTCTTGGCAGTAGAGTCCCAGCAGTTAGCTTCAGCTACGATGTTAAACTGCGTCTTATATACCTGCCAGGAGGAACTGCCGTCGTAGGTAGATAGCTTAATTGATGCTTCATTCTGGATTCTTCTATATCGCTTTTTGTCTTCCAGGTCATTGGAGGTTAATTTTTCTTCCACTTTTCTCTCAAGATCTTCTTCTATTCTCTTAAACTTGCTTTCTATCTCTGAAAATCTTTCTTTCAACTCTTTATCGAAATTTTCTTTAACTTTATCTTCAAAATTCTCCTCTATCTTCATGACTTTCTCTTCAAAATTCTCTTCTAGCTTCATAACTTTCTCTTTCATTTCATCCATTCTATTTCCACCACTGTTAATTTACCCTCTATTACTTCTTTCACTGTCGAAAGCTCTCTTTTCATCTCATCTTGATTAGATTTAATTTCTTCGGTCAAATTGTCTTTCAACTCTCTTTTTGTCCTTCTTTCATTCTTTCGATCAATCCGGTTTCCATATTCTCCTGTACGTCTTTAATTTCTTCATCCAAATTGTCTTTCCTTTGTTTCATTTCTTCGGTGAATCTACCTCTCATCTCCTTTTGTCCCGTTTCCATGCTGTCTTTCATCTCTCTTTGTCCTTCTTTCATGTCTCTTTGACCTTCTTTCATCTCATTTATCTGGGCAGCTAAGCTTTCTAGAAGTTTCCTCATTATTTCTTGCTCCATAGCTCTAGTTATCACCATTCACAGACAACCCCACTCCTGACACCAGAAATGTTGCATAATTGGGGGTTTGTGAGTTGTTCGAGAATGAGAGGCGAAACTTGCAAAATGCCAGTAATTTATTTACAGAAAATTCCAGAAAAATTCATGTCTATAAACTGAGTATCAACCACAATCCTACCAATAAACACAGCTTAGATAACAGCTTAGATAACAGCTGTCAACAGCAAATCCACAGTACACACTGTACAGCATTAACACATACAGCAATGCAACTGTATTTCCAAAGAGGCTTACAGCTCTTTCAATAGCAATGCAACATTGACGGAAGCTGATCGCAGACTGACTCCCTTGGCGTAAAACAGCTCCTTATATACCCGCGTAGAAAATTGTAGAAAACTGTGGAAAATTCGAGAAAATGGTCAGCCAATCAAGTCAAAGCTTCCATAGTTGGTATATCGATACTAAGGATTTTTTCGCCAAGGGCGCTAAAAAAGTTGCTAAGAAGTGGAAAAGTCGCCAAATTTGGCGCCAAATCCATTACCTCCCTTATTGAAGCTTTGTAATGCGTTTTTAAGGGAAAATTAGGCTATTATAATGCTAAAACAACTAGAAATGCAGAAAATTAACATTTTATCAACTTACTAAGCCTCTTTGAAATAATTTCTACAAAAATAAACAGAATTATTTACAAACTCGTAACAGTATTAAACTGCATTATGTGCATTGGACACTATATATATATCGTTTTGATAGAAATGCACTAAAATTATACACTATGTATTGATTATAACTAGTTTCGTTAAAATGTATTGGTTATCACTAGCTTATTTTTTATGCTTCAAAAATAAAACAACATTTGTAATAAAATAACTTTCTGTCTTAACAGCTACCATATTTATAACAACATTAAACAAGGGGTAAGCAGAAAATTCTTTATTTTATTTACAATCATTTTAGCTATTTATTTAAATTAATTATTTAAAATTATTTTCAAATTAAATTAAAACTTTTTTTAAGTTGAATTTTTAACTACTTCACTTACACTATGAGAAATCCGGAACAAACATTCCAAAAATCTGTTTATTTTTTGTGTCTTCCTTCAAAAAAAAAAAAAATATTTTTTTTAACTGAAAAGTAAATACAATATATTATTAAGGCTTTTCACATTTTACTTCACTTTAGGTAGAAAAGAAGCAAAACTAGTATGTTGTGGCCACCACAAGACTTTCTTCTATATTTTCCTATATACATATTCAATCAGTAACAATATTGAAAAAAAAAAAAAAAAAAATTACGATTTTTTTCTAATTTTTTTTTGTTAAAAGTAATACATATTCAACCAGTAACAATATTTAAAAAAAAAAAAAAAAAAAATACGATTTTTTTTTTCTAAGTTTTTTTTTTGTTAAAAGTAAAAAAAATCGATAACTTTGTTTTAAATTATCACAGATTTATAGTTCAACCATTCGTTTTAAAGCTATTGACGAGATCTTTCGAAAGATACCCATCTTGAAAATTTACCCCCCCGGGGGGGTACATCCCCCCCCCCAGGGGGGGAACCGGTGCCCCCACATGCACAAAAATTTTTTCGTAGTTAACTACTACTATTATCAATAATTGATATTCATTTTACAATCACAAGTTTAAAATAACGCTCATTATGTACATTTATACGAAATTTTGTCCTATATTGCCATGTTAAAAATTTAGAAAAAATGCGATCACAGCGCCACCTGTTGAGCTATTGATCCCTAAATGTAATCAGGACCAGTTTATGTCGGGGAGCAACTAAATACCAAGTTTGGTTAAGTTTCGTTAAAAAAAAAAAAAAAAAAAAAAAAAAAAATACGATTTTTTTTCTAAGTTTTTTTTTTTTTTGTTAAAAGTAAAAAAATCGATAACTTTGTTTCAAATTGTCACAGATTTATAGTTCAACCATTCGTTTTAAAGGTACTGACGAGATCTTTCGAAAGATACCCATCTTGAAAATTTACCCCCCCCAGGGGGGGAACCGGTGCCCCCACATGCACAATTTTTTTTTCGTAGTTAACTACTACTATTATCAATAATTCATATTAATTTTACAATCACAAGTTTAAAATAACGCTCATTATGTACATTTATACGAAATTTTGTCCTATGCTGCCATGTTAAAAGTTTACATAAAATGCGATCACAGCGCCATCTTCCGGGCGATTGATCCCAAAATCTAATCAGACCCTTTCCATGTCAGGGTCCAACTATACACCAAGTTTGGTTCAATTTCATTCATCGGTTCGTGAGATACGGTGTGACATACGAAATTTTGCGATCACAGCGCCACCTGCTGGACGATTGATCCCCAAATCTAATCAGCACCATGCCCCGTCAGGTTCCAACTATATACCAAGTTTGGTTGAATTTCATTCATTAGTTCGTGAGATACGGTGAAAAATACGAAAATTTGTCCTATACTGCCATGTTAAAAATTTACATAAAATGCGATCACAGCGCCACCTGATGGGCTATTGATCCCAAAATCTAATCAGCACAATGCCCCGCCAGGGTCCAACTATATACCAAGTTTGGTTGAATTTCATTCATTGGTTCGTGAGATACGGTGAAAACACTAAACCACAGACAGACAGACACACAGACAGACACACAGACAGACATTTTCTAAAAACTATCAATTCGTGTTCAGGACACCCCAAAACGTGTAGATCCGTCAAAAAACGGAGGTCGAAAATTTTCGCGAATCCAATACTTTCTCTATATTACACATAGAAGAAAGTAAAAAGAAGAACTAAGATATTTACAATTTTACATAATTTATACGTAAAAAATATATAACAAAAATTAATTACAAGCATCAAACAGTTATATTATTATAATTTTTTTTTCTAAATTTTTACTTAAGACTTTACCATAACAGCATTTACAAAACAAACTAATAGAGGAAAATTTTCCGTTCATCTTAAGCCGTGGTGATCTCTGCTCTTTCTTCTTCTTCTAGTTATTATTATTATTTTTTCTGTTATTCTTTGTTCATATTTGCTATATAATATGTTATCCGCTAATCCAATGTTTTGGAGGCATTCATATTAATTTCTTAAATATCTTTTGACTTGTATAAAGCTTCATTTCAATATGTGGTTCTTTGTTCATTAATTCTTGCTTCCTTTCTGGTATTTAATCATTGTAATGATGAATTACATATTATATATATATATATATATATATATATATATATATATATATATATATATATATATATATGTATGTGTGTGTATTTTTCTTTTAAGAGAACAAATATTAATTTCATAAAATTTTACTAATTATATACTATTAATAAAATTAATAATATAAAAGTTTCTTATAATAATAATAATAAAATACAACTATAAGTTTCTAATGAAAAAAGTAATAATAAAAAGATACCACGTGATACAAATGTGATGTAAAATTGGCGGTTCTAATGTGACGTAAAATAGGCAGTTCCTTATAGACTGTTGAATCAGCCAATAAGGATGTGGGCGACTTGCCATGACAAGTCGTCTTTCACTACAGCTACGCAATGGTCAATTGGTAACAATGAGTTATGGGATTCACTGCTAGGGGATCCACTGATATTGATTAGTAAGTCTTTGTTAATTATTAGTATAATTTAATATACTTTATTTTATATTTTTTCCTTGAAATATCCTCTATAAAAAAAAAAAAATAAAAAAAAACGCACCAAGATGGAGTAATGCAAACTGAACAGAAGTTGACATGCATACAGGTTACGACGGAAAATGCAAAATTTTAAAGTTTGGCTGCTATCGAATGAGCATGCGACGCTGCAGAGCATCTTAATTGCGTAATTGGGTGAATATTAGAAATGAGAAATTTTGGTTCCAGGTCATAAATTTTTCGAGAATTTTATTCTGTCTACTCAGAAAGACAGTAACTATGTCTCGCATACAGGTGCGCAAACAATATGCGCATATGTCAGACCTTGAGAGAGGTGTGTAGTTGGGCTCTAAGAAGTCGATTGGTCTAATCTGCGAATTGTTTGACAATTGGATAAGAGCGATGCCATTATTAGATGATATTGAAAGGGATGGATGAACCATGGCTGAACACAGCGTCAGGAAAGAAGCGGTTGGCCTAGAGAGAGGACAGAACGTGAGAACCAATCAATCGTCAGAGCAATACTCAAAGCTCCAATTCCTCATTATCATCGATCCTACGTGCAACTGGTACTTCAGTGACTTCAAATACCATTAATTGGCGGCTTAGAGAAATGGGGTTGAGCTCACGGTGCCCCTTGTGTGGACTGTTATTAAACTTTGTATACCGACAAGCACGTTTGCGGTGATATCAGGATCGTTCAAACTGGAATGTCACTGAATGGAGAAGAATTGTCTTCAGTGATAAGTCCCACTCCGATTTGAGTCCCGATGACCAGCGAAGATGTGTCTGGTCTGGAGACGCCCCGAAAAAAAAAAAAAAAGGTGGGGTATTCCAACCTGACTGTCGCCAGCTATTCGGCCCGACAACCACAAGTGATGGTCTGAATGTCATATTATTTTATAGCAGGATCCCTTTGGTTGTCATCCGTGGCATTTTTTCAGCACAGCGGTACGTCGACGACATTCCATGTCCCGTTGTGTTTCCCTTCATATCACGCAATCCTGATTGCATATTTTAGCATGATAATGTCCACCCGCGCACAGAGATAGTTTCTACTGCTTGTATTCCTGCTTGTTTAGCATTATTTTGGCCAGTAAAATCGCCAGATCTCTTTCCCACTGAAGACGTTTGGCGCATCAGGAAAATGGTCCTACAACCAGCTAACGCACCAATTGGACAAAATTTGGCATGATATCTTGCAGGAGTATATTTGCCAACTCTAATTAATCCCAAGCCGAATAACCTCTTACATAAGGGTCAGAAGTGAACCAATACGTTATTGACTTGTTCATTTTGTGAGGCCATTTCTCTTGATTAAATCATCCAAATTTTCTGAAACTGTAATCATTTGTTTTTCTCTGCATGTACATCACATCTACCAATTTTTGTTCCATTTGGATAACTTGTTCTTAGTGCGTCTTTTTTTTTTTTTTCTGTTTTTTGTTATAGAGTGTATAATTGAAACACATATTTTTACCAATAGCTTTTAATTTAAGCAATTTTTAAACTGGAAAATTTAAATGATCAATTTCTTATTGTTTAAATGATAATGACTTAAATTTGAGTTATAATTTAAATGATTTAAATAACTTATAATTTAAATGATCAATTACAAAATTTACTACTGTAGTCATTTGCTAAATATAAATGATCAATTACTGGTAAAATTTTATTTTGAAACTATTATTGTAAATAGCATTTAAAAAAGAGAACATAGAAACAATTCTCATTTTTTAATCCCTATACATTCATTAGTACTTTGAATTTTTTTTTAAATGTTGTTAATGATTATATTAGACAATAAGTTAAACTTAAAAAAAAAAATTCCACTAAATGGTCAACTACTGGTCAGTTCACGCTATTTTTCCATAATTTTGTAATCAAAAATGCATAAATTTAACAATAATAGCCTGTGTATTTTTTCAGAATTTAAACGAGGCAAATTAGAAACCTTTCTAGTTTTTTATGATATAAATTTTAGTTTCGTAAAACTACTTCAAGCAAACTAGTTTCAATTTATAAATGAAATGATTATAATCATGAAAACATTTGTTAACATGATTTGTTAAAAAATTTAATTATCATTTATTTTTTAATGTTCTTTTTCTGTACTTTAATATTAATCGCATGCCAATTATTAATCGCCATTTTAAACTGAAATGGAGTAACTAATTTTAGTTTGACGTGCGGTTCAATGTGCTTATAGCAACCTACGTTTACCCTATCGCAACCTGTGTTAACCTTACGGGGATTTTTTCATTAACCTAAATGCGTGGTATGCGGTTAGTACGAAAGTGCCTATTTTTCTATTTAATGTTTAATATTTTCCATTATGTTATTAAGTATTCTGATTTGAGATACGAGCAATAAAAGTTCTAGTACATTGCAAAGCAAATTTACATTTAGGGATCCTTACATTCAAATATTTGCAAAGGTCACAGCCTTCCACATTTCGAATACTACTGAAATTTTAATAATAAAATGTTCCTTAATTAATCTTGGTTTAAATAAAGAAAAATACTATTAAAAGTAATAATCCTCAATATATTGGATACCCCTGCAATTTTCTTTTCTTTTTCTTTTTTCTTTTTTTTTTAAATAATAATTATACTTTTTAAGCTAACCACTTTATTTTAAGAATGCCTCTGCGTCCAAAACGAAAGGAAAAAAAAAAAAAAAAAAAAAAAAAACAGTAATTTACATATTTAATTACATTTTATGAAATAATGCATGGAGCTGAAGCGGACCTACAATTGGGTTGGCCTTCTCAACTTGTCTGAACTAAAAAGGATATTCCTTTTTACCTTTCTTTCGTCTTCAGACGAACTTCTACTGAAAATCATGCTATTACTCAGGTATTGGAGCAACAGAGAAAGCTGGATAAAAGAGATATTTCTCGGAATTATAGGTAATTTGTAGAAGTAATCAGGAAATTTAGTCTTCGAAACCCTGCCTCAAATTTTTGACTTGATGATGATGAGGACGACGGCGGGGAGGTTTCTTTCACGAATCTGAATCTCTTTTTATTTACTGCATGGAAATTTTGGAGTGTTTCTTTTTCTCCAAATTAGGTTGGCCTTCAACTTCTTTGAACTGAAAAGCATAGCATATGACTGTTAAAAAAAAAAAAAAAAGTGAAAACAAGTAAAATTTTTACAAACAGATGGTAAATCACAATAATTATTTTTATGATGTCTTAAAACTGTTAGCTAGAACTGAATCATGAAATTTTCTATTCTTCTATTTTTACCCAGGAGACATTTTACAACGAATTTTCAATAGTAACTTTCAACCAGCTGAATTGTAGAGAATTAATGGTAGGAATGTACAATAAAAAATTGTAGTAATGGACCTTATTTTATTTTATCTTATTATTATTTTTTTTTTCAATGCGTAGATGCATTTTTAATCACTGAACTAATGGAGTGAATAATAATAATAGTAATAATAAAAAACGGGATATTGGTAAAAATCGTTTTATTCAGGAAAATCTTGTATCCTTAACTCTTAAATGAAATATTGAACATACACCGAGAAAAAAAAATATATATATACCGCCTTCATCTAGAATGAGCGGTCATTTTCTAAATTCCTTAACTAGAAATATAGATTTCCGAGCTATGCGCATAAGGTACGCCAATAAACTGAATTGACAAAGTGATCTAGAATTTCTAGTCTATATATTTCTAGATGCTGAAACAATATCCTGAATCTTCTAAATATTCTGAATCTTTCGAATTGCGAGAAATTTTCGCTTAATTTTCTAGAATTGGGTAATAAATCAAGATTATAGTTGCTGAAACCTGCCTCTTGTATTCACATTTATTTGCAAAGATTTTTAAATAACTTTGCCCTCGAGAACACAGGCAAACGCTCTAGAATTCTAATAGGGGTTTCTAGAACTCGCTACCAAAGGGGAGTAGAGTTTATAAGGATGACATGGAACTATTTTTTTTTTAGAGCCATAATTTAGATTCTAGATGTCAGTTACAGAATTATTTCTCAGTGTACGTTTAAACAAGATTCAAAAAGAAAATTTTAATATAAATAATTAGTAGTCTTATTGAAATATTATTCGTTCTTTATTAGGCGAAAAATAAAGTTAGTAAATGAATAGCATAATACTAATCGAGCAAGCTACTTTTGAAAAATTATTTTTAAAAAGGAAAAAAAGATATATAATATATATGTTACCATTAAAGCTCGAAATCCGTTAATCTGCAGATTACCTAGCTAATCTGTAGATTAACGAAAATGACACGTTAAAGTTCGGAATCAAGAGTTTTCCGAACAAGGTAATCTGCACATTAACGGTTTCTGTATCGTTAAAGTTCAAATGTTTGTTTGGAGCCTTAGTTTTTTTACATTCACTATGACGTCATACAGCCATGTGATACGGATACGCGAATGACCTTCAAACATAAACTAAAACTTTTACCTCTTCCGCTATGCTATGGTGATAAACGGCAAACGCAAAATGTGGATGATAGAAGCCATAATTAGGTTTATTATTATGACTAACACAAAATTTAAAGTAACAAGTAAGTTATAATTGTTTTAATTTTGATTTTATTTCTATCTTTTTTAATTCTGTCAATATAAGTTTGATAAGGGTCTGCATTTTGTTAATGAAATATAATCTTAATTAAAAGCTGTCTCTCGTGAAACTCCATTTTGAAATATAAATATTAAATTTACATTACAGTAATTATTTCCTTCCGAACTAAAGCTATTAAATCGTAACTTTTTAAAACTGATTTAAATTACTATTATTTACTGAAAAAAAAAAAAAAAGATGTATTAATTTTTAACTTTGAAAAATATTATGGCATTTAATAAATATTTAATATGAAATTTTTGTGCATTTTTTAACATTTCATTAATTATTTTTTTTTCCTTTCAGTTTCAGGTTTCCTTTATATATTTTATATATCATGATTATATTTTTATTCATTTTTTTTTCGCTTTTTCAGATAATTTCGTTGAAGTTTATCACATATAAAACATTTTAATAAAGGTTTTTTTTTTTTTTTTTGTAAAATTAATATGTTTGCTAAACTTGTACAGATATATGTATGCTGTAAAATATAGTTTAATAAAGCATTGGAAAACTGTCATTTTAATTTTCATGCATTCTAAAAAATATTAAAGCCGTTTTAATTACTTGAAGTACTTCTTAAATAATGCTTCTGATTTGTCTAATTTAGTATTTCTTTAGCGAATTAAAAATTGGTGCATAATTAAAAAAAAATATATATATATATAGTAATAGCAGTACAAGTTGTTAATAAAACATTTTTTAAAAATTTAAATGGTTAAATATTTATATTTTGAAAAGAAATCGTTACTGTATTACAATTCTAACATTCATTTATAAAATAGAATTTATTGAAAGCTATTAAAGATGTTATATTTCATATTAAAAATGCATAACATCTTCAAACTTATATTGACAGAATGAAAAAGATGAAATAAATAAAAAAAATTAAAACAAATATAACTTTAAAAGATATAAAAATTAAAACACACACAGATTAAAATAAGTAAAAAAAGAAATAAAAAAGAAAAGAAAAATAATTTTTTTCCCGAATGAAAAAAACAGATACAATACAGCGTGCTGTAAAATTACAACACCAGATATCTTATTTTCACTTTAACGAGTGCCTAGTAGGTAATGTGCAGATTATCTAGGTAATTCGCAGATTACCTAGGTAATTTGAGAAATGAAACAATTTTCCTCACTTTAACGGATCACCCTAGTTAATGTGCAGATTACCTAGCTAATCTGCAGATTAACTGATTTCTGCACTTTAGCGGTAAGATATGTTTATATATTTTAAGCAAAAATTATTAATAACCACAGGAAAAAAAAAGAAAAAAAAAGTCGTGACATATATATATATATATATATATATATATATATATATATATATATATATATATATATATATACACACTGCTGTTTGTTAAAAATGCAAAAGAAATCACCAGAATTAAATGAAATTTGCAGCAAATGTCAATTACAGGATGTTATGCAAAATAGTAAAGTTTCAGAGCCACCGCGCATGCGTGGCGTACGCAGCGTCCTCTGAACTGATGCTGAAAGCGTATAAATAGAGGGCTGTAGCGGGACATTAAAAACAGTTATTGATTATTTGTTAGTGGCGAGCGTTTAGTGAGACCTAAGTATGCCTCCACGACGGAAGAAGGAGAAATTCTAACAAGTTACGGTGTTTGAACGGGGGAGGATTATCGGCCTTCGAAAAGGAGGATTTTGCTATCGCGCAATAGGAGCTCGTGTGCAGCGGAAAATGTCCACAGTGATGCGAGTTTGGAAGCAGTGGACCGACGAGCACCGAGCAACTCGAAAAACTGGCAGTGGACGACGGAAGGTGACGTCAGCGCGCGACGATCGACACCTGCTCCGCATGGCGGTGAACGATCGTACAGCTTCCTCCAGGCAGTTGGCAGCACGTTGATCTACTGCTACAGGTGTACTAATGTCGGCTTCGTCAATTCGTCGACGTCTGCTGAACCGTGGACTGCGTACAAGGGTGCCTTTATACAGGATCCCCCTCACGGCAAACTATCGACGGCTGCGTCTGCAATGGGCTCATGAGCACAGAGCCTGATTCGCACCAAGTTGTCTTTTCAGATGAATCCCGCTTCAATTTGTGGGACCATGATGGCCGCGTTCGTGATAGACGCCATGCCGGTCAACGCTGTCTTCTAGAGTGCATTATCGAACGACAAAATGGCCGAACACCCGGAGTTATGATCTGGGGTGCGATTTCGTATCATGGACGATCCAATTTGCTACGAATTGAGGGTAATCTGAATAGCAACAGATACGTCCGTGAAGTGCTACAGTCCGAAGTCGTTCCCTTCCTTCAAGGCATCCCTGGAGCTACCTTTCAGCAGGATAATGCACGACCGCAAGTTGTCTGTATTGTCCGGATCTTTTTTGATACAGAATGTGTTCAAGCGTTGCTCCGGCCAGCGCGTTCTCCTGATCTCGCACCAATGAAAACGACTTATTAATCGTTGAAAAGCGAGTGGCGCGCTACCACTCACCTGTAACTACGGTCTATGAACTGTGGCATCCGGTGGAAGCTTCTTGAAAGGCTGTATCCGAATATGTCATCTAGTCGCTGTTCTATTCAATGTCTAGGCAGATAAGTGTAGTTATTGCTCCCAGAGGTCGCTACTTTATGCACTGTTTTCTCAGGATATATTACTCAAAACTTCCTGAAAATTTCATAAATTGTTCTTCCTACTATAATGCATGTGCCCAATAAATATGATTCTTATATTCGAATTCCTTCTTGGTGTTGCAATTTTAGTGAACAGCAGTATATATACATAGTTGCCAACTTTTACAATTTTAAAACAAGGAAAATCACCAAGAGAAACGTCTTATATTAATTTTCAGAGATTTAAGAATTCGAAGTTCACTATCATAAAATTATGGTGAACTAAAATCGTAGACCTAATTATAGATCGTAGAACTAATGATAGTCTTCCCGAAAATCGCGAAAATTTGGCAGCTATGTATGTATGTATGTATATATAATCCTCCTAGACATACCATAACTAAATTGATATGACAAATAATGAAATAAACTTTCTTAATGTAAAAATCAATACTGATAAAGATTATTTACAGTTTGATATTTTTGATAAGAGTAAAGAATACCCATTTAAATTTAACTTACTTACTCATTTTAAATCATGTTTGTATAAAGCAGTATATAAAAATATATTAATTTATTTATTATATAGAATTATAGATCTCTGCTCAGATAAATATGAAAGTAAAAACATAAAATCTGTCTATCTACAGGCTAAATTATATGGTTATCATATATTTCTAGTATATTCTATCTCCAGATCTTATTTTTAATGTATGCTTATCCATGTTGAGGTGTTTGCATAGTACACACAAAAAAAAAAAAATCTGGTTGGTTAAGAAGGTTGGTGGTATTGGTTTGATCGAAGGACCTTTCAAACAAAAAAGAAAGGAAGGAAGAAAAGAAAATCTTTATTGAAATTTGCATCATTTCATATGTATATATATATATAACAAAATCATTTCTTTCAAAAAATATTTATCAAAATCAAGGTTGAAAAAAAAAAACACGTTAAAAAAAAAAAAAAAAAAAAAAAAAAAAAAAATCAAAGCAGTCTTTGGGGACTGCCGATAGAAGTGAAGACTAAGTAACTTGTGAATTGTATCGTCGAGCTATTAGATTATTATTTTCGAATTATTTTTGATCTGTTTATAATCTCGTCTTGTTTATGATCTGTATTATATGATTCGGCACAATATTTGTAACTACCCAAATTAAATGAACTAAGCCTTATATTAGGTAAAAATATTGATTACTTATGAAATTATTTTAATTAGTAGCTACAAAAGAAAACCCATAGTAGATACAAAAGAAAACCCATTCAGGACACCTCAAAACGTGTAAATCAGGTGAAATCTCGAATTCCACTATCGATAATATAAAAGAACTCTAAAATATCTTTCGAATGGTGTATTAAAAATAATTTAAACATAATTAGAATTTGAAATATTGAAATTTTAAAATATTACAGTGCCATCTGGCGGTAGAAATTTCTGTAATCTACTGTTCGATTCCAAATCAACAAAGCTTTCTAATGATGTATTACTTATGAAATTATTTTAATTAGTAGCTGAGATACAAAAGAAAACCCATTCAGGAGACCTCAAAACGTGTAAATCAGGTGTAATCTCGAATTCCACTTTCGATAATACAAATTTTTTCCAAAATCGATGAGATTTGAACTGCAACTATCCCGTGTGCTGTTAATGGCGCACAGTAAGTTTCAAAGAATTTAGAAGAAAATTGAAGCATTTTGAAATTTGCAACTTTTATTCCTAGTAGAAAACCACATGATGTCAATTGGCAAAAAATATGTTTCTTCCCGATCAGATTCTCTGTGACTGGGTTGTCATGGTAACGAACACCTGCAGATTTTCATTCAAAGCGTTAGCTGACGATGACGCGAGCTTCATGATTTTTGTTCACCCAAAAGTGCTCAACGCGCCTAAAGAAGTTTTCACTTAAAAAAAAAAAAAAAAAAAAATATATATATATATATATATATTCTTTTGTTTTGTTTAAAACGTTTTTTTCTCCATTGCACAACACAATTTCAATTAAAGTGGGCAAAAATAAACAAATTAATCAATTAAACAAAGAAGGAAAATGAAGAAAATAAAATTTAAATAATAAATGGCAAAAATTAATTTTTTATTGTATACCAAGACATTTAATTATTATTAAGAGCTTTAAAAATAGTAACAAGTTTGGAAGCTTTATCGACACCCAATCGGTTTCTTGTTTTGCTTTGTACAAAGACGAAAATAGAAAAGATTCTTTCTAAACCAGCAGTTGAACAAACAGTTGTATGTAATTGGATAATGAACTGCATCACATTTTCATCTATATGTTTTGAAAGACTTGTCCACCAAGATATGGGTGTTACATCTACAAACTGTTTTTTTTTATTCTTGAACAGGGCTATCACTACTTGGAACTGACAAAACACCTTTTTTCATAACATCAAACATATAGTCGGAAAATGGAGGTGATTTAGCCTTATAATTTATAATTATAGGAATTAGTCCAGGATATCTCTACTGCAATGACACAAGAAAAATTATTTTAAAAATATCTTCTCAAATATGTTTTTTTCCCCCTTTGTCTATAATTTTAAGTCAATTCTAACAAAAATTCATTAAATTACTTTCTTGAAAATCAATCTATAGACTCACACTGAAAACCAAAGTAAGTAAATAGGTAGGTAAGGTGAAATCAAAAGTGAAGTAGATAAGTTTTCTCCACTTCAATTCGTTTTTACAATATTAAAAAGGAAACTAGTATGTTGTGGCCACCGCGAGACTTTCTTCTATATTTTCCTATACAAATTCACCCAGTAACAATAATTAAAAAAAAAAAAAAAAAAAAAAAAAAAAAAAAAGTGGGACTTTGACAAAATTTTGGGTAAAATGTGAAAATTACTCAGTTTGTCAAAACACGGAAACCGTGGGACTTTGACAAAATTGGGGGGAAAATGCAAAAATTTGTTAAAGTTTGTCAGAACACGGAAACCGTGGGAGTTTGATAGAATTAAGGGGAGAGAAAAAAATAAAGTGGGACTTAGACAAAATTTTGAGTAAAATGTGAAAATTTGTTAAAGTTTGTCAAAATACGGAAACCGTGGGACTTCGACAAAATTAGGGGAAAAAAGCAAAAATTAGTTTAAGTTTGTCAGAACACGGAAACCGTGGTGATAAAATTAAGGGGAGAGAGAGAGAAAAAAAAGATTTTTTTTTCTAAGTTTTTTTCATAAAAAGTAAAAAAAATCGATAACTTTGTTTTAAATTATCACAGATTTATAGTTCAACCATTCGTTTTAAAGGTACTGACGAGACCTTTCGAAAGATACCCATCTTGGAAATTTTTGCCCTATATCACCCTGTTAAAAATTTAGAAAAAGCGGGATGGCAACGCAACCTGTAAGACGATTTTTACCAAAAGTTGATAGGCACTAATTTATGTCAAGGTGCAACTACATACCAATTTGTATGAAATTCTGTGCAGTAGTTCCAGAGATACAGTTGCCACAAAATTTTGTCACACACACACAGACAGACAGACATTTTCTAAAAATGGTAAAATCGTGTTCTACAGCTCTCAAAACGTGTAAATCCATCAAAAACCCAAAATCGAAAATTTTTACGAACCCTATACTTTCTTCTATTGAAGATAGAAGAAAGTAATAACAAGCAAAGTATAAATTAAAAAATCATAATTTAAGAAAAAGAAATATTAAAATAAACAAATCATTTTGTTGAAGTACTTATTCATTTAGTATATTGTACATTACTGGAACATTTAATTAAAATCTTGCGAAATTAAACGTATCCAAAAGCAACTGGCTGAATCACAACAATACTTTGGACACATAATCGTTTGAGTATGTGGTTTTGATTTTTGAAAAAAAAAAAAAAATCTGGAGTGACTCCACTCGACTTTCCGAACATTGAGTAATTAACAGTTTTGTAGATAAAGTAAAGAAAGAGGAGTTGTTAAACAAACAAAAGAGAGAAAACCATAATAGAGTGTTTGAGTATTTTTCTCCATATATTACACGATGTTTTATTTAACGCTACTGAACTTCGAGCCCTTAGATCATACTGATAAAGAAATTTTTGTTGTTTCCCTGTAAAAACCTATAAATGCTAGATTCACCAAAATGCTTATAGTTAGTGCAGGAGTGATTTATTATACTCATATAAATTTTCAGCTCAATTGAATAAGTCGTTTAGAGGCTATCGTAATTTTAAAAATTTGGTCCCATAGGCCATAATGATAAAGAATTTTTCTTTGTGTCCCAGTAAAAAAACTGTAAGTGCTAGATTCACCAAAATCTATACAATTGGTGCAACTGTGACCTATAACATGTGTACAAATTTTTTGCTCAGATTAATAAGGCGTTTAGACGCTATCACACTTTTAAAAATTTGGCCCCATAGGCATAATGATAAAGAATTTTTCTTTGTGTCCCTGTAAAAAAACTATAAATGCTAGATTCTCCAAAATCTATACAGATTGAGTATTTGTGACCTATAATATGTTTATAAATTTTTTACTCAATTGAATAAGGCGTTTAGATGCTATCGTACTTTTAAGATTTTGCTCCCATAGGCCATAATGATAAAGAATTATTCTTTGTGTCCCTGTAAAATAACTATAAGTGCTAGATTCACCAAAATCTATAGGGTTCGTACTATGGTGACTTACAATATCCGTACCAACTTTCAGGTTATTCGAACAAAGCGTTTAGACGCTAGCGTGTTCACTCACAGACATACACACATACATACACACATACATACACACATACATACACACACACATACATACATCATCGCAAAAATAGTGTAAACGGACTCATTGGACCTCGAAACGTATAGAAACATCAAAATCTCAAATTCGGATTTTTGACATGATTACAATACTTTCCTCACTATAGTGTTCGGAAAGTAAAAAGAGGAGTCGTTAAACAAACAAAAGAGAGAAAACCATAATAGAGTGTTTGAGTATTTTTCTCCATATACTACACGATGTTTTACTTAACGCTACTGCACTTTGAGCCCATAGATCATAATGATGAAGAATTTTTCGTTGTGTCCCTGTAAAAACCTATAAATGCTAGATTCACCAAAATGCTTATAGTTAGTGCAACAGTGATTTATAATATTCATATAAATTTTCAGTTCAATTGAATAAGGCGTTTAGATGCTATCGTAATTTTAAACAAGTCCTTCCGGCTTATTCGGAAGGGTAGGTTGATTTCTTTTTCCTTATCAAGTAGCCGTCATTTTGTTTCAAAATGGCGGCTACAAATTATTAATGCACTTGATAGAAATATTGATGTAGGCTATGCCCATATGGAGTTTTAAGCAAATCGGTTCATAAATACCTTTTTATGTGAATTTAAAATTTTCAAGTGACCGGCGCTTGGAAACAAAATGGTGAGTTAAGTTGACAAATATATGAAATGTATTTGTGAGATAAGTCTAATCGTCTACTGTACACATATAGTTCGAATTAATTCAAAATCTCAAAAGTCATCGTGTTGAAAAATTAAGTGGCTGGCACTTCGATCAAAATGGCAGAGAAAGTTGCTCATCTAAGATATCGTTGCAAATTTCAAAATATTTTTTTTTTTTTTAGAAAGTCTTTCAAAGAGGCTTATTAAGTTGATAAAATGTTAGTTTTCTGCATCTCTAGTTTGTTTTAGCATTAAAATAGTCTAATTTTTCCTTAAAAACACATTAAAAAGATCCAGTAACGCAGGTAATGGATTTGGCGCCAAATTTGGCGACTTTTCCCCTATGGCGAATTATTTGGCGACTTTTGGCGAGAAAATACTTATTATCGATATACCAAAGTTGGACGCAATAACGTGATTGGTTCACGAGTTACGTGAATTTTCTAGATTTTTGTTATTTGAATGATAAATCGACTTTGATTTGAATTGATTAAGTATTTCTAAAGTTTCCGTAATAACAAATTTTCAAGTGGCCGCCACTTGGAAACAATACAGCGGAACAAGTTGCCCAGCAAACATATCCAAGATATTTGAAGCAATAGATTCACTGTCCAATTGTGTCCAATTGTTTAAATCAGTGCCGTGTTTCAAAAATTATTTTTATGGCAAATTTTCAAGTGGCAGTCAAAGTGGTTTCAACTTGGAAACAAAATGGCAAAACAACTTGCCCAGCGAAATCATCCAGTATACTTGTATAAGTTCCTTATCCAGATCTAGTTCAAATTAAATCAGTGTTTCTAAAATTATCGCCATAAGAAATTTTCAGGTGGCACCACTTGGGAAAAAAAGCGGAGTGAGATGCCCAGCGAACTTCTCTGAGATATTTGAAGGATAAATCCACTACCCAAATTTGATGCAAATTGATTCTGTATTACTAAAGTTACCATAATGACAAATTTTCAAGTGGCCGCCACTTGGAAATAAAATTGCGGATGAAGTCACCAAGTGAACTTATCCGAGATATTTGAAATATAAGTTCACTATCCAACTTTTATTTGAATCAGTTTAGTATTTTAAAAAGTATCGTGATGGCATATTTTCAAGTGGCAGCGTGATTTCAAGTGGCTGGAACTTAGAAACAAGATGTCGGGACAAGTTGCCCAGTGAAAACATTCTAGATAATTATATGATAATATCACTGTCCAAATTTGGTTCGATTTGGAGTATTATTTCAGAAGTTATCGTGATTTTAAATTTTCAAGTGGGATCCTGATTTCAAGTGGTCCAGCTTAACTTAAGATATCTGCCACTTTATTAAAAATAGCGGATATATACTAATAAACTTCACTGAGATCCTTATATGATCTGTATTTACATCAAAATTCAAACAATTTCGGAATACGTTTTTTACAATTTAAATTTGAAATTTTCAAGTGGTCTCCACTTGAAAACAAAATGGCGAAGCAACTTGGTTAACAAACTCATCTGAGATATTTATAAGATAAGTTAAGACACTGTTCAAATTTGGATCCATTTGGAGTATTATTTCGGAAGTTATCATGGTTTCAAATTTTCAAGTGGTAGCGTGATTTCAAGTGGCCCCGCTTAACTTGAGATATCTACCACTTTATTAAAAATGACGGATAAATTTCATTAATAAACTATATTGAGACCCTTATGTGGTCTATATTTGCATCAAATTTCAAACAAATTCGGAATACGCTTTTTGCAATTTGAATTTGA
This sequence comes from Salticus scenicus, assembly GCA_963930645.1. Classification (NCBI taxonomy): domain Eukaryota; kingdom Metazoa; phylum Arthropoda; class Arachnida; order Araneae; family Salticidae; genus Salticus; species Salticus scenicus. The sequence continues at coordinate 105,644,596 of OZ005657.1, forward strand.
AATTTTCAAGTGGTCTCCACTTGAACACAAAATGGCCGAGCAACTTGGTTAATAAACTCATCTAAGATATATATAAGATATGTTAAGACACTGTCTAAATTTGGTTCGATTTGGAGTATTATTTCGGAAGTTGTAGTGATTTTAAATTTTTTAAGTGGTAGCCTGATTTCAAGTGGTCCCGCTCAACTTAAAATATCTGCCACTTTATTAAAAATGGCGGATAAACTTCATTAATAAACTTCATTGAGACCCTTATGTGGCCTGTATTTACAACAAAATCCAAGCAAATCTTGCTTTAAATATGCTTTTTACAATGTCGGTTTGAAATTTTCAAGTGGCTGCCACTTGAAAACAAAACGTCGGAGCAACTTGGTTAACGAACTCATCCAAGATATTTATAAGATCAGTTTACTGTCCAAATTTGGTTCCATTTCGAGTATTACTTCGGGAGTTATCGTGATGACAAAATTTTCATTATAGATAGATAGATATATATATATATAGATAAACGAAGTGATTGCAATAGGTCGATTTCTAAAGAAATCAACCTAAAAGAGATTTACATACGGAGTTACACACACTGTTAATAAAAAGGCGGAATTATGCACAGCAAAGAATCAGTGATACACGCAAAGTTACACACATTGTTCAAAAAAAAAAAAAAAAAAAAAGAAGTGAATATTGAATTACACACACTGCTAATAAAAAGGCAAGGCAGGATTATACACAGAGTTACATGCACTGTTAATAAAAAGGCGCTGTTAATAAAGAGTTACACACAGAGTTACACACACAGAGTTAATAAGAAGGAAGTTGCACACACACTTTTAATTACGTACATGGTTACACACACTGTTAGTTACACATAAGTAAAATTACACACGTTGTTTGCTAAAAATCAGCTATACACACAGTGTTACACATACAATGTTAAAAAAAAAACTTTTAATAAAAAACAAAATTACACATGGAGTTACACATACTGTTAATAAGAAAGAAGAGCTACACACACACTGTTAATTGCATACAGGGTTGCACACACAGTGACAGTTTCACATAGCGTTACGTACACTGTTAGAAAAGTTCAGCAATACACACAGAATTACACACACACTGTTTAAAAAAAAAAAAAGAAGAGTTACACACTGTTAACAAACAGCAGATTTAGACACAAAGTTCCACACACTGTTAATAAAAAGGAAGAGTTACACACACTGTTAAAGGCAGAGTTGCACATAGAGTTACACAACATTTTATCTTGAAATAGTTATGTGGTATTAAGTATTTTATAAACTATGAAAAAAGAACGAAAAATCATGCATTACGCAATGATTATTAACACTTTCCAACTGCACGTAATTGTTGTATCTTTTAACTTTGAAAGTTCTGTACCTACGTTATCACACAACAAACAAACAGTAGTTCTGAAAGGCATACAGACAGACTAATTGAATTCCTTATCATTCTTAAACACTGTTTGAAAGTGTTAAAAATGCTTAACACAAAAGAAACCGTCGCCCTTCGATTGTAATTCCAGCCCTTAATCTATCTGAAAATTTCAGTGTAGCCCTGTAAATTTGAAGGTTAACAAAATCATATTTTATACAAAACATTATTTTAGCAAATTAACAATAAATGCCAATTTCTTTATGATTTTACAGTTGAAAGTACAGTATGAAAGTTCTTTAAATGCAAATTATGAAAATGTATGTCCTAAAATGCAACGCATTGGCATTTTTTGCGCGTTCCTGTACATAAACATGTTGTACAGTACCTATTAATGCCTTTTTATTTGGGAACATTCAAAGAGTGAATATGAACAACATATATATATTTTTAAAAATTCAGAAAATATTTCCGGACGCTAAGTGCGGTACACGGACAGATAGACAAATGGAGATTCGGGCACATAGATACAGAAATTGAAAACACGTTAAGACTTAAACAAGAAAGAAAAATCATGCAGTACCCATTGATTAGTAACACCTTCCAACTGTACGTAATTGTTGTATCGAATAACTTTTAATATTCTTTGCCTACGTTGTGAGGTTGAGACGTCAGAACGTCACCACAGTTGTTAAAATTAAGCTGGATCCAGCAAAGTAGAAAGAGGGGACGGTTAAAATCGCTTCGTCGCCAGTGACTCGGCGAAAGTTGAGGTTGAGTTAGCTTTGTGTCGGCAGGGTGCTGCAATGAAAGACTTAGATTTTGAATGTTAGATAAATTAGAAGTGATTTTAAAAGGACGGATTGAAATGAAGAGAGAGGAGGATGTAGGAAGAAGTATAAAATGGCGATGGTTTAAGTAGATGGGAGTGGATGTTGGAGGATATTATAGTGGATGTTGGAGGATATTATAGTGGATGTCGGAGCATATTATAGTGTGTATATTGAAGTATTATAGTGGATTGTTGAAAGTCTTACTTTGGCGAATATTGAGTAGTAGAAATTTAGAGGAGTGAGGAATAAGTCATGATGAGTGTTAGTACGAGTATTTGCTAGCGCTCGTGAAAGTGAATTTCGATCTGTAGGGAATCCTCTGATCGAAAGTGAAGTCGCAGCAGTGGAGTTACGAGTGCAACCGTCGCTACACCTTCAATTGCTTGCTGGGGTGAGATATTTAAGATAATCTAATTTAATTGTTGATATATATATTTTGATTGAGTAATACACTGACTGAGCTAGTTTAATTGCCAGGCCACCCTCCCCATTAATCTGCTCAAATAAACTTTAGTTATTGTTTATTCAAGTCTTGTGTTCTCTTATTTATCCATTTAATGATCTAATTAAGTTAAGATGGAGTTTGCGTCAACGCAAACTTTACAACGTTATCACACAACAGACAGAAGGACTGAAAAATATACAGATAGACTAATTGATTTTAAAATTACTCTTAGGCATTTTGGAAAGAGTTAAAAAGGCTTAACGCAAAATAAAATGCAGCCATTAAATTATAATTACAGCTTTTGATCTCTCTGAATATTTTAGTGTAGCCCTTTAAATCAGAAAGTTAATCATACCATATTCTATACAAAACATTATTTTAGAATATTAACAATACATTTCAATATTTTTATGATTTTTGCAGTAGAAAGACTTAACTTTCAAAAAATTCTGTCCTAAACCGTAATGCATTGGCATTTTTTGTTGTTGTTGTTGTTGTTGTCCCTGTAAACAAACTAGTTGTACAGGACCTATTAATGTCGTTTTGAATGGGGAACATTCTCTAGGGATAATGTTTACAAAAATAACGCTCATAAAACACAATGCTTTCGAATGCTTTTGGGTGTCCCAGTACACAAACCAGAAGAGATATTCACTCCATTTTCAATATGGAACATCCGATAGTGAACATCAATAAAATATATCAGTTTCGAGAAATTCCATAAATATTTACAGGAGTTAGAGCGCGGGCAGACAGACGGACAGACAGATGAACAGATACACAAACTGAAATCATATTCACACTTAAAAATGTTAGAAAGTGTTAAAAACGCTTAATGTAAACGAAAGTGCAATTCTAGAATTGTTTTATCAGTAGTTCTTAATATAAATGGATATTTTTGTGTCACCCTGTAAACCTAATGCTAATCATGCTATATTCTATGCAAAGCATTTTTTTCTGCATATAAATAACATATTTCAATTTCCTGAAACTTCGTGGAAAGTAAAGTTATTAAAATTTGATTTATAGAAATATCTCTCATAGAACGCAATGCTTTGGAATACTTTTAACTGTCCCTGTACATAAATCGGTGGAGGTATTTCCGCCATTTTATACAAGAAACATCCAGTAGTGAACTTGAATAACATATTTCAATTTAATTGAGATATGTCTACAGTAAAACCAATAGAAATACCTCTCATACAACACAATGCTTTGAAATGCTTCCGGGTGTCCGTGTACACAAACCAGTATAGGTATAAACTCCATTTTAAATAGGGAACATCCGATAGTGAACTTGAATAACATATATCACTTTGAAGAAATTCCATAAATATTTATGAGATTTAGAGCTCGAACAGACAGACAGGCAGACAAACAGGCGGGCAGGCAGATACACAAAACTGAAATCATATTCACACTTAAAAAATGTTAGAATGTGTTAAAAACGCTTAACGTAAACGAAAGTACAATTCTAGCCATTTTTTTTTAATAGCTCTTAATGTAACTGGATATTTTTGTGCCACCTTGTAAATCTAATGCTCATCATGCTATATTCTGTGCAAAGCATTATTTTGTGCATATAAATACCATATTTAAACTTCCAAAAACTTCGTGGAAAGTAAAGTTATTAAAATTTGATTTATAGAAATATCTCTAATAGAACGCAATGCTTTGAAATACTTTTGAGTGTCCCTGTATATAAATCGGTGGTGGTATTTCTCCATTTTATACAGGAAACATCCAATAGCGAATTTGAATAACATATTTCAATTTCATTAAGATATGTGTACAGTAAAGGTATGAAAATATGGTTTATAGAAATACTTCTCATAGAACACAATGCTTTCGAATGCTTTTGGGTGTCCTGTGCACAAACCAGTAGAGGTATAAACTCCATTTTCAATAGGGAACGCCCGATAGTGATCTTGAATAACATATTTCAATTTCATTAAAATATGTCTACAGTAAAGGTATGAAAATATGGTTTATAGAAATACCTCTCATAGAACACAATGCTTTGAAATACTTTCGGGTGTCCCTGTACACAAACCAGTAGAGGTATCATATTCACCCTTAAAAAATGTTAGAATGAGTTAAAAACTCTTAACGTAAACGAAAGTACAATTCTAGCCATTTTTTTTAATAGCTGTTAATGTAACTGGATATTTTTGTGCCACCCTGTAAATATAATGCTAATCATGCTATATTCTGTGCAAATCATTCTTTTGTGCATATAAATACCATATTTAAATTTCCAAAAACTTCGTGGAAAGTAAAGTTATTAAAATTTGATTTATAGAAATATCTCTCATAGAACGCGATGCTTTGGAATACTTTTGAGTGTCCCTGTACATAAACCGATGGTGATATTTCCTCCATTTTATACAGAAAACATCCTATAGTAAACTTTAATAACATATTTCAATTTCATTAAGATATGTCTACAGTAAAGGTAAGAAAATATGGTTTGTAGAAATACCTCTCATAGAGCACAATGCTTTGAAATACTTTCGGGTGTCCCTGTACACAAACTAGTAGAGGTATGAACTCCATTTTCAATAGGGAACGTCCAATAGTAATCTTGAATAACATATATAAGTTTCAAGAAATTCCATAAATATGTACGGGAGTTAGAGCGCGGGTAGACAGACGGACGGACAGACAGACAGACGGACAGACAGACAGACAAACCGAAGTCATAAACACTTTTTAACCTTGTTGGAAAGTGTTAATAACAGTTTTCAACCTTCTTTAGAAAGTGTTAATAACATTAAAGTAGCTCCCATGCATTAAATGCATTATCGCATTTAGGGAGTATGAACATCGCATTTAGGATATAGTACCTTAAATGCGACAAAAATTTCCTAAATGCGACGCTGGTATATATTTTCATAAATTACTGATATTTTTTTAATTTCTTGAAAAAAAAATGACACAAAACACTAGTTTAGAACTATGAGTATAATATTCAACCATTTTTTCTTTTTTTTCATAATTATTTGTTTACTAAAATGTCATAAGTTTCCTAAATGCGATAAACTTACCAAAAATCACGTCGCATTTAGGCACAATGACCTTATATGTTAAAAAATATACATTTGATAACAATTATTTTTTTTTCTTATGAATTTTTATTTGGCACACACTTAGTGTTCCAGTAATTGACACAGCCAGTTTTTAATTTGATCAGTAATTGACACCCTATGTTCCAGTGTTTGACACTGCTAGTTATTCATTTTACCATTTATTAGCACACTATGCTCCAGTGTTTGACAGAAAATGTTAAAATTCTTATATGTAAAATATATGATTTTATTATTTTTCTTATTTATTAATTATTTCGGGATAGGTGTCAATTATTGGAGCATGCCAATCACTGGAGCACCTACCCTATATTGATAATGGTGTTTTTTTTTTTTACTCTGCGTAAAAAATTCTTAAACATGTAGAGCATTTGTAGTAAAGCCTGGATAGATCAGTAGATCAACTAGATTTCAGTGAGATGGATAATTTTGGACTACATTTGTTGAACAAAAAAAAACAACAATTATTAGTAGTTTTCTTGCTATATCTCGGTATTACTGACATTATTTACTCAACAGTGTGAAGAATCTTACGTAGTGATTTGTAATTTTATCCATACCATCAATCTAAAATGCGAAATACTTTTCGCTTCATGCAAATTATTAGCCCTCCAGCAGCTATTTTCTGCCATATCAGCGAAAACATGAATTAATTTTTTCATTTCAAAACTCAAAACCGCATTCACAAAAGGTTGTGCGCCCAAAATGTGGTTGTAATACAGCCAGCAGTTTTTGTATAGGTCATTTGAATCTTCCCCGGTATCATTTCAGTAATTTTGCGTATAACCCCATTTCACATAGAGAAGGTGTTGCAACTTACTGTTAGGGCTTTGTATGCTATATTTAATTTGATGAATCTTAGAGATTTTCTTCCAGTTCTAGTATCATTGAAATTGAATTGAAATCTCGCATTTATAATAATAATAATAATAATAATAATAATAATAAATCGAATATGCTGTTAAAACACATTAATGGAAAAAAAATTCTTTATATGTTTCAGCATACTTGTATTCTTATTAATATATAAAATACATTGTAAAGATAATTTAAATTTCGCTTTTATTTCATTTGCTTTAGGAGTAATCTTATTAAAGGCTTTTAAAATATATTTTATACAATCGAAAGTTTAACTTGTATATTTTTAATTTGTTAATATCTTCATTTGGTTTTACATTTATACCGTTGGTTTAATTTCTTGTATAACTTGAATTGTAGTTTCTGTTAAATTTTAAATTTGTATTCATCTTCGCCTTTTAACAGGTAACAGTTCTTTTAAAGTTTAAATTTTCTCAACTGTACATCTTTTTCAAATAATGACATGAAAAACGTTTAACAATAAATTTCTTTAAAAACAACCGAATTGTAGTGTTTCTTTCTTTCTTTTTTTTGAAAGAAGGATGACTTAGATGCTAGAATTACCTTATTGCAGAGGAGATATTCAGAAAGAAGGTCTGAACGAAATAACGAAATTATATATCTCGCAAGTTGATAGGTAATCAGTGCAGCCCTTAGGCTTTTTTCTCTCGAACGCAAAAAGAAAGAAAGGGGAGGCAGAGGTGTGTGTCTGTGTGTGTGTGTGGGGGGGGGGGGGAGATAGCGCTCTTTACTATCACGTTTTTATTAAGATCTAGAACTCATTCATTTCGTTTTAGTCTATCTGTTTGAAGGTATACCAGAGAATTATCTCCACTATCAGGTAAAGTCTTGATTTTTATTCTAACAAACCTTTATGTAAAGTGCGAATTTTGTCCTTAATTCAAAGAAGAAACTTCATATTTTAGCTTTCAGCTTTGGAATATACATATATATTATGTGTAATAATAAGTCCAAAAACCTTTACGTTTATATGGCATTAGTGTTTTAACTATCCCCGCACTTTTTTACAAAATAGTGCACTTATTTTTAAATTTCTATCATTGTCGGTCATATACAGATTTTGTTTTCATACTGTAGAATACATATATATTTTACATATTGAGTTTTGAATTATACCCCACCTTAATCGAAAGAATGTGCATTAGGTTAAAACGGTAGTTTTAAACTCGTGTGCCTTGAGAAGAGGTAAGTTGAACATTTGTATATTAAATTATTTTTTATTAATTAATATGTTATTATTATTTTATATTTTGCTAATTTATTTAATATTATTATTAATTAAATTTATGTATCGAATCAATATTATGTATCCGTCAAATATTGGCGAATACAAACTAGTTTTTTTTTTTCTAATATATATATATACATTTTTTTTTAAAGTGAATTATGAATCATGTGATATATCAAAAACTTATTCGTGTGACTTATATGAATATACATGACATTGCACTTTTGAAAATCATTAAGTGTGTAAAGATGATTTAGAAAGATGTCTAAATTACTGGATTCAAGGACTTTTTGTGTAAGAAAAAAGACTTGTTCATTTAAAAATGGGTAGTAAAAAAAAAGTATTTAATTATACACAAGTAATTAATCAATTAAATTATTATTATTTTACATTAATTTATGATTTATAGATTAATAATATCTGCAAACCCAATAATCGAAATAATAATAATAATAATAAAGAATCAATTTCCTTATAAATAAAAACGTACCTTTATCTCTTCTTTTAATTTCAATTAGGACACAAAAAAAGTTAAATAAATAAATAAATAAATAAAATAAAATCATCATTGTTTTGCATTAATTTATGGTTTATGACTTAATAATATCTGTAAACTCAATAATCAAAACTTAAAAAAAAAATATTGATTTAATTTCCTTACAAATAAAGCATATCTGTAGGGAAATGTTTTTCAAAAATGTCATGAAATTGTTTCATTTCGTTTCTTTCTTTCTTTATCATTTTTAATACTTATTCCAATATATTTACACGGTTACAATAATTTCTTAAAATAATATACATATTTCTTTAATACATTCAGCAAATTTGTTTATTGAGATTTTTTTTTTTTAATAATAATTATTCATTTTCTGGTTTTGAGATTGTGAACTGTCACCATACGTACATACCTTGTTCAGTATTCCATCCATAAAAACTTTTCTTTTACTGCTTTGACTGAAACCTTAAATATAACTTAAACTTTTTAACGTTTATTCTATGATAATTATTGAAACTGCATGAGCAAGCTAGTTTTACTGGAAAAATTACATTTTAGCTAACTTCATAGTAACTTCATAGTTGCCAAATTTTACGCATTTTGACTTCAACTATTTTAAAATACTATTCTTTATCTTATTTTATTGAACAATTTTAGTTTCCATATAAAAAATAATTTTCTACAAAAACAGTCGAATTCAAAATGCGTAAAAGTTGACAACAATGCAATTTCATAATATACATCGAATTTGCCCGGATTTTTTTTTTTTTTTTTTTTTTTTTTTTTCTTTTACACCATTTAGAAAATGAAATTTCAAATTACTTTGAAAGTTAGGCTCTTTTACAAACAATTTAATTTTACATTGTTACGTTCTTGAAGAAAATTGTTTAGTAATAAAACGAGAAAGTATATTAAATCAATAATAACACTCATATTTCGATGAATGAAATCGGCTCATAAATGATTTTAAAATTAATAATAATAATAATAATAATAAAGGTATTGAAAATTATTAACTTCTGGAATTTTCGCGACGGGGCGGGTGGCGAATTACGAATGGAACACATTTTGCAGATAGAAACACACAATTCTTTAATTTTAAAATAGCATGTAAAAATATGCAACCAAATAAAAATAAAAAATAAATTTGTCATATTTTTAATAATATATATATATATGACGATAGATTGTCAAAAATAAACAAATATAAGATACCTTTGATTCAAAATTATTAAATTTAATACATCATCGCCTTCTAATACATACAAGATTAAAAGTTTTTTGAAAAGTAAAATGTGCATAAATTTTAATCCTTTAAACAAAAAATGTAATTTACCTTTTTTTTATTATTTATTTAAAAAATGTATATTAATGTTGAAAATGTGTCTAAAAAATAGGAACAGTGGATCTAAAACTCAGAAAATAAGTAATATTAATTAACATTATTTACATCTATCTTAAAGCCCTACGAATCCCCTTCAATATCGCCATCAGCTTTTACAAAAATTTCACCATCTTTAAACTAGATTAGAAAAGTAAAAACAGAACTTTCGCAGTTGACGAAAGATAATTTGGCATTAGTAAACGTTTTATATTCGTCCAAATTTTTAAATTTCTAGCCTTTTAATCCCTTTTCACCTCGCCAAAGAAAAAAAAAATCACCGGGAACTAAATCGGATGATACGCAGGTTGTGGCATGACACTTATCTGTTTATTTTGAGCAAAAGTGGTTGACAGTGGTTGACCAATATTGCTGTGAGACCAGGCATTGTTTTAGTGCAAAAGGAATTCTTTTAAAGACTGAATATTTGGTCTTTTCTTACCCATTTTGTCAAAACAAAAACCCAACACTGACTCTTTATTCTTTACAATTTTCAGGAATAAATTTTTGACATCTTGCTGTTTGTCAATTCGGAAAAATAACGAATAAAATTATAACAAAAAAGAAACTGCGATTTTGGGTATCATTTATACAATTAATAAATGTGATGGTTTTATTATTATTATTATTATTATTATTACAGTCGGGCCCGTTTAAACGAATATCTACCGTTCCAACTATATCAATTCGATTAAGCGGGGTATTCAGGGTTATGCGGGGAAGACTAGAAACGCAATTGCATGTATAACTATAATGGTTTTATGCTTACATGAAAAGATAAATGATCGGTACCTCTTTCCTATTTAAATATTTAACAAACCTTTTACTGAGTAAAAATATTATAGTAATATAAATGCAATTAATGCTGGAATAAATACAAAATAAAGTGTACTTACAATTTTACTTTGAAAAAAAAAAAAAAAAAAAAAAAAAAAAGGATGATTGATTACTTTAACATAGGCTTAAATAAACATTTTTCGATTTCTTTTTCTAAAGCACATAAATAGATTATAATCGCTTCTATGAGACTCAAAATGACGATGAATAATATTAAAGGATTTTGCAGCTCCATTTAACGTTCGCTTTCTCTTCTTTATCACTTTCATTGAAAGGATTTATTTAAAGATTAAACTCTTCATCTGATTCTGTTTCTCCATCTTTATGCACATCCATGAGTTCATAAAGTTCTTTTTCAATCATCTGAAAACTTTCAAAAATTGTGATTTCTAATTCCTGGAGATAATTTGTATTTTAATTTCTAATTTTCTAATCAAAACAATTTTAACACCTCGGCAGGAATACCGTCTCATGTTTAAAGAGAACGCCTTAGTTATGTGAGGTTTTTAAAAGAAAAACGGATATTTTTTTTTTTTTTTTTTTTTTTTTTTTTTTTGAATGGAAGGAAAAATTTGCCCAGAAATAGAGGAATTTTATTTAAGGAACTTTGAGTGTTTATGCGATTAAGCGGGGTGGCGTTGTAAAAAATATTTCCTTAAACGAGGGAATTTAACATTACTTCTAAAAAAAAATTGGTTCTATAACTTTATATTCTTATAAGCGGGGTATTCGATTATCCGTTACCAGATTAAGTGGGGACCTACTGTATTATTATTATTATTATTATTTTGTAACTTACGACCTAAAGTTATCATCATTACCATTTAATCAGACCTTATATTTAACACAATTTCAATTTCTATCTACCACTGTTTCTAATAATTTTGGTCGTTCATTAATATTCAATTTTAATGCATTTGAACTATATAAAAATATTTATACATCACGCACACCTCATAACAACAAATTTAAAAAAAATACAATTTAGTAAATTACTTGATCTTCTTCTGAGAGAATACAATTTATTTAACCAATTGTTCTAAAAAATATATATGTAAAAATTTTAACGCTTATCACTTTTTTACATAGATTTCATCAGGTTATTTTTCTGATCCTGCTGTGTGTCTCCTGCGTCAAAGGTGTTATTTAGAGGTTATCTTGAAGCTATCTGGTAAGTCATAATTTTTATTATAAAAAATATTATGTACAGGGTAAATCTTGCCCTTAAATTAAAGAGCGAATAGTTAATTCCGATTTTCCGAGGGAGGACGAGAGGGGTACTCATTTGTATGAAATAGATGTATGAAGAAAAATTTTATTCAAAAGACAGATATATAGTTATACATAAGATACTTAATTAATTTTTAATTTGTCAATGTATTGCCATCTATAAAGTATTTCATGATTTATTTTTAGATATTTAATAAATATATATAAATTTATGGCAAAATGTCAAGTGTCTAATAAGAAAGAATCAAATTAATAATTTTTTTGTATATTGACACATTGACACTTTTAAATAAATATCTCACATATAATGATACATTATTTTATGTTTTATGCTAAAAACACAGAATAATACAAATAACATTAAAAAAAAAAAAAAAAAAAAAAAAAAAAAAGAAGAAGAAGAAGAAAAATAAATAAATAAATAAAAAACCTTTAATGTTTTAATATTAAGTGTTATAAACTAACACAGTTATCAAGTGATATGATTTTTTGGTTACCAGCATTTCTTTATAGAAATTTCTTAGGAGATTGTGTAGCAGTTTTCTGTGATTAAATATGATAAAAAAATTTATAAAAAAAATACTGGTATCCAAATTTTTCAACACTGGGCAGCTATGGCAGCTAAATATGTAATTTTATTTTTACTTCCTGAATTAAAATTAAATTTATTATTATTTTATTTTATTTATTTATTTTTGGAAGTCTGTCGCTTGTCAGGTGACTCTTGATAACAAACATCAATAGCTACAAAAATTCCTCTTTTTTTTTTTTTTTTTTTTTTTTTTTTTTTTTTTTAAAGGGGTGGGATGCTTAAATAACTGCTATTTTTCTTTTACTATTTAAATATTTACATGCCATTAGCATAGTACAATTGTGACTGGTCATTCAGACATTTTTTTAATCAATATTTAAATTACGTGAGATATTAAATTTTAATAAATAAAATTATTCACAGTATATTTTTATTCTTAATACACACACACACACACACAAAAGAGTGAACTAATGTTTTCGTTTTCATATCAATTTCAAATGGTGTCCCTTTTCTCTTTCCCTACAAAAAATTCAGCATAAAAAATAAATAAATAAATAAAATCTGGTGTAAAAATAGCCCCACGACTTCCATTACCCGCTATTACACGTATTACATGCACTTTTTGGAGATAATGTAATCAGAAGACTTAAATTGATCTAACAAAGTGGACATTAAGATTTTCCAATAAGAGACAGCCGATACGCGTGTCAATGTAAAGACGTAAAACAGATTTTAAATAGTGAGTTAATAAATAAGAAGAAGAAGAAGAAGAAGAAAATCGGTTAAAGACATTTTTTGAAACACCGATTTCCGAGATCTAAACCTGACATAAATAATCAGGATGACTGTTAATTTTCCTGTAATAACCACTAAATACACGAGAAAGGACATCTAAAATGAATTTATGTAACAATTTCCAAGAAAATCGTTAGAGCCGTTTTTGAGACACCGACTTTTACCAAAACTTGGCATACTCAATTGTTGACCGGAAAACAACAATTACGTACAAAAGGATATTTAAAAAGGAATTATTATGGCGAGTTTGAAAAAAAAAATCTGGACAGCCTTTTTTAAATGAACGCACTTGTGAGACTTGAAATTGAGCTATTTATGAAGGACGCGTACCAATTTTCCTGAACTAACCAGCTAATTCATTCGAAAAGACATCTAAGAGGGTGTTTATATAGACACTTTGAAGAAAATCGTTAGAGCCGCTTCTGAGATACAGACTTACTACATTGGAAACTTCCAGTTTCCAATGTGCCACTTCTGGTTTTCCAATTTTTACCAAAAGTTTTAAAAATCATCTGTTCACCACACCTGTCTCAATTCTGAAGTTTCGTAGTATTATCTTTATTAGTTTCGGAGATATGATAGTCAGAAGATTCCCCACATACATACACACACACATATAATTTTTGGATTCAGGAGACCTTAAAACATGCAAATCAGGTAAAAACTCGATATAGAATTTTCGGACCGAATAATATACTTCCATTACCTACGGTAGTCGGGTAATGGAAGTAAAATGTAAATTTAGGAAATCATGAGGTAGAAAACTATATTTTAAAAATCTGATTAAATAAAAAAATAACATTCTTTTTAAAACTGGGAGAATTTTTTCTTTATTTCCCACTTTTTCCCAGGAGCATCAGACTTGAAACAGCGGTTACATAATGATTACAAAAATCACATGCGGTTTTTTTTCCCTCTCTCTCTCTTATAAGCTTTCATTTTTTCTTTCTTTCTTCCAAATTTCGTTATTTTTTTTTTTTTTTTTTTTTTTTTTTTTTCATTTTCTACCACTACATGTTCATGAATTTTGGTTATTTATTAAGGTACTATAATATAGATAAAGAGTTTTCATCTATATGCACTAAAACAGTTTAAACTAACTAATAGGAAATTAAAAAATACAATTAATCTTTCTTCATATTATTACTAGCAAAATTTCTCCGCTTCGCTGGTCACTTTATTTAAATTAATTTTCAATGAAAACAAATCATTGTTATTTCTATATCACATTATAAACAAAAACTAATAAAATAAAATAAATAAAATAATAATAATAATAATAATCTATTCAAATCGCTGAACTCGTTTTGGGTACTGTAGATTTTCGAATATGAATTTCCTTTATTATTATTTTATTATTTTTTTCAATTTCATTCACTGATTTTTCTTTTATATTTTCTTAAATTTATTTTTCGGCTGTCTGTGCGTGCGTTATGTTGCTCAGGCTACAAATCGCAGAGCTACAAATCTAAGCAGATGGGTGCACATCGTCGAGATTTTTTTCAATTTTTGATTTTGATTTCTTGAAAAAAAAAAAAAAAAAAAAAAATCATTCATTAATATTTTGTTTTATTTTCTTAAATTTATGTTTTCATTTCAACCGTCTGCGTTCCTTAGTAACGGCTATTACATTATTTATTTTTTACTAGCAGGATTTGGTCGCTTCGGTACTCACTATAGTAAAATAAAAAAATAAAAAAAACCGTCTGAATCATTATTTTTTATGTCAATTAATATTTAAAAAAATTCCATTGAAATCGCAATGAAGCCTGTATCTAGTACCCGCTGCCTTAATCAACGGTTTCACCAACCGCTCCGAGTGCTAAATTGGGCCCGGTTTCCTACTGCCTGTGGCAAAGCTTTACATGGGCACTTGAATTTTGGTATTAATTGGACGACAGGTGGTACTGTTATTATTCAAGCACTACGATTTTACAGAAGGCTCTATCTCAGCATCTGTGAAAATTTTAGTTTTGGCACCGCATATATTAGTGAAACCTAGTTGTGAATGTTTGGGATTAAGTGTCTTTTGGAGTAAAAAATCTATTATACTTATCCTCATCTTCATCAAAATTGGGATTCGCTGTTAATCTTTTATCTGTTGGTTACAAAATATGGCAGAAATTAAGTTTACTTTGAAATGGATATAATGATTTTGATGAATGTTTGTGGTTAAGAGTTGTATGGGAGGAAAAATGAATTAGACTTATGCTCGTTTTCAGGAAATCTTGCGTTCGTTACTAACCCTTTATCCACCTTTTGCAAAACAGGGCAGAAATTAGGTTTACTTGGAAATAAATATAACGATTTTGATAAAAATTTTTGGTTAAGGGTATTTTAAAGTGAAAAACCGATTAGATTCAGTTTCATATTCCTGTTGCAAAATATGGCAGAAATTGACGTTACTCAGAAATAGATATAATGACTTTGAGGAAAGGTAGGAGTAAGGGTTTTATGGGATAAAAATCGATGGGACTTACCCTCATCTTAAGGAAAATTCGCACTCGCTGCTAAGCCATCAGCCGCCAGTTAAAAAATATCGCAGAATTTGAGTTTACTAGAAAATGGGTATGACGATTTTAATAAAAACTTAAGATTAAATATTTTTTGAGAAGACTAACCCATTTGACTTACCCTTTTCTTCACAAAAATTAACGTTAACCCCCACTGCCCCGTGGCAAAATATAGCTGGAATTTGGTTTATTTCTAAACTGCTTGAACGATTTTGATAAATATTTAATTTTTTTTTTTTTTTTTTTTTAATGTCAATTCAAACTAAATTTTCCTCATATTCGAGAAAGTTAACGTTCACAGTTAACGAGAAAGTTAACGTTCACTCCGCCCGTTTCAAATCTGCGGTAGAAACTTTGTTTTCTAGGAAATGGCTCTAACGATTTTGATAAAAACTTAACAATAAAGGTTTTTGAAATCTAAAACTCTTTTGATTTATCCCATCTTCACGAAAAGCGTTCACTGTTAACCCTCATTTCGCAAGCGGCAAAACATGCATGAGACATGGTTTTCTTAGAAAATATTTAAATGATTTTCATAAAAATTTAGATTTAGGGAATTTTTGAGTTTACAATTTAATTATAAACACAAAAATGTGACATTCTCTTTATAACATTTAGGGTTTACGGTAACCCACGCTTTTCCCAGGAGAAAAATAGCAGAAACTTGTATTTTTTTCCCCTCCCCCTTTTTTCTTTTTCTTTTTTTTTTAAGGCTGATTTTATTAACCAGTGAATTTATTAAGCGGCGGTTAATGTATATATGTATATTTAATTATTAAAAGACAATTTCTAGTTCTTATTTTGAAATAACTATAAAGCAAATGGTTTAAGCAGTAAGATTTTAAATATAAAAGAAAAGCGTGAACTTTTGGTAAAATAATGATGATTTTCCTGAAAGGAAAGCGCGTTGGGAATTAAATATCTTTAATTTACTTATTTTGAAGAAACAATTAATTAGTCATCAGTCAAAAAGTAATTAATATTATTTATTAATTCCATTATTCGTTACATTTTGAAATGAATTTCCAAATTCAGGGAAATAATACTTTTCTCTTGAATGCAGAAATGTATGCCAGATATAAAAGTCAGCCGCTTAATAAAATCACTTTGGCTCAGAACGAATGTGATTTTAATAAGCGGCGGGTACTGTATATATATATATTAAATTTCAATGAAAACTTCCTCTATGATGGCTTGTGTGAATGGGTTTAATAGACGATAATTAACGTGAGTATAAAATTCAGATTTCATCACCAATGAAGGCTTTAATTATTTAATTTTTGAATGTAACTGGCATTAATAATGCTTCTTTTGTTAAAATCTACCCTGATTTTAAATTACTTTTTGAATTTAGTTGGCTTTAACAATGAATCTCTTATATACTAAATTTTATAATGATTTACAATTCTCAACATTGTATGTAAATATATATAGATCACGTCTTTAATTTGGAAAATTTTTTGGTTTCAAATAGTCTATCATATGAACCAGTCTTAAAAAGTTTGTGTTGATTACCTTAAAATTTATGAAGATTAGTCATCACTAATTTAACCATAAGCTTAAAAAAAATAGTGATTAATTTACTTGTGATTAAACCTGTTTATTACTTCAGTTTGACTTGTATGTCTGTACACTATTTGTGGATATATTTTGTTTTTAGAGAGTATACCGGGCTACATAAAAAGAACTTTTTTTAGGAGTAAAACTATGAGTATAGTTTTTGTGAAATTTTTTCTTCCATAATTGGAACAAGTGATGCAAATCGCGCTACTTATTTGTATACAAGGGCTCTAAAATTAATTCGGATACATTACAGTCTATGAGAGGTACTTTTTTAATATAACGATATTTTCTAAAGAATAGTGTATGATAAACATTAATGATTGTACAAAGGGTTACACAAAATATTCAAATCTATTTTAGCATAAAGTAGAAAATTATCGAAGCTCAACTTCGGCTTTGTCATGGAGGTTTATATATATATTCTTTTAAATTTAGTACAGTCGGTAACAAAAGTGTCCGAACACAAGCAAAAATTCCTATGTAAAAGAAGTACACTTCATACGGTTTTGTTAAATAAATCCTTGTCGAATCCTGTTCTTAGTCAGTCTAAGAACACGATTCAATAAGGATTTATTTAACAAAACCGTATGAAGCGTACTTTCTTTGCGTAGGAATTTTTGCTAGTGTTCGGACACTTTTGTTACTGACTGTACACGCTATGGGGGCATATTGTATTTTTAGACAATATACAGCACTAAACAAAAGTAATTTATTTTATGCTTAATTTTTAAAAGTAAAACGATAAATATGGATATGATGAGGCTTTTTTTTTCTTTCAGGTAATTCAAACAAAAAGCATAAATATAATGATTGGTGTAGAGAAATTCAGAAAATAATTCTTATACATTTACATAATATATAGATTTTTATAATATATCTATGAGAAGTATTTTTTCAAGTTTGTTTAATTACTTTATACAGCATAAATTATAATGAAATTATCATATCTAGATGTACATAAGCTTATTTGCTTAATAATAGTGTATGGTTAACATTAATGGTTTGTTTATAGGGTCACACAAAATATTAAGACCTGTTTTAGTACATAAGTGGAAATTGCTCAAAGGATAATTGCAGCTGTGTTATAAAGTTTTCTTTTTCTTAATTCTACATTTTAGTACATAACATAGGGCGTATTCTATTTTTAGACATTACGCAGAGCCGCATAAGTAATTTATTTTAAGTTTTCGTTTTACATGTAAAGCGATAGAAATAGCTTTTCTGGGTTCTTTTCCTGATAATTGAAATAAACCTTATAAATAGCACTACTGGTTGTAAACAGAAACTCACAAAATAATATTGTTGAACTAGCCGCCTTCGGCGACCAGCTGGTTCGCAATCCTTGAAAAATCCGACTTTACGAAACTCCCTCTCGGTGGCACCTGCGGCGTCTTTTTCCCGTTCCAGGTCTTCTCCGTCTTTCACCCCCCTTTCCGCCCCTAATAATTTTAAACTTTCGAAAATATCCTCATTCGACTTGTAGGCCCCAAAAACCTAAATATACCAATTTTGAACGGTCTAACTCAATTGCTATTTTTTTGCCCCCTTCCCGCCTCCTAATACACATTCGAAAATATCCTCATTCGACTTGTAGACCCCAAAAACTTATATATACCAATTTTGAACGGTCTAACTCAATTTCTATTTTATTGCCCGCCTTGACCCCCATTCCCGCCCCCCTGATTATTTTACACTTTCGAATATAGCCTCATGCGACTTGTAGGCCCCAAAAACTTATATATACCAATTTTGAACGGTCTAACTCAATTTCTAATTTTTTGCCCCCCCCCCCCTTCTCACCACTTTAATATTTTTACACTTTCGAAAGTATTCTCATTCGACTTGTAGGCCCCCAAAACCTATTTATACCTATTTTGAACGCTCTAACTCAATTTCTAATTTTTTGCCCCCTTCATTCCCTTCCCGCCCCTTCCATTTTCAAATTTAAAAATTTTCAAATCTTTTTTCACTATCCCCTCAGAAAGGCTTCTGAGCACCCGTATGTCAAATTTTGTACTTTTACGTTCAGTAGGGGCAGAACGTATAGATGCGCAGACACACGTCTTCTTTTATTATTACAGATTACTGTTTATGATTCGCATTTTTTAAAGGTTCTTTAATATATTTATACTGTGCAAAACGTAGCGGAATAAACATAGATTATTTGTATTTATTGAAATTTTATTTTTCCGACTGAGTGAAAAAAATGCCTGGACCGGGAGTCGACCGGGAACCCCGGATCATTGACTTACAAGGTCAAGGTTCTACCAATTGAGCTATCCAGGCCGACAACCGGTCAGCATTACTCACTCAGACATGCTAACCGGTTGTCGGCCTGGATAGCTCAATTGGTAGAGCCTTGACCTTGTAAGTCAATGATCCGGGGTTCGACTCCCGGTCCAGGCGTTATTTTCATTCAATCGGAAAAATAAAATTTCAATAAATATGATTTTCTTCCACAGTTGTTTGTGTGATTTAAATTAAAATAGATTATTTAAATGCAAAAAAAGAAAAAAAAAAAAAAAAAAGAAAGAAAGAAAGAAAGATTTAAATGATCTGTTTCCTGTAAAATATGGTATGATTAGCATTATCGTACGGTTTACAAAGCCACACATAATTTTTCTGATATATTTTACTATATGAATGCAAATTACTCAAAGTGATATTTTATTTGTATTATGCATTTTTAATATTGCAACAGTGTTTTAAATTTGAAATTAAACAGTGTAGCTGGTAAGTACTGCTGAAGAGTTTAAAATCTACGCAAACTACATTATCTTATTTTATTTATTTATTTATTTATTTATTTATTTATTGTTAAATATCTGTATTAGGAAAACTTTTATACACAATTGTGTTATTTTTCCCTTTGTAGAAAATAAACACGAACATTTCAAATATTAAGTAATAAAATGAAATTTTAATTTTGTATAACTTTCACTTTTACATTATATTTTTATTAGTATTTGAAGATGATCTTAATAATTATTAATGGTAGAGGTTTAAAAAAATTTCATCATAATAAATTTTCAGTGATTTAAAACTGAATAATAGGATTGCTTATAATATTTTAACAATTTTTATGATACGAGACATGTTTATTTTCTCTGTTATGAAGTTAGAAATTGTAGGTAAACAATTGGTTTTTCATAAAAAAAAAATAATAATAATTAGTATGCTCTATTTCTAAAGAATCTAAACATAAATTATAACGTAAAAAAAGTAAAAATTTATTTTCTACGAAAAATAAGTGAATAAATAAATAAAATTTCCCTTCTTCTTACCTTAATAAATTTTTGTGGCTTCGTTTTATAAATATACACGTTCAAAAAATATATATATATATATAAAAAAAAAAAAAAAAATTAGATCTCATTCAAATTTGGTGTGTTCATACTATACGTAAATAATAATAATAATTAATAATAATAATTATATTAATAACAATAATAATTATTAAAATTTTAAAATTAAAATTATTCACCAATTTCCTACTTAATAATAATAATAATAATAATATTAATAACAATAATAATTATTAAAATTTTAAAATTAAAATTATTCACCAATTTCCTAATCATAATGACTTTATCATCACTTGTTGGCCTTTTCTTCTGTTAGCTTAAGACTATAAATTACACTCATGTAAATTGAACCTCTAATCGTACACTTTTTCTTAAATCACTTAATAGTAACTTATTTTTTCCACGTTAGATGGCGCGCTCATACGTTGTGTCGAACGTATGCCCTACAGTGAAAATCGTATTGATCTACATTATACTTAAATTTCCCTCTAGAATATTCTTTATTTGTAATTTCAGCTTTTAAATTTTAAGAACAATAATTATCACTTCAAGCTTACATTTATTTCATTTCAGAAACTATTTCGATTAATCGATTCTCTACTTTTAATCATTTCTTTTCAGTTTGTTCGTTTTGGTAACCGCCCGGACTTTTATTCGATTTGGATTTGATTTACATGTGGCCATCACCTTTCACGAATACCAATTTTCATTATGGTTAAGTTATTTTATCAGCCAATTTCCTTTTATCTTTCTATTTTTTTTTGCAAGATTGAAACTAGTGTTGTATATTGCTGAAATAGCTATACAATATTCGAAATCTTGCATTCCATGTTGACAGTACTGCTAGTTTCCTGATGAGATCTGTACTGGTTTTCAGAATTTTTAACTCTATTTTTCCTTCATGCATTCCTTTTTATTTCAATAGTATTTTTGGTTAATTTCTTTCAATTCTTATCTTGTGTTGCATGAATTTACTGGACTAATGGATTATGACAACGATCTCATAGTTTAGGCTTAAGTGATATACGTCATTTCTCTTCTGCGTAAGTACTTTAACATGTTTTTACTAATCAGTGAATTTTACTTAAATGGTAATTGTGACAATAACTTTATACGTAATACATCTAATTATTAATTTCATTGTTGGTATTTTCATCTTTCTCTCATTTGCTGAGTATTGTAAAGGAATTAAATTATTTATTATATGTATATATATATATATATATATATATGTATGTATTCTTTGTTTGTTTGTTTCCTGAATAATACTCTTTGAACATGTCGCTTTTTACAGTTAAATATTTCTTTTGGAGTTTGAAAATTAGAGTCCTAAGTTTACTGTTTACTTAATGAAATAAAATATTAATTTTATTTATTTATTTATTTTTTTTTTTACAAAAAAGTTTACTATAGTCTAAAAGACGACGTGTTCAAAGAGTAATATTTGTAAAACAGAATTCGAAAAACTTTATTTTTGAATAAGATTTGCTTATAAAACGAAGCATCAAAAGTTCCATCGGATAGCATGTAAGAAAGGTAAAGATGAAAGGATGAATCGACTGATGTGTGCCTGGGAAGCGACCTACTCACTTACTAACTCTGACTGCTATCTTAAATAAAATGAGATGTCCGAATGCCGTCATGGCGGAATCATAAATTGTTTCACGCGCGCCAAAATCCAGTCATATTGTGTTTTTACCAGGAAAGATGTAGAGTGGCCTTGATTTCTTCCATTTTTTTTTTTTTTTTTTTTTTTTTTTTTTTTTTTTGAGGGGTGGGGGGGGGGAGGGGGCTGAATCCGAATCTGAGGCTTTCTAACACAGTTTTACGATGCAACATTAAGAGAAGAAAAAAGAAAAAGAAATTAAAAATGAAAAAAAATCTCTTTATATATATAACTGAAAAATTATCAACATTTTGTGGACAACCTCCCAATTTTGTAAATGATTCAGAATGAAAGTATATAAAAATTGCTACAAATTTTACTATTTAGGCCTTTTTCGCAGACGAACTGTCTGGACTCAAGCGCTAATTGCAAATTGGCGCATTTCAGCTGCCTCCTCAAAAACCCACTTTTCCACTCCGAAACTCTAATCTCCTATATTATTAAAATCTGTACGCGTGTGTGTGTGTTTCTGTGTGTCTGTCTGTGAGAAACGGCTTGAAGCAGCTAAGGCTCGGCCGCTAATCATCGCACGGACTTCGGACAGATACCGTCGGACGGAGAATTTACCGCAGATGTACGTTATCTAATTTTCTAAACGATGCGACCCTCATTAGCGGAGATATTAATTAAAACATCGACCCATGTCCATCGAAAAATGACCGAGAATTCAATGCTAAATGTTTAAAAAGAGACATTTTTACGGAAAAAGTGGAAAATAAATTAGAAATATCAGTCGTATAGTTACAAACAAGGTACCATTGGAAAGGGCTTTTTTTTTTAATCCGATGGTTTAAACGGCTTATCGATTGGACAATTACATTTTTTAAAATTAACTAAACTATAAAAAAATGTTGGCAACAAATCACAAGAATCTTAGCTTTGCAGACGATCGTCTAGACAGCGAAAGCGAAAAAAAAGCACCTGCCACTGATTGATAATAAGATGTAGTGGGATAAAAAATTGCAAATTTCTATTTTGTTCAATTTTTCAAATTTGCACACGACACTTAGTGTACAATCTTAACACCACAAAACAAACTTACAGTTCAAATTTCATCGATTTTGGTCAATAAACAAAAGATTTACATATTAATTGCATATTAAATTTTACCTTAACACGCTTGACATTATATCTCTCGAAAGAGGATGCCAGGTTCTACAGCAACAGACATACACTTAAGGTAAAAATATTTCTTTTTCTATTTACTTCCATTAACCGACTACCTGGTTATGGAATTCGAAATTTCACCTACACTTTTTGAGGTGTCATGGCACTGTAATATTTAAAAATTTAAATATTTCAGATTCTAACTGTGTTTAAATTATTTTTAATACATCATTCGAAAGGCATTTTAAAGTACTTTTATATTGTCGAAAGTGTAATTCAAGATTTCATCCGATTTACACGTTTTGAAGTGTCCTGATTCGGTTTTCTTTTGTATCTCAGCTACTAATTAAAATAATTTCATAAGTAATACATCATTAGAAAGCTTTGTTGATTTGGAATCAAACAGTAAATTACAGAAATTTCTACCGCCAGATGGCGCTGTAATATTTTAAAATTTCAATATTTCAATTTCTAATTATGACTAAATTATTTTTAATACATCATTCGAAAGATATTTTAAAGTTCTTTTATATTATCGAAAGTTTTCACCAGATTTACACTTTTTGAGGTGACCTGATTAGGTTTTCTTTTGCACCTCAGCTAATTGAGTTAGACCGTTCAAAATTGGTATATGTAGGTTAATTAAGAGGGGCTGAAAGTGTGGGGAAGAAATAGGCGTGCACCGCGCGAGTATGCCAAAACTTGTGCGCGCGTAGCGCGCAAGGGACTGCGCTGCCAAAGGCAGTGGGGACCCGGTCCGACTTTTTTACCGATGAGAAATTATTTTTTTGATTTTCTTTTCTTAAGAATAAAAATTTGATTTGAGAAGGAATATGTGCGCGCAACGCGCGTATACCTTCACACGTGCGCGTGCAACGCGCATGTGTCTGCGCTGCCGAAGCCAGTGGGGACCCGGTGTGAGTTTTTACCCGATTAGAAATGTTTTTTTTTTTTTTTTTTTTTTTTTTTTTTTTTTTTTAAGGGGCACGAAGTGTCAGGGAAGGAATACGCGCACGGGACTGCGCTGCCGATGGCAGTGGGAACCCGGGGTAACTTTTTACCCCATCAGAAATGATTTTTTTTTCTTTTCTTAAGACTAAAAGTTACTGTTAGTGATTCATTAATTATAGTGATTCATTTGTAAATACTGACCCGCTAGTTTATTATTAAAAACTGCAATCAGTGATTCTTTTTCAGTTCCCTGAACATACCTTATTTAGATTGTATATGCAAATATAGAGGTTATTATTTCAGTGCAAATTCAGTTAGAAAGAAGTTGAAATTTTAACAACAAATCTTGAAAAATTAGTACATACTAGAAGTTTAGCCCGTGCAAAGCACGGTGGTACAGTCGGTAACAAAAGTGTCCGAACACTAGCAAAAATTCCTATGTAAAAAATGTACACATCATACTGTTTTGTTAAATAAATCCTTGTCGAATCCTGTTCTTAGTCAGTGTAAGAACATGATTCGATAAGGATTTATTTAACAAAACCGTATGAAGTGTTCTTTTTTTACATAGGAATATTTGCTAGTGTTTGGACACTTTTATTACCGACTGTAGTTTCGTTATGAAAATTCCTTTCAAAATTTTAAAAATCTCATTTAATAAGATATATACAAAACATCAATTAAATAAATATATATACAAATAGAAAAAAAAATAATTAAGTATTTAAATATTAATTAAATAACTTCAAATGAAATGGGTTATGAAAAAGTACTTAAGATGTTTAGCCTGAGCAAAGCATGTTGGCAATTTGGTTATGAGAATATATATAAAAATATATACAAATTAAAATATACAGATAAGAAACTAATTAAATGTGTAAATATCGATTTTATATTTTCAAATGAAATGGACCATGAAAAGTAATAAAGGTGTTTTATCCAGAGCAAAACACGGTGGTAATTTGGATATTGGAAGCGCTGTATTTCTTTTGTTTTAAATAAATTGGATAACTTTTACATAACTAAGAAGATCTTACAAAATTATGCATTTTTTATGCGTACAGAAAGACTCTAAAAGTCACTAATAACACTTTTAGCCCGCAGAAGAATAAGATTTTGGTAAACAACAGAAGAGTCATTCAAGTAATGAATCATTGTAATTGTAAAATATTCATAGAGGGAAAAAAATAATTCCATAAAAAAAAATTCCATATATAATAATATATGAAATATATATATATAATAATATATTTCAAATCTCAAAATTTTTGAAACAAACTTTTCTAATCAAATTATCACTGTGCTTCGCACGGTTCGATTTTAAGTAATTCGATAAATATGATATCACGATCAACTGTTAGTTTATATCACATAAGTGCATTTTCATGATGCAAGAAAATGATGTAATAACTATTAGCTATTAGCCCATAATTTTTATGACTGAATTTTATATTTTATATTTTAATGTTATCCTCCATGGGTAATAAACTTTTGTTGTCTGGCTTGGAAAAATCTGTCTGCATCCGTACAAATGATTCACATTCCTTACTCGAATGACTTCTCCGTTGTTTACAAATTTATGGATTAGAAGCGAATTTCACATGCTTATATCTTTTTGCATATTGAGATTAAGGAAAAAGTGTAAGCACAAAAAAAGTTCAGTTTTGAAAGATCTTTCTAATGATGTAACATTTATGCAGATTAATTTAAAGAATATACACAACATTTCTTTAAAAAAAAAATGGCTGCCAAATGTTTCTGTTTTGAAGCGATCTAGCCGGAATTGTTCCTGACACACGATGCTCATTATTATGTTTAAATATTATGTTACACATGATTATATATTACATTTTTATATGAGCAAGAATAATATGAACAGCTGTTGTTTGAAGAGTCCTGGCTGAGTTTCGAAGAAGGCGGGATCTAGCACAGGTTCGGACTGTTAAAGCGTCAGCGTCAGGGCTTGTACATCTAGAAAATGAAAGAGATTGTGTGAAAACAACAACTTGTGACTATATCTCAAAAAAAAAAGATGATTAGTTACGAAATAGATTGTGAGATTAGACATACATTCTGGGTCTTTCTTCAGTCTGTTCTCTCTCTCAGTCTTCTTTTAAATCTTATTTAAATCCTCAGTCGTCTTTTTAAATCTTTTTCCTTTCTCTATGTCGATGCTGTTTTTCTGGAGCTCGACGTTATCACGCAGCCCTTTTCACTATGTGCAAATGGGGAACAATGGAAGCCTGCTTTCCTGCATCCACAATTACGTTGGCAACCTTTGTTGCATTCACAAGACATGTGATGTAGTGTCGAGTCTGGTGCAGTGTTCAAAGTAATTGGAAATGGCGCGAGATCACTCCTTATTTTTTCCTACCTCTATTGTTCAGGTCTCTTTGTTGCTCGTCGAGCGTACTTTGACCGTGTAAACACTGCTACAACTGAAATGAAACTCTCATGAAAACATCACATGCTGAGTTCTGGCAGCCTTATATCAGCCGTGACTGATCGCCGTGAAGGAGAGAACTCGACTTACAGTCGGCAGCAAAATTTTTGAAGCGTTAGCAATAATTCGTATTTAAAAGATGTGCACATAATACTGTTTTGTTAAGTAAATATTTGTGGAGTCATGATCTTAGTCTTTATGAGGTTTATAAAAAAAAGTAAGTTGATGATAAAAATTAGCGACCAAACTTTAAAAAAAGAAAAAAAATATGAAAAATATGGATGTGTGTGCTTCAATAATTTTGCTGCTGACTGTAGAGCTTCTCTAATACAGGCTGGCGCGTCAGAAATTTTGTTGCTTATCTCGTAATTGTTGCCTATGACGTTGAAAGCGCACAAGTCATTATGAGACTATAAAATCATTAAAAATGGGTGATTTTTGGTTAGTTAATTGCTGTTATCACACGTTATATGGATTTAAAATGTTCAGATTGCCAAGAAATGAAAAAAGACGGGAGAAATATATCATTAATTTACAGCTAAAATTACTTTTTATTTGGGTTACCGGCAATATTTTACGAGATACTGTCAATGTGTATTTGCATTGTAAATACTTTAGGTGCCTGTATATTATGAATTGTTTAATTTTATGAATTTTCTTTCTTATTCAGTTACTACATAAATTATTTCAAGAATAGTTTACTTTATATGTAATAAATAGAAAAAAGTTAAATATTTATAATATATCATGAAATTTGTGTTTCAAAAATTAGCATTATATATATATATATATATATATATATATATATATATCGATATAAGAACTAGCATCTGATTTCAAAACTCTAATCCTGAATTCTAATACACATGTATACATATATTTCTCAGATTATTCACACACGCGCATATGGCAAACAGTGATTAATAAAATTATTTGAGATGTGTAATAATTTACTTCATACATTTATAGGCTTAACAACCTATCGAATTTTTCAATACAAATGATTTTTTATAGAAATATCGGCTTTATATTTTAATTAAAATTCCATGATTAAATATTTTCCGGAATGATTGGCAGCTCTCCATATATATATATATATATATATATATATATATATATATATATATATATATATATATACAGGGTGAGTTTGACATAATCTGCCAAACGAAAGGAGGTGATAGAACAGCCCATGGGGAGCATAAAACACCATAGAAACCCTGTCCTATCTCTAACCGTTTCCGAGTTATGGTAGATAGAAGAGAAATCTGTTTTTTTTCATCCCAAATTTGTGAGATTTCTGAAAGACTTACGCGCAAAATAAAAGCATATTTGGAAAGAACAGAAAAAATCCTATCGGGTTACACCATTTAAATCAGGACACCTTAATTTAACGCCGAGCTACAAGCGCTAAAACATTGGCGAAGTTTAAAATTGAGTTGTCGCCAAATTCTTTAACCGGTAATTCTGCAAACACCGTTCAAGCTACAATCGGTCAAATTTACCAAAAACTTCTCCATTCCAGAAGCTTTAGAATGAACCCACAATAAACCATATCGGCGTTCCGGTTCAGGAGAAATTTAGCCTTTGTTTGCAATACATCACTGAAAACGGCGTTCGTTAAAATTCGGCAAACGAAACGATGGTGAGTAAATGGAACGTAAGCAAATTCGTGACTATCTGCATATGGACTCTTAGTGATACACAGATATATTCCAACCTTCCTGCGCGCGCATCCCACTCGACGGTACAAAAGGCGAGCCAATCTGCAACAGCTCATTAGCTCGTCAGCATCTTTTATGTTTTATGCTGCTTCATGCTTTAGCATTTTCTAGACTTTGCCTGAGCTCGGCCGATTCTTTTCATGCTGCTGTCACATCTACTTGCTCTCTCTTAGTTCATACTTAGTATGTTTTCGTACATTGATACGAATTAACCAAGTTGGTTCTTATTTCGTTGCACTTTTTTTCTTCTACTTTTGTAAATTAATATTGAAATTTTGTCCCTTTTTGTTTACCCTTCTTACTTTTATTTTCAATTGAAGTCATCACAGGAATCAAATTGTCATACTTTCCAACCTGTAAAAAGATATGCCTAGTTTTACAAATGAAGAGTACGCAGATGTGCATTTTGTGTATGGATTTTGCGGTGGTAACTCTCAGACAGCCGAAGAAGAGTACTGTCTACGTTATCCACATCGTCGTGCGCCCAACTATTCTGTATTTGCCGCAATTCATCGAAGGATTAGGGAGAGTGGGTCTTTCGGTAGGGTGTACGAAAGGGGCCATGGTCGCCGCGCCGCCACCGCTGAGGAGTCCGTACTCGACCGAGTGGAGGAAAATCGAAATATGAATTCACGCATACTTGCGAGAGAAGGTGAAATCTCCCAAATTAAAGTGATGAATGTTTTGCTCAAAAACCGGTATCATCCATACCACTTCACACCTGTACAGGAATTACGCCGCTGAGATTTCCAAAAGCGGGCAACATTCTGCCGTTGGCTTTTACAGCCAGATATTGAGGAACACCATTTCCTTAGAACGATTCTGTGGACAGATGAGTCACTTTTGTTACGCATGTTAAATTTACATAACTGGCATCATTACGCTCAACAAAATCCATTTGTAACACGAAACTCATCGTTCCAGACGCGATTCAGCTAAAATGTTTGGCTGGGAGTGGTTGGCGATCGCTTGATAGGTCCACATGTCCAAGGTCATCTGACAAGCAATACATATTTGGAGTTTCTGGAACATCATCTTCCAGGATTACTTGATGTCATTCCTGTACCCCAATGAGCGGAAATCATTTTCCAACACGATGGGGCCCCTGACATTCTTCCAATGCCGTTCGGGACTTCTTGACTCAGCAGTATCCGCGATGGATTGGTCGTAATGGACCAATTTCTTGGCCACCTAGATCGCCAGTTCTCACTCCATTGGACCTCTATGTTTGGGGTTTCCTGAAGCAAGAAGTTTACCGCACAGAAGTTGCCAGTTTGCAAGATTTAAGAAGCCGGCTCGATGATGCAATAATAAAACTGAGGGACGAGCTTTCGCTAAGCGCTACTGTTAGTCCAAGCGGCTGCTGCAAAAAATTGACTTGAGAAGGTATGAAGCTAATTATTTTTCTATAGATAGAATTCATTGTTACAATGAAAATCTGATAGGGTTGCCTGGTCAAAGCCGTCAAGTTTATAAGAAACAACCTCACTTCCGGTCACAATTTAAACGATTTTCGGACCCCAAAAGGTATGAAGATGAAACCGGTGCTAAAATGTAGAGATTAATATGCTCTTTAAAATGGCATAGGGTTGCCTGGTCAAAACCGTCAAGTTTCAGAGGTTGCCTGGATAATAAGGGTCAAATTTAAGCGATTTTCGGACCCCAAAAGGTATGAAGATGAAACCGGTGCTAAAATGTAGAGATTAATATGCTCTTTAAAATGGCATAGGGTTGCCTGGTCAAAGCCGTCAATTTTCAGAGGTTGCCACGAACATAGGGGACGTATTTTACGATTTATTTACCCAAGTAAAAAATGATTTACCCAAATGTAAAGATGAAACCGGTGCTAAAATGTAGAGAATAATATGGTCTTTAAAATGGCATAGGGTTGCCTGGTCAAAACCGTCAAGACCCGGAGGTTGCCTCGAAAATAGGTCAAATCTGTCAAGGAAAGCAGTGAACCACAAAAAAATTGGCGAGTTTTGAAGATTTCTTAACGAAGTGTAAAAAAAATACGAATAGCATTAACAAATAAAATGAATAAGGATGAAATTATATGAATATTTGAAAGGTGTAGCTGGTTCCAGAATGTACAGCGTAGGAGTTATTTTAAAATGGCATATATTTGCCAGGTAAAATTCGTAAAGAAATAGCGGTCAGTCTCCAAAAAGCTAACGGATATTAAAGGTGTTTAACACAAAGTGAAACACACATGAAGACTATTTAAAAAAGGTTAAATACGAAATGATTAATATTTAAAAGATGAAATTGCGAGCTAAATGTAGAATATACAACACTTTTCAATTTGCTTACGATTGTGCTTCAAACCTGTCAAGGTAGAGCGGACAGCTTAGAAAAGGAAGCGAATTCCAGTATTCGTTTATTTTATTTGTTTAATGATATAAGAGATTTTAAAGTATAAAGAAAATTAAATTATTATGCGTGACCATTCTTTTTCTAATCTGTATAAAACTAATTTCAGCTCACGAGCTCGTTTTTTCCGCATTTTTCAATACTTAAAATATTCAAATTGTGTCAAAATATTGAGAAGATAAATTCCCTGAAGAAATGTATGCGGCTGCTTTGTAGAATTTTATACGAATATTTTGGTTTGTGCCGATTTTGTTATATTAAAAATTTGTCAATTTTAGAAAATTTTCTCAATAATTTTTTTTATATCGAATTAAAAATAATCAATAATGCCTTCTGAAAATTAATTATGGGTACAAATAAAGCGAAAAACATTTTAAAAAAATTGATAAATTTTTCGCGTTTCTTAATAATCATGAATTAATTTATGAAATTGAAATTTGTAAATCTTGCTGCAAATCTGAAATAAGAGGTTTTTTTTTTCATATTGTTTAATTATTTATTGTGTATACTAACACAATTTTTTATTATGAGTTTCTTGGGCATTATTATATTAATTTCTGTTAACTTTTGCGGGCGTATTTTCTTATCTGTATCGCATGCTTCATTTTTAATTTTTACTATTAATTCGTTGTTTTTATGGGAAATTTTAGAACAGTTTCATTACAGATTATTTATTTATTTTTTTTCTTTTTTTAAATACTTTTTATATTTTTTCTTCACATTCGATAAAAAACCCTTCAAAATTAGCTTTTTTATTTATTTATTTATTATTATTTTTTTTTTTTTTCGAGACAACCACTATTTCTCGAGATTTTTACCTGGCAACCCTATGATACTCTAAAGAGAATATTATTCTCTATATTTTATAAACGGTTTCATTTTTAAATATGTTAGGGTAAAAAGACCGCTAAAATTCGCCCTCACCACACACACACTTTTCGTGGCAACCTCTTTTCTTGGCAGTTTTGACCAGGCAACCCTATGCCATTTTAAAGACCATATTATTCTCTACATTTTAGCACCGGTTTCATCTTTACATTTGGGTAAATCATTTTTTACTTGGGTAAATAAATCGTAAAATACGTCCCATATGTTCGTGGCAACCTCTGAAAATTGACGGCTTTGACCAGGCAACCCTATGCCATTTTAAAGAGCATATTAATCTCTACATTTTAGCACCGGTTTCATCTTTACATTTGGGTAAATCATTTTTTACTTGGGTAAATAAATCGTAAAATACGTCCCCTATTTTCGTGGCAACCTCTGAAACTTGACGGCTTTGACCAGGCAACCCTATGCCATTTTAAAGAGCATATTAATCTCTACATTTTAGCACCGGTTTCATCTTCATACCTTTTGGGGTCCGAAAATCGCTTAAATTTGACCCCTATTATCCAGGCAACCTCTGAAACTTGACGGTTTTGACCAGGCAACCCTATGCCATTTTAAAGAGCATATTAATCTCTACATTTTAGCACCGGTTTCATCTTCATACCTTTTGGGGTCCGAAAATCGTTTAAATTGTGACCGGAAGTGAGGTTGTTTCTCTTAAACTTGACGGCTTTGACCAGGCAACCCTATCAGATTTTCATTGTAACAATGAATACTATCTATAGAAAAATAATTAGCTTCATACCTTCTCAAGTCAATTTTTTGCAGCCGCCGCTTGGACTATGTGGTTTCCGTTCGTAAGCGGGCAAGGCCATGTATCAGGTGTGGGGGTGACCAATTTCAGCAGCGTCACTAAATTTTACACATCCTTTTGAATGCATATGTGTTTTAATCATAAACGTGAGATACGTCTTTTTTTTTTTTTTTTTTTTTTTGCATATTTCTTTGTGAAAGACGTGAGAAACGTCATACTTCTTTTGTTTCCATTCCATTGTGTTTGTAAACTTAATACAACTGCTACTTTTCTTGTTTGCTTTTAAAACTTTCTTTTTTGCATCTGACAAAGCAGCGGGCTGAAGGCGGACATGAAATCAGGAACGACCATGGCACTCCGTGAGTCTCCTTCTCGACGAATGTCGAGTTCAGTGATGAATGTTTCTCAAACAAAAGGCTAAATTTCTCCTGAACTGGAACACCGATATGGTTTGTTGTAAGCTCATTCCAAACCTTGTGGAATGGAGAAGTTTTTGGTAAATTTTACCGATTGTAGCTTGAACGGTGTTTGCAGAATTGCCGGTTAAAGAATTTGGCGACAACTCGATTTTAAACTTCGCCAATGTTTTAGCGCTTGTAGCTCGCCGTCAAATTAAGGTATCCTGATGTAAATGGTGTCATCCGATAGGAGTTTTTCTGCTTTTTCCAAATATGCGCTTATTTTGCGTGTAAGTCTTTCAGGAAGCTTACAAATTTGGGTTTTTTCAGACGGGATGAAAAAAAACAGATTTTTCTTCTATCTATCATAACTCGAAAACGGTTAGAGATAGGACAGGGTTTCTATGGTGTTTTATGCTCCCCATGGGCTCTTCTATCACCTCTTTTCGTTTGGCAGATTATGTCAAACTAACCCTGTATATATGTATGCTAGCTGTTACCCGCGACTTCGTTCACGTGGAAATTTTGATGCGTATATTTGCTTTGATCATAATATGTAATGTAATGAAACCTTATCATTTTGGTGCTGTGCAAAACAGAGTCTGATAAAGTATACTAAAAAAAATTTGTAACTCATTGAAAGCCAAAATATAATGCCAAAATAAATAAATAAAAAGTTATCGCCAACATGGCGATAAAAATTTAAAATTCGTTCATAGGGATCCTGTACTAAAACAGTACTGCATTGCGGAAGAATAAAAACTGGGTCGTCAATTATGAATTTTATTTCGAAACCTTTCTTTGTATGATTTTAGTTCACTATTGCACAATATTAATCTGGTTCTAATAATAATTTGGTGACTGGTGAATTAAAATTTTAATTATGCGGTGAAATTCATATAATATTTATGAGTTTCAAATTTTTAAGTTTTTTTTTTTTTTTTTTTTTTTTTTTTTTACAAAGAAATGATTTTTTTTTTTTTTTTTTTCATCTCCCGGCGAATTGTTGAATAATATTTTAGTTCTTAAACAATTTTGGACAGCTTTGCCCGCTTCGCTGGCAAACTCTTTTCTATATAGCTTCATGAAAAAAAAAACACTATATTTAAAGGGGACTAATGTGCAAGTTGTACCTGACGGGACTAAAGTGAAAGTTGTACCTCAAGGGACTAATGTGAAAGTTGTACCTCACGGGACTAATGTGCAAGTTGCACCGAACGAACAAACTATTTCTTTCA
Organism: Salticus scenicus; assembly: GCA_963930645.1. Taxonomy (NCBI): domain Eukaryota; kingdom Metazoa; phylum Arthropoda; class Arachnida; order Araneae; family Salticidae; genus Salticus; species Salticus scenicus. The sequence goes on from OZ005657.1 coordinate 105,678,653, forward strand.
ACGAAAATGCCTACTAACCCTGAACGATAGGTCTAATATATCGTATCATATTATATATCGTATTTATCGTAATATAACTCAATACTTATTTCGCTTCCTTCTTCGACTCGTTTTAATACGCAATTTTTATATGCATGAGCAGCCACCGAAAAACAAAAACATTAAATCGTTAAATTCATTTTTTTACTTATTTTTATTTCATATTATTTCACGCGCGCTTTTTATTTCCTAATTCAAAATTATTAAAAAAAAACTTTTTCGATATCGCTTGTAACGATACTGATTATTATTAATTTTCTTTCCTTTTTCTTTCAATAATAATAATAATAAAAAAAAAAGATTTTGATGAAATTCTGGCAAAAGCAGAATTTAGTTTAGGACGGAGGACTATTAGTTTTTTTTTTTTTTTCTTTCTTTTTCCAAATTATAACATCGCTTTCAAATTATTCAATTATATTTTCGATAAATTTTAGATTTCGACAAATGTCCAACTATCGAAATCGACAACGCAAAAATCCCAGATTGAGACTAATAGGCCCTCAGTCCTAAAAAGAAAACTGAAATCAAACAAAAGCTCGCTTTGGATTCCCGCTGCCTTCGGCAGCGACTTGTTCGTCCTTGCAATCTCCGGTGCCTGTCCCTATTGCCTGTGACAATAGCTTACCCGTGGGCTTCCATTTGGGTGCTTATCATATATGACAGTTTCGATACGGACAGTATCGAAAAATTTAAAGTAGCTCTTTTATATCTGAATCCCAGTAACATATGAACAACATTATACGTGATGTACATAATATTTGCTCTCAAGTTATTTCCTATATTCATTTGATTTAATCGATCAACCATAGAATGACAACAACTTCAAGCCACATATATTACAATATGCTATGATCGGCTACTTCTATCGCATGAGACAATTATTATTATTATTATTATTATTATTATTATTTTGTGGTTATATATACTTCATGCTTAGTTAATAGTAGTTGTTATATAGAAAAATAAATAAATTGATAAATATGTAAACTTGATCATGGTACAGCCTTAATGTCCTTGGCGACTTTTGAATTTTTGTTGCCGTTTTAGACCAAAATATAATTTATGTGATTATTTTTCCTATACGCAAGCGAAGTGTGACGTCACTGACCGTCCGTGGATGCAAGAAAAGGATTTCCTATGTTAATCGCCCATTGCACTGTAAACGTAAATGTCTTAAATTCAGTTTAAAAAGTGTCTTAAATGGATGGTCATTTTTTAAGTGAAAAAAAATGTCTTACTTTTTAAGACACCTTTTTGCATCAGAAATTAAGATATTGCAAGTGTCTTAAAACGCCGCCATGTTTTAGGCTTAAAAACACCGCCATGTTAGGCTTAAAAATACTACCGTTTTTAATGCATTTTAATAAATATATAAATTAATAAATAAGCCGTGCGATTATATTTTTCTGTTTAAAATATATTTTAGAATTGTTTAGAGCATTAATGAAATATTTATATAAAAAAAGGAAAAAAAAAAAAAAAGTCACATTTTCCGGCGTTGGGATTCGAACGCATACTGTCTAACAATACCGAACCCTCGAGGCAAGCACCATCGGAGTGAAGCATTTAGCAATCACGCTACCGTCGAATACAGATATACGTGTTTTTATGATGTTATATAGATCAGTATTCGTGAAACTAATCGCAGTGTTATGTTTTATTTCTAATTTTTTGCAATAAAATTATTGATAGTATGGTATCTTGAACTTAATAAATATCATTATCTTAAATTTCATATTTAGAGGACCAGAATTTTTTAATAATGCATAACAAGTATGTGAAGGTTTCATCCCTCGATGATAACAATTTCTTTCCTTAAAGTGATATTTAAATAAAAACGAACTGTAATCATGAATACAGGAAAATTTGTAGCTTTGCATTTAGATGTAGGTGAATTTGTGAAAGAAAAATGTTTCTAAATGAATAATGATAAGAAGAAAGAAAGAAAAAAAAATATGCACAAATTATTAATGATTGTTCACTTATAAATTCGCTTTCTTCTCTACAAATTACTTCCTAGATCCGTCTTCACACTTTTTCTTTTAATATAAGAAAGCTTTAAAAACAAAGATTTATTTATTTATTTATTTATTTTTATGTATTTTTTTTATTTTTTTATTTTTTTTGTTTATTTTTTTTATTTATTTATTTTTTATTTATTTATTTATTTATTTATTTATTTTTATTTTTATTTTTTTTTTTTTGGGGGGGGGGGACAAAATAAGCTTTGTGTCTAAATATGTTGTTTATGAATTGTGTTAAAGATACTAGCATGCAAATATCATTCACATCCCTAGAGTATTATTCCATAAAAATATAATTTCATAAAGCTACCATAATTTAAGTAGTTTAACTGCTTATTATATAAAATGATAATATATTTATTGATTGTGGAAAGAAGTAGGATAAGCATACTTTCTTAAAGTAGATTCTATATGAAAAAATTTCTAAGTAATGTAAGTGTCTGAATTTATAAAGTGTCTGAAAATTCAAACGCGTTTTGCTGTCTGAAAATACGCGTACTTACGTGTTTCAGACATTTTTGTGTCTGAATTGATATTTCAGACATATTTCTGTCTTAAATTAAAATATCTATAACGTCTAAGGTACATTTTAAGACATTTGCGTGTCTTAAACGCCGTTTCAGTTGTTTTTATGTCTTACTTTAAGACCCTTATATTTGCAGTGTGGATTTTTGTAAAAAATTATTAAAAATCGAGGAAAATTGTTTCCCGATTTTAATCCCCATATTTGGGTAATATCTGTATTAGTTATCATGTGCATGTGTTAGATTGAGTTATTTTGCTGTCAAATTGACAAAATTTTAATTTTAAATTTCAAAACTCTGTCGTTGTTGGCGCTTATTGTATTTGGTGATTAAAAACGTAATACGAAATTATGCATGCCAGATGTATATTTTCATAATATGCATTGTACGATATATTGTTTCATATTATTCATTACTCTCTTAATATAAGTTGTTAAAATATCCATGATTTTTGAAAGGAATTAAATTATGTTCGTCAAATAATTTGGCGATATTTTTTTTTTTCTGCCAAGGATGACCGATATCAAATCTATTCCGCTGCAACATATTAGTATCTTATATCAGATACTTTATTTAGACATTTGAAAACAAATTTGACTTCAAATTGTGATAGAATATTTATCATTTTCCTTTTAATTTGTATATTAGTTGGATATTTATTGTGTTAATACCATCCTTTGAAATGAAATGTTTGTGCTTTCAATCGAATATGCAAGTTTGCCATTTTTTTTTTTTTTTTCTAGAGTTTTGAAATTAAAAATTCAAATTTTGTCAATTTTACAACAAAAATAACTTAATCTAACGCATGGACATAATAACTAATACATATCTATACCTAATATGGGGATTAAAATCGGAAAATAATTTTCCTCAAATTTTAATAATTTTTTACAAAAAATCCAATGGGCGTTTAACATAGGAAAATTTTTTCTTGCATCCACAAACGGCCAGTGAGGTCATCACTTCCCTTGCGTATTTCTTTCTATCTTTTGCTTGGCGAAAAATGTCCGATCTACTTCAGCATCAAAATTAAAGAAATTGTCCAGAATTATCAATAAGAAAATACGTTTAATATAATGCTGATTTAGCTTTTATGCCAAGCGTGTTTCATCCGCCGTACTTAAAAAAAAAAAAAAAAAAAAAAATCTGAAGTTGAGTTATATAAAAAAATGCTATGAAATAAAATTAAAAAGAAATATGTTAGATTTGTAATATTACTATTTAATTTTATTTTAAAATTATAAAGTGTCATTTTCTCATCGACCAATTTATTATTTAGTAATTTTTTTAATTTTCGCGTGAAAGCATACTTCATTTTATGTTGAAAACAATAAATAAATAAATAAATACAAATATCTCGTAAACTATTTTTGGCAACAATTAAAAATTTCAATGGCTTATATTAAGTCAATAACCAGTTTATTATTTTCATATTTTAATTAATTTAAAAAAATCTAATCAAATTCCCGGTATAAATAGTAGCCTATGTTCTATTCCAGACTATTCTACATCTTTGTACCAAATTTCATCCAGATCCGTTTAGCCGTTGTGGCGTGATTGAGTAACAAACATCCATCCATCCAAACTTTCGCATTTATATATTAGTATAGATTTAAATGATAATTTATACACAACCAAAAGAAAAACAATTATTTTCTATATTTTAGAATGATGTGTTAAGGACATTTAAAAATTTTTAATAATTTTGTTATAATTCGTAATCAATAATCGCAATTAAGAAATTATAAGGATAAATTTTTTAATGACTTTTTCTAGCACTCGTAGTCATAGCACTTTTTAATTAATTTTTTCTTTACTGTTAGTCCGGTCAATCTAGACATTCGGTGATACGTAAAGTTACAACAAGCTGATAATCAGTAAAATTGTTCAAAATATAATTATAAATAAAATTTTGAAATTCCCCACCATTCCGGTGTATGGAAAAAATTTTACTTAAAGTCAAAGGTAAAAAAAAAATGAGTTTTTCGCGATTTTCAGCAAAATGGTAAGTTTTATCATAAAAATACCTCAGACAAAAATTGTAGATCATAAAATTACCTACAAAAAATGTATCAATACTTTTTTTCCTACGAGCCACCGTTTCTGAGATATTACGATCCAAAAAGTTGTAAAAGTTGTAATCGTCATAATATGCACACGTTTCCACGCCACCTATGAGGTAGTGTACTTAGCGCGTTTTTTTAACGTGGTTTCCCCAGTAGGCCTATTCTACGAGTCAATTATGATCCTGTTTAATTTGTAACTATTGCAAAATAACGGAAATTAGCAAAGATTGTAATAAATAAAAGCGATGCCAATTAAAAAAAAGTAATGAAGCTTATTCGTCTGATTCAAATTCTTCTTGTTCTTCTTCTTTTTCTTCTTCCTCCTCTTCTTCATCTTCATTTTGAGAGCAAGTAAATTGCGTTAATAGCGACGTATCGCATGTCATCTCGTTAGAATCAAACGAATCCTCCACTGTTGGTGATTCAACATTAGACCACGACCGGCCTTGACAATTTGTACATGCCAGAGAACAAAGCAGTCCAACTTTTTTCCAACCACATTTAGCGCTGCATCCCTTTTTGCAGTTGCAAAAAATTGTGTTCAGCAGTTTTTCCGGCGCAGGTGGGAGTAAAGTTTGAACTGGTTCTAATGTATTGTTGACAAGCTTCCAACCCCACTTTGTAGGGTCTAGCTGATAACCAAGCCACACTTGAACTTGATAATATACCCGAAAAAGATGTTGATGAGCAGCATCTGAGGTTGGAGGAAGACAAACTAATTGAACTAGTTTTTTATTTTTAGTATTTTTAACGAAACATGCATATCGATACTTATCTAAGCAGGTAGTTTTTTTAGAAGCTCCGTACATAGAAAGAAGAAAGCGAATGCCGTTGGTGATGACTTCTTGTTGAGTTGAATTGCAGTTTTTAAAAACTTGAGCACATTGAACTAAATCTTGTTTTTCAAACATTTTGAAAACTGTTGTTTTACCTCTCCTGTAAAATGCAGATGTCGTATCACAGTCGTGTAAAAATAGTACATGATTTTGACTCTTTGCAAAAGTAGATAAGCTTTTTGAAGACTATATTTCCGATTGATGTTGAGCTTTTCCTAGTTTTAAGAAGAAAATAGTTTTTGCAGTTGGAGTTCGAGCAGTGAATAATACGAGTAAGTCTACATCTTCACCAACAACAACAGTTATATTTGTCACATTGAATTGCTCTATTGCTGTTTCAATAATCAGTATATCAGCATCATTATTAGCTTGTTTTACCAATATATTTTCAGCAGTAAACTTTTCTTTCAACATTGAAATGAACCGAGATTGTTGTGAGTATTTGTAAGAAATTTCTGTTGACTGGTTGGAACTGTCATGAATTCATCAAATAAAATATCAGAAGATGAAGATGTTGCTAAAGTTCGACGACGTTGTTCTGCAGCTTTGATATTTCTCGTGTAATCATTGTAGCCATCAAATACGACAGTAACTCTGGAACCAAAATCTCGACGTACATACTGAACGTATTTATCTAAGATTACGTTGAATGTTTCTTCGCTATCCCACACAACGTGATGTAGTAAATATCCTCCGTCAATGATGTATGTCGCATTAGTGCTGTTAATATCAATATTTGTCTCGAGGTTACACTGGTGTATAAATGAAGGGACTGGGTTTAATTTTACTTGATATTCTTATAGTTATAACTTATTTATATTTTATGTTTTAAGTGTAAGTTACAATGACCGATAGAAAAATAGTTTAACATATATTAAAACTCTAGAGATGTATATACGTGGCGTACTCATGCATATTATGACCATTACAACTTTTTGGATCGTAATATCTCAGAAACGGTGGCTCGTAGGAAAAAAAGTATTGATACATTTTTTGTAGATAGTTTTATGATCTACAGTTTTTGTCTGAGGTATTTTTATGATAAAACTTACCGTTTTGCTGAAAATCGCGAAAAACTCATTTTTTTTACCTTTGACCTTGAGTAAAATTTTTTCCATGCACCGGAATGGTGGGGAATTTCAAAATTTTATTTATAATTATTTTTTGAACAATTTTACTGATTATCAGCTTGTTGTAACTTTACGTATCTTCACTCTTATTTTTTGGTCTAATTTGACCGGACTATGTGTTCGTTCCTCATTTAGTTATATTTTTCTTAATGCCGACTTGCTGAAGTCGTTATCTTATTTCTGTTATTTTATTTTCTAGCGTCAACAAACATCTGGGCTGCAATGGCGAAAGAGGTTTGTTATAAATGGAAAAATCATTCTGATTCTTTGCTGCAACGTTTAAAACATTTTTTATCAACTGAGACAATGGCCGATGTCACACTAATTTGTGAAGGTCAGGCTTTGAAAGCCCACAAAATAATTCTTTCTGCATGCAGTAGCTATTTTGAAAAAATATTTTTAGAAAATCCTCATAAGCACCCTACTGTGATACTTACAAATATGAATATCGAAAATTTGAAACTTATTATACAATTTATGTATTATGGTGAAGTTATTGTTACTGAGGATCAGAAATCAGCCTTTATGAACACTGCTGAAACTTTAAAATTAAGAGGAATTGCTCTGGTTGTGCAAGAATCTAAAGATGAGTGCTCGCATCGGTCAGCTTCTGCGGCAAGCTCCCATTCTCAAAAACAGAAAAAAGGCAGGAAGTGCACAATGTGTGACAAAAGCGATGAGAGGCTTTCTAATCCATTTATGTATATGAACACTGGTGAAACTTCAAAGATGAGAGGAATTTCTCTAGAAACAGAACAGTCTGATGATGAGGTCTTTCATCGGTCAGTTTCAGAAATAAGCTCCCGTCCTCGAAAACGGAAAAGAAGCAGGATGTATGATGAAAACGATGATGAGCTTTTAAATTCAGTAAAATTTTTCGATTACAATACTAAAGTACTATCTTGGGATAGTAATGATTTTCCTCCAGTTCCTCCAAACTCGCCTTTGATATCAGTTGGTACAGATTCATTTCCTAAATCGCAGCAGGAACAATCTACGGTTGAGCAAGAGGACACTTGTCCAATTAATTCAGAAATTTTAGATTTGTCTATGTCTTCTGTAACATTCAGGCAAACTTTATCTGTAGATGATGCACCAAAACATTCAAGCTCAGTATATCCAAAGTCTCAAAGAACAGCCCAAAGAAGTACACATGCAAATGATCAACCCCAAAATCCATCTGATATTAACACAGAGGTTTTAAACTTGTCTATGGCTCCCGTAGCAGATCCCTCCGTAAACCTCGAATGTCAGGGTCCATCACATTGTAAACACCTATTCATCATATTTGAGTCTATGAATTGTTGAAATATATGAACTATTTCGAAACTATATTTAGAACTATTTTGTAACTATTTTCAATTACTATTATTGTTTTATATACAAGGGAAGATTGTCAATAGTGATTTAATAATCGCTAAATGACCTATACTTTAATTGAAAATAAGAGGGTAAAATTTTAAAACCCGAATAAACTACTACGTCAGAAACGCCAAAGAAAAATATTTGAGATGCTGACTCAAATGCTCACTCAATGATTTGCATCTCTAATATTTTTCTTTGGCGTTTCTGACGTAGTAGTTTATTCAGGTTTTAATATTCCAACGCCAAGTCTCCTGTTATTATAGGGTAAAATTTTATCAATTTCAATTGTTAGATAGTTCTTTATTTGTTAATATTCTAAAACAAGTAATATATTCTGTATATTAAAAATATTAGGCGCATAATTTAATTTCAGTGAAGCATGAAGTAAAATTTTTGTGTTTTGTTTTAGTTACAACACTGAATCCTAAGTAAAAAAAAAGTAGTAAAATACTTCGTATTTTTTCTTAAAAATTATTCTAATTTTTTATGATTTATTTATTTAATAAAAACCTGAAATGTTCGAATGTTAATAGTAGTATCAAAATACAAAAACTGTTGTCTTTTAAAATCGATTTTTTTCGTCTTCTGTTTTTTTCTTTTTTTTTTTTTTTTTTTTACAGTTTAGAATATAGCTTAATCTTTTGCTAAAAAATATTTAAAAAGAAGTGCTTTTATATTGTTATTATTATTATTATTATTATTATGGTTTAATTTTCAACGGGGAAAGGGGGGATCGTAGTTTTTGTTGTAAATAAACATTTTTGCTTTATTTAAAGATTCAAATTCTAGAAATAATTTAGTCGTAATCATTATTGATAAAGGCAACTATTCGAAAATAATTATGTTAAAAAAAAAAAAAAAAAACAGGAGATTTGCGACCTATGAAAATTTAAATTATTTTTTGCTTAAACTATGACGCTTTAATAAATTTGGCTAAAAGTTTCGTGAATAAATTATTATTTGATATTAAAATCAGAATGAATAAACGTTTGAAACAAATAATTATTATGAAATAAAACTGAAATTATTTTTATTCGTATAAAATAGAGAAAATAAATATTTTGAAATTCTGTTGAATGTATACATGTCCATTCCGAATTTTCGTCAACCAAAAATTTTTGTAAGATTTTATAAGCTTTCGTAGCAATCTTACATGATTTAATAAGATGAAAATTTCTATAAAAAAATACGTGTGTCCAAAAATTAAAGCGGTTGTCAGCTATGTATGTCACATCAAACAAAGACCTTAGAAAAAGGGTTCTTTTATTCATTTGAATTTGCTTATATAAATTTAGCCAAAAGTTTCGTGAATATTGTTTAATATTAAAATCAGAATGAATAAACGTTTGAAATAAATATTTATTGTAAAACAAAATTTAATTTTTTTTTTATTCGTATGAAATATAGAAAATAAATATTTTGAAATTTTTCGAATGTATACATGTCTATAGCTGGCAACTGCCAACCATTTCGATTTTTTACTAACCGAAAAATGTTATAAGATTTAAGCTTTTATATAGCAGTTTTCCCTTGATTAAATAAGATGAAAATTTCTGTGGAAAATACTGGTATAAAAAAAATTAGAGCGGTTGACAGCTATGCATGTCACATCAAAGAAAAGTCTCAGAAAAATGATTCTTTATCCATTTTAATTTGCTGATATCAATATTGTAAAATTTTCTTGACTGAAATTTTACTTTGTACCTGGCAAGAAATAAATCCTTTATAAAATGTATAATTTTTATTATTATAATTGAAATGGGTGATTCTCTACAAACAGGCCATTTTTATACTAGTATAATGAAAGAAAAAAAATCATCTCAGAAATTTCAAATTTTTGTAGCAAGATACTAGAAAAGGTACTTAGCAATAATAATAATGTTAAACAGCTGTCATAATTAATATTAAAAAATAATGTAAATGACAACATAAATTTTGGATCTCTAAATTATTTGACAATTTTTATTTCTTTTTTCCCTATATTTTCAGAACTTTTCTTTCATTATTTTCTGTAGCAAAGCTACAAAATTTTGCTATTTTTTAACAGAATTTTTTTACAGTGTATATATGTGATAATTTTAGTATTACTATATTTAGTAGTAGTAAACGTAATTGATATTTTTTTAATTAAATAAGGCAAAAGTTACCGTTTGTAAAAGGTTTATTTAAGGATGTCGACTATGGCAGACATGAAATATCATAGCTGCCAACTAGTACAGTTTTTTGCTACCGGAAATGTTTAATAAAAAATTTAAATAAGTTTTTTTGCATTTTTCTGTGATTGAAGATGATGAAGTTTTTGCAAAGAAATAGTGGCGTTAAAAAACCGCACAAGTTGGCACTTATGAAATGTTATATATATATATATATATATGTTTCACTGTTCTAATATTTAATCAAAAGAAAAAAAAATAATTGATTGTTTATTTAAAAAAAAAAAAAAAAAAAATGTGTTTTGAGATAATTGTTAATAAATCGTATGAATTAAACGAGCTATGATGAACGAGCTAAATGAGCTTAAACGAGCTAATGATCGTCCAGTGGGCATATTATTACAAAATAAGAAAACTTTATAACTTTATCTTGAGAGATAAAACATTATTTAGATAATTTCTCTTAATTTTTCTTATAAATGATATACAATGTTGTAAACACTTTTTTTCATGTAAATTTTATAACATTTTTAAAACTTTGTAACAGGTAGAGGTATTTTGTAATAAAATTGTGTTGTATTGAATATGAGATGCATATTATTATTTTTTTAAATACTTCGTTAATAGACTAAAAATGTTGCTCTACTTTATCTCAAAATTGCCTGACTGTATGATGTGTTCTTAACTAGAATTTTCAGAGAGAAAAAAAAAAAAAATATTATTAACTTGAAAGATAAATAAGTTTTAACTACTCTTTACACTTTTCTTCACAAAAATAGTCAACAAAAGCACAATAGATTAAACAATACTTTTTTAAAGATTTATTATTATTATTATTATTTTAAAGCCTTAACTAAAGGGTCATTCCATGGCGGATGAATGTAACATATTCAATAATAATAATAATAACAATAAGGGGATTATATTATTTATAATCAATCACATTAAAAACTGCAGCTTTTATGTATTTTCTTTCTTATAATAGTAAAATATGTTCCAAAATCATAAAAAGTACTTTGAGTGTTAAATTGTGAATTAATATCTAATTTATTTTGCCAAAATAAAGGTTTGTGAGAAACGTAAAATAAGGTTTAAAAAGTTTTATGCTTGTCATAAACCTCTATTTCGGTGATTATAAATAAAATAATTCCCTTAATTTATTAACATGAGCTGAAATCAACAAAAAAGACAATATAATAAAATAACGGCACTTATAAATTTTTAGTGTACGTTTTGTTTTCTGCCACCTTTTTCAAAAAGTTCTTGAAATTCATTCATAAAATTAAAAATACAAGTTTATTCTTACAAATTGGTGTTGTCCCTATCCCCATCGACTGAACGCATTTATGCCAGCAATATCCAATTCTCAAAGCATTTGTGGTACTCGATTTTGGGTATGTCCATAAGAGTTTTCTTCGATTTTTGTATTGTTTCCTCTCGACACGCGTTCCCTGAAACGATTTTTTGAGTTGATCAAATAGAAGAAAGTCGCAGGGAGTTAAATTTGATGAATTTGATGGCTGCGGAATGGTATTCGTTACGTTTTTAGTGAGAAACTCGTGGATAATGATAGCATTGTGTGAAGGTGCATTGTCACAGTGCAAAATCCACGAGTTGTTTTCCCAGAGATCCTTTCTTTTTAGTCAATTGCTTCACGCAAACCATTCATAACGTACAAATAATACTCCTTGTTAACTGTTTGACTTTCTGGCAGAAATTCTACTTTTTCGACTGAAAATGACGTGGGTTTTTTTTTTTTCGGCCTTGACTCATTGGGAGTTCGCCCCTCGCTCGCCTGATGTCTGAATTTCGTGTCATACCCATAAATCCACGTTTCATCGTCAGTAATGATGCATTTGATGAATGTTGGGTCGGATTCAGCCTTGGAAATCAGGTCTTTGACGATATCGACGTGGTCCTTTTTTTACGAGAAATTCAGATCTTTCGGCACAAACTTTGCTGCAACACGGTGCAAACCTAAATCATTAACTATAATGTCTTGAACGAATTCATAAGAAATGTTCTAATTACCAACCAATCCTCTGATTACTGCGTTCATCATCTTCGATGGACTCACGATCAAGTGTAAAGCATTCGTGATACTGGTTATCTTCTGTTTTTTTAGAGCATCATTTCCGAAACACGTTTCCAACATTTCGAAGGTCTTTGCACCATTGAATCTATTTTTAACGCAAAATTTAAATGCATACTCGTTGTTGCAAATTTAACTCCGTTGTAAAAATCGAAACATGCACACACACACACATACACACACACACACACAAAAAAAAAAAAAAAAAAAAAAAAAAAAAACAGATATACTCAACACTGCGTCATTTTCACAAATGTAAAACTAGAATGATGCAATTTGGAGGGAATATTGCTGACAGGTCTGGCAACTAACATAAAAAAAAAAGGAGAAGGAGAAAAAGAAAACGTCATTCGGTGGTGATTCCGAGAACTTTTTGATCAAGGTGGTATTAAATATTAATGCTGCTATGAAAGGTATTTCAATGAGCTCTAAAACAACATTGTTAAAAAAATATCGTGTTAATTACAGAAATTTCTGATATCAAAGCTACTAGAAAATATCCAATTGCTATGAAAATTTCGTAGGCAGGAAATTTCTGTAGAAGAAAATACAAAAAATATTCATGCACAACAGGCATTTTCCGTTGGGTACACTGTAAATAAATAAATAAAAAACAATTCCTAATGTTAGATAAAATTCCTCTATTTCAACCAGCTAAGATCAAACCAAGATAGATCGCATAGTAGACGAGAAGATTAACTCTCTGCCACGGTTGGTTGGTTGGTTGGTTTGTGTCTTTTTATAGTGCAAGGTCCTAAAAAGGTCATACTGCGCCAAACAGAACTCTCTGCCTCGGAACCACATTTATGCAATTACTTAACACTTTCCTATCTTGCTTTAACACCGAATTCTTCATATGTAAAACAGAAAAAATATCTAACCACCAGAAAAAATATCTATCAAATTTTTACAGATTTGATCTGGTTAAAGAAAGATGTGTCTTCTGACAGACTGAGGTGTAATTTTACACTAAATATCTATTGTTTTAAAAAGTAGAACTTTTCAAAAATGAAGTAACAGACTTCTTTCTTTCTTTTTTTTTTAACAGAATTGTTTCACAGTGCAAACCTTTATATAAATTGTTGTACAACAATTTATATATAGGTTATACGTTATCATACTTGCCAAAATACTAATTAACACTTTCGCGACCGCTGACGTAGATTCACGTCATTTGAAAATCGGTAACTCCGCCAGTGAACGTTTCTTTGGGGATTTGTATGCTACTTATTTCTTAAGAATATACTCAATATTCAAATTTATACAATCAAATATAATATGGATACAAATATTTTGATTAGGAAGAATATAATTATAATATATATACATTTGTAATATAAATATGAATATAGGAAATTTTGTTCTAAAATTTTGTAACTTGAGAGAATTACGCCCACTGACGGCCCTTACAGTCAAAAAGACAAAAACATGCGGTCGCGAAAGAAAGTGTTAATATTCCTTAGTATTGCTAGCTCCACCTTCTTTTTCACACCAGTATCTTTTCAGAGTATTTTTCTTCTTATTTAATCATAATTGCATTTGGAGAATATTACTCTAAAAATTTACTGGTGTGATAAAAAGGGCGGGACTAACAACACTACGGAATATCCCCACTAAAAATAATCTCAAGTTATTCTGCAGGTATTTTTAGAGAAAATCTACAGAATATCTTAAGTTATTTGGCCCATTCTTAAGAAAGTTTACAAAATTTCTTTAAAATGTGTTTAAAATTTCTTAAGTTATTTTATAGAAAAATATAAATCTTTAAAATATTTTTAAATACTTGAAGAAAATCTTAAGAAAATACTATTTTCTCAAGAATATCTTCGGATTATTTTTAGTGGGGATTAATTAGGATGTTGGCAAGTATGACATTATTTATAATATATTAAATATATTATTATTTGAAACACATACATACGTGTTTCAAAAAGAAATTATATTTTCAGACACTAAATATTAAACAAAATAGAGGCTTTTATAAAATAATAATAATAAAATAAAATAAAATAGTAATAGGGTAATTAAAAAAATTTTGCTCACACAGCATTTGAAAAATTTTAAATTTAAAAATCATCGAAACTTTGTTATCTTAGGGTAGAGGCTTGAAGATAGCTCTTTCTTAGGATACAAATAATAGTTGAGCTTAATTATTAAGGTATTTCTATAAACTAAATGTTAATAACTTTGCTTTGAACAAATCTTAATAAAATTGAAATATATTATTCATATGCACAAAAGAATGCTTTCTACAGAATGTAGTATGATTAGCATTTGATTTACAGGGCCATGCAAAAATATTGATTTACTTTGAGGGTTTTTATCGAAAATTGCCTTTTCGTTTATATTAAGTGATTTACCTCTTTTTAACATTTTTAAATGTGAATATGATTTCAGTTTGTATATCTGTCCGACTGTCCATCAGTCTATCTGTCCGTCTACCCGCCTCCAGAATCCGTAATTATTTTCAGAATTTTTTAAAAAATATGTATGTTATTCAAATTCACTATGGAATGTTCTCTATTTTGAATGGCATTAAAAGGTCCTGTCTAACTGGTTTCTGTACAGGGACACCCCAAAAAATGCCAATGCATTGCATTTTAGGACAGACATTTTTATAAATTATATTTAAAGAACTTTCTATTGTAAAAATCATAAAGAAATTGACTTTTATTGTTAATATGCTAAAATAATGTTTTGTATAGAATATGATTTTGTTGACTTTCAGATTTATAGGGTACACTAAAATATTCAGATTTATTAAGGGCTGCAATTAGAATATAAGGGCTACGTTTTCTTTTGTATTAAGGATTTTCAACACTTTCTAACGATACTTAAGAAGGATTAAGAATTCAGTTGGTCTATCTATATGCCTTTCAGAACTACTGTCTGTCAGTTATGTGATTACGCAGGCAAAGAGCATTCAAAGTTATACGATACAACAGTTACTTGCATTTAGAAAGTGTTAATAATCAATGCGTATCGCATGATTTTTCGTTCTTTTTTTTTTTTTTTTTTTTTTTTTTTAATAATAATCAATGAAAATATAACTTGTTAGTTTTAATGTATAAGCAGTTAATTCCATTGCTACATATTAAAAACAAAACATTTTAACTGATAATTACTTACAAAAATTAAGATATCACTCACTCATTAATAATCTTCAAAAGACAAAACAGCATTTAAATTACATATATAATGCAGATATATAATTTAACAATCACCTATTTAACTTTTTTATTGAAGCCTAATTTGTTACTTATGTTTTTAGAAAGTATAAAATTAAATTTCCTAAATATTAAATTAAACACAATTTCCTCATGAGTATTATCCACAGTGAAGTAACACTCATGACAAAATTACAGTTCATTATTTTTTCCCATAAAAATATTCAATACAGATGTAATCTTTTAGTCTTAATAAATAAGTATTTTATGCCACTATTACACACTAAAAGCAATAATATTTCCTTTGATAATTATTCATAAAAAATAAGACGACACTCATGACGATGAATAAAAACACTTACCTTTCTCTGTATTTTGCTTGCCAATATTTCTTTAAAAATTTATCGAAAAACTACAACATCACATGCTCAGTGTTCTATAAGGTGAATACATAAACACAAGCAGAATGAACTTCTACTGGGTGATGTCACATTTTGTAAATAAACAAAGTTAAAAAAAATAATTACAAGATAAAAAAAAAAACTTTTTATATACCATGTTTTTAATTTTCCGTGGAATGATATAAAAGCTACGGAAGGCAGCGGTAACCCGGATCAATTGGCTAAAAGTATTAATAAAATTCATTGCTATCGTGTTTTGAGCTATTATAAATGTTTCAAATGGCTAGCTAGCCGGGAAGTTAGTTAAAAATCGATTGCAAGCTTTGTAATGGTAACGCTGCCGAAGGCAGCAGGATCCCGAAACAGTTGGTTAAAAATATTTTAAAAATGCATTTTCACCGTATTCTGAACTATTCTGAAAGTTTGAAATTTCTAGCTAGTCGGGAAGATAGTTAAATAAATTTTCTATTGAATCACATAAACGCTGCCGAAGGCAGTAGGGACATGAAACAGTTGACTAAAAGTATTAAAAAATTGTATTGTTACTTTGTTCTGAGCTATCCTGAAAGTTTCAAATGTCTAGCTAGTCGGGAAGTTAGTGAAAAATCGATTGCAAGCATTGTACTGGTAACGCTGCCGAAGGTAGCAGGAACCCGAAACAGTTGGATAAAAGTATTTAAAAAATGCATTTTCACCGTGTTCTGAACTATTCTGAAAGTTTCAAATGTCTAGCTTGTCGGGAAGTTAGTTAAATAAATTTTCTGTCGAATCATATAAACTCTGCCGAAAGCAGTAGGGACCTGAAACAGTTGACTAAAAGTTTTAAAAAAATGTATTGTCACCGTGTTCTGAGCTATCCAGTTTCAAAAGTCTAGTTAGTCGGGAAGTTAGTTGAAAGATCGGTTATAAGCTTTGTACTGGTAACGGTGCCGATGGCAACAGGAACCCGAAACAGTTGGCTAAAAGTATTAAAAAAAATGCATTTTCACCGTGTTCTGAACTATTCTGAAAGTTTAAAATGTGTAGCTAGTAGGGAAGTTAGTTAAATAAATTTTCTATCGAATCATATAAACGCTGCCGAAGGCAGTAGGAACCTTAAACAGTTGACTAAAAGTATTAAAAAAAATGTATTGTCACCGTGTTCTGATCTGTCCTGAAAGTTTCAAATGTGTAGCTAGTCGGGAAGTTAGTTAAAAACCGATTGCAAGATTTGTACTGGACAAACAAACAAGAATCGAAGTTAATAAAAAACATGGTAAACATGGTAAAAAAAAAGAAAAAAAAAAGTAGCATTCATGATGCTTACAGCTTAAGGACTGACCTATTCAGTTTAATATTTATACTTAAAAAAAATACCCCCCCCTACCCCACCCTTTTTTTTTTTGGTTGTATGTTAAATAATTTGTGGCAAAATATCTAACTATTATCTCTTTATGAATAATTTAAATTACTTTTTTTTTTTTTTTTATAAAAAGCTTGTTTTTTAAAAAGATGAACTGTGGACAGCAGAAAATCTTACTTTTCCTGTTTCTTATTTATTTATTTCTTATTTTTTTTTTTTTCAAATGATATGAACCTAGAAATGGTTAATTTTTTTAAACATCATGTTAGAAATACTCTCATAAATAAGAGTGCTAAATGACTTTTTGTTTCATTTAATATTAAAATAATTAAAAGCCTCAGAATAGCATGGACAGTGAATTGGCAATATTTTGAAAATGACCTAATAATTGAAAATAAAAAGTACATTGCCTTAAAAGAAAAAAGCTATAATACTCAAAAAAGGAGAAAAAGCTCTTTTTTTTTTTTTTTTTTTTAATCATAATAATATTTCAAATATTTTCTGCAATGCATTTATGCTCCTTTACACTTCTGAAATAAGGACAGAAGTTTTCAACGAAAATGCTTGACACATATTAACATTATATTTTATTTTATTACATACATTCGTAGTCATATAAGATTATTAAAAAGCAATTTAAACTTTATTAACTTTTACTAACTTATCTAAATTGAAAGATAAAAATTACTACAGTAGAGCCTCGCTTAACCGAGGGGAGTACCACGGATAATCGAAAACTCGGATAACACGGACTCTGTCGTAAATCGGAGCGAGAACATACGGCAAAGTTTAAAATTAATGAAAACGTAGTCAATGAAGTAAAGCAATTCACATATTACATATTTTAAAGTAGTCAGTTAAAAATGCAATACAATACTCAGAGTTTCCCCCAGACAGTTGCAAGAGAGCGCTGCGCTCTGCCTCCCCTTATGTTGGAAAAATAACACAGCACCCTTCTTGCCCTTAATACCAAAAAAAAAAAAAAAAAAAAAGCACCCTTCATATCTTTTATCTAAAAAAAAAAATTGCACTCTTATTGCATTCTAGTATCAAAACACAAATTTAGGAGAAAACAACCTATAAACTAGAATAATTATATACTAAAGATAAAATATACATACATTATACATACATACATATATATATATATATATATATATACAGGGTGAGTTTGACATAATCTGCCAAACGAAAGGAGGTGATAGAACAGCCCATGGGGAGCATAAGACACTATAAAAGCCCTGTCCTATCTCTAACCGTTTGCGAATTATGGTAGATAGAAGAAAAATCTGTTTTTTTTTCATCCCGTCTGAAAAAACCCAAATTTGTGAGCTTTCTGAAAGACTTACATGCAAAATAAGCCCATATTTGGAAAGAGCAGAAAAACTCCTATCGGGTGATACCATTTACATCAGAATACCTCAATTTGACAACGAGCTACAAGCGCTAAAACATTGGCAATGTTTAAAATCGAGTTGTCGCCAAATTCTTTAACCAGCAATTCTGCAAACACCGTTCAAGCTACAATCGGTCAAATTTACCAAAAACTTCTCCATTCCATAAACTTTAGAATGAACCCACAATAAACTATATCGGTGTTCCAGTTCAGGAGAAATTTAACCTTTTGTTTGCAATACATCACTGAAAACGGCATTCGTTAAAATTCGGCAAACGAAACGATGATGAGTAAATGGAACGTATGCAAATTCGTTACTATCTGCATATGGACACTTAGTGATACGCAGATGTATTCCAACCTGCCTGCGCGGGCATCCCACTCGCGGGTACAAAGGCGAGTCAATCTGTAACAGCTCATTAGCTCGTCAGCTTCTTTTACGTTTTATGTTGTTTCTTGCTTTAGCATTTTCTAGACTTTGCCTGAGCTCGGCCGATTCTTTTCACGCTACTGTCACATCTACTTGCTGTCTCTTAGTTCATACTTAGTATTTTCTCGTACATTGGTTTCGAATTAACCAAGTTGGTTCTTATTCGGTTGCACTTTTTTTCTTCTACTTTTGTAAATTAATATTGAAATTTTATCCCTTTTTGGTTTACTCATCTGACTTTTATTTTCAATTGATGTCATCGCAGGGATCAAATTGTCATACTTTCCAATCTGTAAACAGATATGCCTAGTTTTACAAATGAAGAGTACGTGGATATGCATTTTGTGTATGGATTTTGCGATGGTAACTCTCGGAGAGCCGAAGAAGAGTACCGTCTACGTTATCCACATCGTCGCACAGTGGATCGAACAATGTTAAAATACGAACATAGGCCCAAAAATCAACCTCTAAATAACTGATATTTTGCAGTGAAATAATTTAAAAGAATGTCTAAAAAATACAAATATATGGTTATTTCTTCAATTACACGAAGTTTTGTTGTATATAAATAAGTTCAAAACGAAAACTTTCAGAAATAAGATTTTTCGATGAATTTCAATGACTTTATTTGAATAGCCATCAAGTGGCACTTACGATAACTATGAAAAAATACGAAATAAAAATACTTTTAATAATGTCCTAATAAAAGTTTAAGGTACTTCTGCCAACATTTTGTTGGTTTTTTTATGTTGTGATTCACGCATGAAATGTGAATATAAAATTAACAACAAAATTAAATTTATGAGTTGCGTAACTTTTTTTGTCCAAAATTGTCCAAAATTTCAAACACATTTTACTACTCCCAAAAGTATGCATTTTAATCTGTGAAAAGGATTTGCGCCATAAATCGCCACTTTTAGAGTAAAATAAAATTTTATTCTGTTTACCCTCAAATTATCAATCGAGAAATGTATCTGAATAACTGTATTCATTAATGACAGAAAATATATTAAAATTTTTATCGTGAAAATATTATAGAATTTAGATGATTAAAATAAATTTAATAAATCAGAAATTAATTTTATTTTTTTTTAAATATTTAATAAAATAATTAATTTTACTTTAATGGTACTGAAAAGTACCGTTGGACCCAAGAGGAGGGAAATGTAAATAGTTGCCGTGATATGTCATAAAATGTTAAAATTAAGTAAATGTTTAACGTTAAATAATCAAATGTTAAAACTAAATAATGTAATAACATATTACGATTTAAAGTAAAAGTTCCTGTGTTTCAGGAAAAAATTCCTTCCTTTGCACATTTATTTTATTCGTTCTCATGCTTGAAATCAGGGGGTCAGATGTTAATAACAAGTGATGTAGCAAATCTTCGTTACAAGCTCTTCGATTTATTTTTCTCGTGTGGTATTCTCTGTATTTACGAAACTCTTTATTTCGGGCTTCGCTAGCTTCTTCTGACAATTGTCCAATTGGAATAGAAAAATTTTCTATTATGTCTTTTCCATGAATCAATAGTTTGTGAACTGAAGCTGGCATATAGTACCACACATATTTTGAGACACATTGTTTCGCTGTTTCCAGTGCAAATTTTCCAAATTTGTCTCCTAAATTTCCCTTCCAAAATTGTTCTCCTAAAAATAACAGAACCTAGAAACAACGTTTTTTAAAATTTCTTTGATAAGAATTCACTTTATTTGCTTATTTATTTAAAAATTATTTCTGATAGCAAAATAAAACAAATAAAAAATCCAGTTCAATCAAAAAAATTCATTAATTATTGATCGCCTGCCTTCCATAAATCTTTAGTAAAATAAAGACAAAAGTAATTTTTTTAATAGAGTTTGTCAGTAAATGCCTGCATGAGTTTTCTATTGAAAAACTACGTAAAAAAAAGAAAAGAAAAAAGAGGCAGTAATCTAATGATATATTTATCATTGTGTGCTAAATTAATTGTGTTACAAATATAGATTTTCTTCCCGAAATTTTTATTTATTTTCTTTTATTCTCTTCTTTTATACAACATTTGTTTCTTTACCAGGTATGTTTCTAAATACCTATTTGCAGCAGAAAAATATGATACCGCTTAACCCCTTTATTAAACCATTTTTTCCTCAAATGGCACATTAAACTATTTTCACGAATAAAATTTGATGTAAAGTAAAAAATTCATTTAGCCCATTAGAAATAATTAATTTTACTTTTGGCATCTTATTCTCTTAGTCAATCGCATACTTCTCACAACCCATCGTATTAGCATAAGCAGGATTGTCACAAACAACTACTTTTTAATTTTTTTCCCACTAGAATTATCAAAATAATTTTCATAGTGATGTTTTTCCAGAAAAATGATACACAGGAATCATTATTTTTAAAAATTGGTGCCAAGTGAATAAAACGATAACGAATTTGGTGGGGAAAATATTCCCTCGGCCTTATAAAGGGTTAACAAAAAGCATGGAATCGCTTTAACTATCATACATATATACATATTTAAATCGAAATGTGACAAAAAATATCATACATAGATAATAGTAATACCATAACGTTCCTATGTTCGCGTCTGCCTATACTTCGATCCACTGTGCGTCGTGCGCCCAACCGTGCTCTATTTACCGCAATTCATCGAAGGCTTAAGGCTAGTGGGTCGTTCGGTAGGGTGTACGAAAGGGGCCATGGTCGCCGCTCCGCCACCGCTGAGGAGTCCGTACCCGACAGAGTGGAGGAAAATCCAAATATGAGTTCACGCATACTTGCGAGAGAAGGTGGAATCTCCCAAAGTAAAGTGATGAATGTTTTGCGCAAAAACCGATATCATCCATACCACTTCACACCGGTACAAGAATTACGCCGCTCAGATTTCCAAAAGCTGTAACATTCTGCCGCTGGCATTTGGAGCGAGATATTGAGCAACACCATTTCCTTAGAACGATACTGTGGACAGATGAGTCACTTTTCACTCGGGATGGCATGTTAAATTTACTTAACTGGCATCATTACGCTCAACAAAATCCATTTGTAACACGAAACTCATCGTTCCAGACACGATTCAGCTTAAATGTTTGGCTTGGAGTGGTTGGCGATCGCTTGATAGCTCCACATGTGTTCCAAGGTCATCTGACAAGCAATACATATTTGGAGTTTCTGGAACATCATCTTCCAGGATTACTTGATATCATTTCTGTACCCCAACGAGCGGAAATCACTTTTGAACACGATGGGGCCCCAGACATTCTTCCAACGCCGTTCGAGAGAAGCCGGCTAGATGATGCAATATTAAAGCTGAGGGATGAGCTTTCGCTAAGCGCTACTGTGGTTTCCGTTCGTAAGCGGGCAAGGGCGTGTATCAGGTGTGGGGATGACCAATTTCAGCAGTGGCACTAAATTTTACACATCCTTTCGAATGCATATGTGCTTTAATCATAAACGTGAGATACGTCATTTTGTTTTTTGCATATTCCTTTGGGAAAGACGTGAGAAACGTCATACTTCTTTTGTTTCCATTCCATTGTGTTTGTAAACTTAATACAACTGCTACTTTTCTTGTTTGTCATTAAAACTTACTTTTTTGCATCTGACAAAACAGCGGGCTGAAGGCGGACATGAAATCAGGAACAACCATGGCTCTCCGTGAGTCTCTTTCTCGACGAATGTCGAGTTCAGTGATGAATGTTTTTCAAACAAAAGGCTAAATTTCTCCTGAACTAGAACACCGATATGGTTTATTGTGAGCTCATTCTAAAGCTTGCAGAATGGAGAAGTGTTTGGTAAATTTGACCGATTGTAGCTTGAACGGTGTTTGCAGAATTGCCGGTTAAAGAATTTGGCGACAACTCGATTTTAAACATTGCCAATGTTTTAGCGCTTGTAGCTCGCCGTCAAATTGAGGTATTCTGTTGTAAATGGTATCACCCGATAGGAATTTTTCTGCTCTTTCCAAATATGTGCTTATTTTGCGTGTAAGTCTTTCAGGAAGTTCACAAATTTGGGTTTTTTCAGACGGGATGGAAAAAAACAGATTTTTCTTCTATCTACCATAACTCGAAAACGGTTAGAGATAGAACAGGGTTTCTATGGTGTTTTATGCTCCCCATGGGCTGTTCTATCACCTCCTTTCATTTGGCAGATTATGTCAAACTCACCCTGTATATATACACTAAGCGAAAAAAAAAAAAAAAAAAAAAAGGCGCACTTGGATATTTTCCATTTTTTTTCTGTAATCGCTAATTTTATTGTTTCAAAAGTAAATTTTCGACAGATTTTATTACATTTTGTTCCACGTGCAATTTAGGATTTAGTCAAGTGTTAAAAACTAGATGCACTTGTTCGGAAAATTGTAATTTTAGAAAGAATTTCAAAAATGGCAAGTACATGGCAATTAATGATACCGCAAAAAAGTATTAATTTTAGAGCGAAAAAAAAAAATATTTTAATACGTGGGATGTTAAAATGATTAAATGTTAACAAAATATTAATGATCTGATTTTTAGGAAGATATAACATTTTTTGGCTGTTTAAACTACACATTTATCCTTAGGTGGCCACGTTACTCATCCAGTCGAGATGACCACAAGTTAAAAAGCCAGTGCTTAAGAGATCAGCTTGTATTACATTTAGAACATAGAAGGGATTCAGAAAAAGTGTTTAGTAACATAAATTATCTAAATATATTGCAATAACAATTAAACAAAGCAGGTTTAATTGCCAGAAAATCTGAAAAAAATCCATTCATAGCGAAAAGAATTAGAAAATCAAGACTTTAAAGGGTTAAAAAGTTAAAAAATGATTGGGTTAATTGTTGGGCTGAAGTGGTCTCTCTGATGAGTCAAGTTTAACTTATTTCGAACTGACAGAAACAAGCAGATCTGATCACGAAAATGTGACTGAGTTAATGAAAATCGCACTTTTAAAACAATAACATATTCCCCGTACATTACGATACGAAAATGCATAACTTTTCAGTCAGTCTGGCAAATTTTTATGTTCAAGGGATCAACTAACCCAAAATAAAACTTGGCCATTAAAGAATTGATACCTGACCGACTACTTTGGAGGTATTTGAGACTCTTCCATTATCAGCATTTCAAGATGATAATAAAACTTCTTACATTGCGCCTGTAGTTCATTTATTTGATTCAAGTTGTTAAAATTACTTATCCATTCTCATGAGCATCTATAATTTTGTAAGTTATCATAACATTTTTTACTTAAAATTAAATCTCACAAAGAATATCGCTGGCTTTCTTCTTTATTAGACCTGAAAATTGTCCTAATCTCAATCCGCTCGAAAATGTTTCGTCTATAAAAGCAGGTGTGGATTAAAAGTTCGTAGCCTACAGCTTTGCAAGAACTAGAAAAAAATATTTGTGATGTTTAGCACAGTGAAATTTCTGAGTTTCATGTTAAAAAACTGTAAAATACTATGCCATTGCGCATTAAAGCAGTAATTCCATATAAATTCGTAATTATCCGATCCAGAATACATATTTTTATTAAATATTTGTTTAGATCTAACAAATAAATAGTTTTATTTCATACATTAAAATAATACTTGTTTATTTAATATAATAAATCCTAATAGAATACAAAGTATATATTCATTATATTACGTTTAAAAAGAAAATTTTCTGTAGACTTTTATTAAATACTTCATAGAGTGTAATAAAACGAATTATTAATTCGAAACTATACATAGGTATCATGTTATGACTTCCATATTATACAAACATAACAATTTTATTTGCGGCAATCATTAGTTTTTAAATTATTACAAACTCAAAAAGTATAAGTCAAATTTTCTGCAGTGCGGCTTTTTTTTTTTGTCTGTTAGTGTATATATATATATATGTGTGTGTGTGTGTGCGTAAGTATATAAGTAAAACTATTGTGTATGACCTTCAACACTTATTTATTTATTAGTAACAAGCAAAGGTAAAGAAAGTTAAAATTAGCTAGTAGGATGCGGCCACCACATGACTTTCTTCTGTATAATTTTACACAAAATTTATTGAATAAAAAGTATTTATTAAATTATTAAATTATTTTCCATTATAAATGCAGACGATTTTTATCTGACAGAATTATATCACTAAATGCCAAAAGAAAGTAGATTTTTTGCCAATATCAAAAGAAATACGATATATTTTTTTTTTTTTTTCGTTAAAAGATAAAAAAAAAATCTACAACTTTGTTTTAAATTGACACAGATCTATAGTTCAACTATTCATTTTAAAGGTATTGACGAGATCTTTCGAAAGACACCCGTATTGAAAATTTACTGGGGGGGGGGGTTACTTCCCTCCCAGGGGGGAAGCGAAGCTCCCACATGCACAAAATTCTTTTCCTAGTTAACTACTACTATTATAAATAATTCATACTAATTTTACAATGACACGTTTAAAATAACTCCCATTATGTACATTTATACGAAATTTTGTCCTGTACTGCCACGTTAAAAATTTAGAAAAAAATGCGATCACAGCGCCACCTGTTGAGCAATTGTCCCCCAAAATCTAATAAGCACCAGTTTATGTCAGGGTACAACTAAATACGAAGTTTGGTTAAATTTTGTTCATTGGTTTGTGAGTTACAGCGTCCACAAAATTTGTGATGCACACAGATACTTAGACTGACAGACAACCATTTTCTAAAAACAGTCGAATCGTGTGCAGGACATTCCAAAACGTGTAATTCCATCGAAAACTGGAGTTCGAAAATTTTCACGAATCCAATACTTTCTCTATTTATACATATAGATGAAAGTAAAAAGGTATTTATTATATTATGCATACTTATAATAGAATTTTTAAATAAGTATGGATTTTAAATTTTATATATGGCCTTAAGAATACCAAACTGCCCTTAAAATCTTAAAAAGTGCCCTTTTCTTATTAGCAGTGCTCTGTCCTTTTTTAAACCCAGGGGAAACTCTGCAATATATACATATATAAATTATAAAATACAGTGCTATATAGTAAAAATTGTCAAAGATATCTACGTTATTTGTCAAAAGGCATGCCTCCTCTGGGGCATGACCATTTTGGGACTACCTCGATTAACCCGGAACTCGATTAATCGGGGCTCGGATAACCACGGCTCTACTGTATATATACACAATGGGTTCTAATTTCCACAGACAAGTTGTGCAGGATGAGTATTTTTGTACTATATATATAAAAGTCATCCATAGAACAATACTTAGAGATACATAGTTTTTCCAGAAATTGCAAAAGGAAAGTATGATGTATCATTAAGCATAAGAAAAGTCAGCATTAATACAAATAGGGAAAAAATGGTACTTATATATTTGGTATTCATCTAAATAAAAATTCAAGATTGACGCAATGCGTCTACCAAAGAGTGCTATGCATTCGTTAAATCGTAGATACAAACTCTCCCATTATTGCTGAATAAGTATATTTGCTTTATTTAAGGGGATACTTCACCTAATTTGACCGGCTGTCTAACCCCATGTTATTCTATGGTAAGTTAGTTTTATAAATTACTCATTACCTAATGTATTTTTTAAATTTCCGTTTTCACACATAGAAAACTGACAACGGTTAAAATGTTTCTTGTTTTTCAAAATCTCTCTTTTTTTTTCTTTTTCTTTTTTTTTTTTTTTTTTTTTAATGTTTTGTTTTGAAGCTTCAAAGTGCAAAAAAATGAAATCTTAGTTATTTTTTCGCACTTTTACAGCTTTGGAACAAAATATTAAAATTTAAAAAAATCAATTTTTGAAAAACGGGAAACATTTTAAGTGTTGGGAATTTTCTAAATGTGAAAACGGAATAAAAAAAAAAAATACATTAGGTAATGAGTAATTTATAAAGCTAATTTCTCCAGCATAGAATAGTTAGTCTGCATGTCAAAGCATGGGGTTAGTCTGCATAGTCAAATTAGGTGAGGAGGATCCGGCACCTTTAACTGTCTGGGGTAGCCAGCATGGGGTTAGTCTGCATGTCAAATTAGGTGAGGAGGATCCGGCACCTTTAACTTGACTAAAACTTCTACAGGTATTTAAGAAAAGACTTTTTGAACTTATTTAAAAGAATTAGGGATGGATTTTGTAATAGCTTTAAAAGGAAAAATATTAAAAATATAAATATAGCAAAAATTGTTTTTATTTTTTGCAAATTTTTACATAGACATACACTTTTTATTTTATTTTTTTCTCAAAAACTAATAAATAAATTTCAAAATCCATCCCCAAGTCTTTTAAGTGGGTTCGATTAAACATCCAAAAAGTATTAAGTCTTTTCTTAAATATCTGTAGAAATTTTGGCATTTTGAATATCAGGAATTCATGAATAAATATAAACTCAGAAAACGTAATTTACAGATTTCAAATCTGCAATATATATATATATAAAAGAATTGTTTCCTGAATATATATTTTATTGAACAAACCTAATATAGTTCAGTTTATAAATATTAAATAGAAATATAGGCGTTTAAATGAAACCTACTTGATTAATGTTGAGTCAAAGGTGACAGGTCACCTTAAAAAATAAAATTCTAAAATTAAGTAATACCATAGCTTCCTAAACTAGATGCCTGTCGCGGGGCTCGGAAAGTTGGAAACAGCTCAACCAGTACACAGCGCCACCTGGTACAGATTGCGCGACTTTTTTATTCAACAGCCACTAATAATTTTAAGTAGTGGAATTTGATATGCACAGAAGGCGAATAGAATCGAAGAAACGTTAATTATATATATCATATATCACTTCTTAAAATTATTGGTGACAGTTGAATAAAAATGTCGTGCGATCTGTACCAGGTGGCGCTGTCTACCGTTTGAACTAATGCCAAGGTTTCGAGCCACGCGACAGGCATCTAGTTTGGGAGGCTATGGTAATACAAAGTAACCATTCTAAAACCGTTGCGTAAAAAAATCGGAAGAGTGTGCATTCAGGGTTAAATTCCTTCAAATTATAACTATTTAGTTAAATTCATAATAGTTTACCTTATTTTTAAAAATTTTAAACATATTCAAATTATAAATACTTTCTACAATTAATGACATTCAACAGTTTATTTATCTATTGCAAAACTTTATAAAAAATAAACTTATTCCCATTAGCTTATTTTTTACTACGTATATTCCTTTATGAAAACAATTTTCTTCATAAAAGCAATATAAGTGAAAGGCAATATTTAAAATAATTACTTAAAAAAAAAAAAAAAAAAAAAAAAAAAAAAATCTGATATATGACTTCTAGTAATATTTCAGAAAACATATAACCGTACCATTCGAGATAACAGTATGTACGGTTAGATGTTTTAAAATTTGCTGTCAAGAATGAGGTGAAACACAATAGTCAGCGCTCTCAGTTAAGGTTACAGTGAAAATTTTCCAAATTTGTAAGCGGCATATAATAATATTAGATTCATAGATACAGCAATGAGACATAGATTGATCATGGCGGGCGAAAATATGATTCCTTTTCATTCAGGGAAAGACAGCCAGTTTACTCTCTAAGGGCAGTGAATACAGTGCAGCCACATATCCTAAAACTAGCAGTGAGGACGCGTCCAATATGTTGGAGGGATGCCAGCTTGACCGACAGTTTGGAATTTGGAAAACATCCAGTAATTCCGCGCTCTGTTATTGATCATTTTCTCTGAGTCAGATAACTGTCAGCCCTTTTTTAGCACTGGACTCATTGAGTTAGCACTTGAGCAGATGCTTCCATGGTTTCATGAAATGTGGTCGAAGAATGCACGCGGATAATTTAACGAATACAATTTATGAATAATTTATGTGCTAAAGGTGAATGAAAAATCCATATACAGTTTCAAATTCATATTTCTTTCTTTTTCTTTTCTTTTTTTACTATATCTACTGACTTGTTAATATTTAAACTTTTTTATATATTAAAACTAACGGGCTTTGCCTGAGCCACTGCTAACATATTTAAAAGAATTTTGAAAATTCCATATTACTTACTAATATAAAATATTAAAAAATAATAAAATTAAAAAAAAAGTATTCCATTAAATTAAAAAAAAAACAAAAAAAAAAAAAACAGTGTTTATTTTAAAATAATAACAAAACAACTCATTATAAAAAATTATATATTTTTATAAATTAGTGAAATATAATTTACTGATGAAAACCATTATACCATTTCTTTTCATATATTTATTAAAACAAATTAAAAGCCACGCAATATTTCGGCATTTTAAAAATTCATCAATATTCTATTGTTATACATAATTACTATTGCCGAGTTCCATACTCCCTAATGGCTGATGCCGAAACTTTCTTTGGGCATCAAAAATATTTGCTCGATAGCATGAGAATGATAAGTCCATGTAAATTACTATATCTATGATTAGATTAAGGGATTGGAAGACTTTGTCACTGCTGGAAAAGTTGTAATTACTGGTTTAATATTAACCTCGTTAATCTGCACAGAAAAACCTAAAATTAATTTATACACTAAGGGACCAAAAAAAAAAAAAAAAAAAAAAAAATGCCGCATTTGGATAATTTTTATTTTTTCTTTGAAAAACATCCAATATAATCATTTTAAAATAGGGATGAAAATTGTGGGGATTTTGCCGGACACCGCAGAAACCTGTCCAGCAGACGTTAGTGATTCAGACATCCGATATCCGGCTATATCACTACCTGTTAAATCCCTCCATTTAAATTTTAAAATTGGTGATTTTTGGAAAAAATAATAATAATAATAAAAGTATCCAAGTGCGTTTTTTTTTTTTTTTTTTTTTGTCCCTTAGTGTATAATTCGACAGTAGTGAATTTTTGACTGTCTAAACTCTAAAACTAAAAGAAAGGTATATCGACTTAATAATTGATAAATTGAAATATATTTAACAAGAAAATTCCGTGTAACATTCCTTTATATAGGAACATAAATCTATTTACAAACTTTTGACTAGGATCTGGAACTGGAGAATTAATGCCTTATCAAACTTTTCATGCAGTATAAAAACAAAGAGCTTTTCAAACCCTCATCCCCACTGAAGTCAAAACAAACAGAACATTTTATCTAGCGCTTATTAAGTAAGCAACATTAATTGCTAAAGAAGATAAATAAAAATTTATAAATTTCAGAAACACACAAGAATTTTTTTAGATTGAAATCATTAACATGATCCTTTATCAAGTGAAAAAAAACAAAAAAAAAAAAAAAAAAAACAGTAGTTAAAAGAGCAACATGAAAACAACAAGATGCAAAAAGTAATTCTTTTTGAATCACATTAAAGGTTTTGTACACAATTTTAAGTAATATTCTGAATGCAAATAGCAAATGCGTAATCCTCTCTGCTTCTAGGACCGTCTACCTTCATTTGCAACTTCAAAGTGTATATCGATAATTACATAACCATCGATATAACATGAACAACGTATATAAGAAAACCATGACAAAGAAAAAATAACCGTGGTAAAATTTTTATTATTTTTATTATATATATATATATATGTATATATATATTGTATTTTACTATGTGTAGCTTTTTCAAGGTTATTAATATTGAAAGTCGTTCTAGCTTAAAATAGAGTCTTCCTTATCGATACAGTATTAACATTGTTTCTTGTATTCCCAGCGTATTTTTCATTCTCCCAAATTAGAGGTGCATAGAAATTACAGTGAGAGAATTGGCTCATCATATCAACAGATGCATCACGTAAAGAACTCGTTAAATAATTACCATAGAAAAAGGACACCGCAATGTTTTTTCTTCTACTTTCTTTTCTCGGTTGATTTCTTTTTTTTTTTAATCACTAAAAGGTGTTTGGGATAAACTTATAATCAATGAATTTTGCTATAGAATACACTGCTTAGCATTCGTCACACCGTAATGATACCTTTAGTTTCGAAAGAAATTAATTATAATTTCCGTGTTGCATTTATCATTTTTATTCTTTTATCAAACTATTTTATACTTTGTAATATATACACAAAGCAAAAAAAAAAAAAAAAAAAAAAAAGCCGCCCTTGGATATTTTCCTTTTCACCTTCTACAACCGCTAATTTTATTGTTTAAAAAGTAAATTTTCGAACAGATTTTATTATGTTGTCCTCTACATACACTTTAGCATTGAGTCCAGTGTTAAAAACAAAATGCAATTGTCAGGAAAATTGTAATTTTAGAAATTATTTCAAAAATGGTAAGAATAAACAGTTAACGATGTCACAAAAAGTATTAATTTTTGAATGAAAATCAAAAAATATTTTAACACGGGAGATGGCAAAATAATTAAATGTTAACGAAATATTGGTAAAATGATTTTTAGCAAGATATAAAATTTTTTTGCCGTTTAAACTCGAAATTTGGCTTTAGGCGGTCATGTTGCTCATCCAAGCAAGATGACCGTAAGTTAAAAATCCATTGCGTTAAAAATCGGTTTGTATTACATTTAGAACATAAAAGAAATTCAGAAAAAGTGTTTAGCAGCATAATTTCTTTAACTACCGTGCAGCAACTATTAAACAAAGCAGGTTTAAATGACAGAAAATTTGAAAAAAATCCATTCTTAGTGAAAAGAATTAGGAAAGCAAGACCTCACATGGCTAAAAAAATTAAAAAATGATTAGTTAATTATTGGGTTGAACTGGTTCTCTCTGATGAGTCAAGTTTAACTTATTTTGAGCTAAAGAAAGCAAGCAGATCTGACAACGAAATTATGACTGACTTAATGAAAATCGCACTTTTAAAAGAGTAACACATTCTCCGTACATTATGGTTCGGAGGTGCATAACTTTTCAAACAGTCGAGCAAATTTTTATGCTCAAGGGATCAATTAACTCGAAATAAAACGCAGCCTTTATAAAAGTGGTGCCTGCCTGACTATTTTGGACATTTCTGCAAACAGCATTTCAAGATTATAATGCACCTTATTACGCGGCGTGGTAAGTTTATTCACTTCAAATTGTCAAAATTTCTATCCATTCCCATGACAACCAATAATTCTGTAAGCAATCATATTTTTTTTTTTTCACTTTAAGTTAAATCCCACAAAAAAAAGTAGACTTTCATCTTTACCAGACATGAAAATAGTCCTAATCGCGATCCGCTCGAAAATATTTCGTCTATAAAAAGGCGGGGGTGGGGGGGAGAGGATTCGAAATTTGCAGCCTACAACTCTGCCAGAACTAGAAAAAATTATTTGTGATATTTGGCACATTGAATTTTCTGAGATTTATATTAAAATACTGTTATAATACTATGCCATTGTGCATTAAAGCAGTAATTCCATATAAAGGTGCAATTAAACCAATACAGAATACACATTTTTAATAAAAAATTGCTTAGATCTAACAAATAAATAGTTTTATTTCATATATTAAAATATAACTTGTTTATTTCATATAATAAATCATAATAGAATTCAAAGTGTACGGTTATTGCATTATGTTTAAAACGAAAGTTTTATGCAGATTCTTATAAAGTACTTCGTAGAGAGTAATAAAGCGAATTATTATAACGAAAATGTACATAGGTATCATTTCATCCCTTTGGTATTATGCAAACAAAACAGTTTTATTTTTTTCAAGCCTTAATTTTAACGTTATTACAAATAAAAAAGGTATAAGTCATTTTTTCTGCAGTGCGGCTTTTTTTTTTTTTTTTTTTTTTTTTTTGGTCGCTTAGTGTATATATATATAAATATATATATCTATACAGTCGGTAACGAAAGTCTCCGAACACTAGCAAAAATTCCTATATAAAAAAGGTACACTTGATGCAGTTTTGTTAAATAAATCCTTGTCGAATCCTGTTTTTAGACTGACTATGAACAGGATTCGACAAGGA
The DNA here is from genome assembly GCA_963930645.1 of Salticus scenicus. NCBI lineage: Eukaryota > Metazoa > Arthropoda > Arachnida > Araneae > Salticidae > Salticus > Salticus scenicus. The sequence goes on from OZ005657.1 coordinate 105,711,424, forward strand.
TTTATTTAACAAAACTGCATCAAGTGTACCTTTTTTATATAAGAATTTTTGCTAGTGTTCGGAGACTTTTGTTACCGACTGTATATATGCACTACCTTTCCATAAATGACCAGATATTTTCAATTTCAGACGTTTTGTCAGCTATCTCCAAAAGTACTTGACGAATTATCTTGAAAAATAGGAGTATTAAGGTATAATCAGTTTTTATACCTCATATATCTGAGCGAAAGTTTTTCCCTAAAAGAAAAAATAAAGGACCAGAAAAAATTAATGAAAAGTCAAAATGTTTGGGATGACCCTGCAAAATGTAATGCTTGAAATGCGTTCTGGCTGCAGCATGTGATTATGAGGCTTCTTCTAACTATATGAAATTTATATGAGGGTATTACATAAATTCACGAGGGTATAAAGGTTTCTTTTAAAAATTGAAAAAAAAGTACTCTATTTTAATTATAACACGCAGGGTATGAAACCAAAATCCAAGCCTATTTTAGAAAACTTGGCATACTACATTACACATAACATACTGTAATTAGAATATGAGTTTTTTTTTTTTTTTTTTTTTTTTTTGAATGATTTTTAACTACGCATCTGAAAAGGAAAAGTTTCATTTGCATAGTTTATTAGCCAAAGTGGTTATATCAGTAGTTATTTACGAAAACGAACACAATATTCTCATTGATTAAATTAAAATAAGAATGTGAATGAATACGCCTTTTCTAAAGTAAAGCTAGAAGAGTTTGCGAACAATTCAACAAAATGATATAAAAAAATCCAAATATTAATTTTTTATTAAACTATTGCTGAATAATTCTAAATTAATCCATCTTCTATGCATTTCCATTGGTATTTTCTTGTTATGCTATGATTAAAAGCAATAGCTGTAATAAAACCAAGAGAGCTAATTTGCGCAATCTCTACTTATAGGGTAGGAGACATTGCGCTAGTTATAACTACATTTGAATCGTAAACAATAATAATTGCACTTAAATTACATTGTTGTAGGGTTTTTGTAAACAAATATTTTTGTATTAATAGCGAATAATTCACCTAATGATTAAAGAATCAGAAAAAAAGGAAAAAAAATTTAAAAAAAGTTATAGAATTTTACTTAAAAATAAATGTATACGTGTATATATATATAAAGAATCAGGAAAATCAAGCTTAGATTAGATTATAAAACAACATTAATTTACTAGATAATGTGCTTAACTAAAAATCTGGTGTGAAACAGCCACACGACTTCCATTACCCACTATTACACGTATTGTATGCATTTTTTTTTTTTTTTTTTTTTTTTGAGATAATATAATCGAAAGACATAAAATTGACCTAACGAAGTAAAATTTTCCAGTAAGAGAAACTTAATACAAGTGTAAACACATATAAAACAAAGTTCACATGGTAAGTTAAAAAAAAAAAAAAAAAAAAAAAAAAAAGTAGAGTTATTTTTTGAAACGCCAATTTCCGAGATCTAAAATTAACCTACCTAAGCAGGATGACTGTTAATTTTTCTGTAATAACCACGTAATTCATGAGAAAGGATATCTAAAAAGGATTTATGTAACAATTTTCAACAAAATCGTTAGAGCCGTTTTTGATATACCAACTTTTACCAAAACTTGGCATACTCAATTATTGACTGGAAAACAATAATTACATACAAAAAGATATTTAAAAGGGAGTTAATACGACGACCTTAAAAAAAATCCGTACAGCCATTTTTAAAGGAACGCACTTGCGAGACCTGAAATTGAGCTATTTATACAGGGCGCCTATCAATTTTCTGAACTAACTAACTATAGCATTCGAAAGGACACTAACAGAGTATCTATATAGCAAATTTAAAGAAAATCGTTACAACCGTTTTTGAGATACGGACTTCCGGTTTTCGATGACCCACTTCCGGTTTTCCAATTTTCAGCAAAATTTAGAAAATTCATCTGTACACCAGAGTTGTATCAATTCTGAAGTTTCGTATATATCTTTCGTAGTTCATCTTTATTAGTTTCGGAGGTATGATAGCCAGAATATTCCGCACACACACACACACACACACACACACACACACACACACACACACACACTGACCAATTGCCAAAAACTACTTTTTTGGACTCAGGAGACCTTAAAACGTGTAAATCAGGTAAAAACTCGGTATTGAATTTTGGGACCGAATAGAATACTTCCATTACCTACGGTAGTAGAGTAATGGAAGTAAAAATTAGTCATTTTCATTCTTATAGTTTTAATATTTTCGATGTTGTATTCATTCAAACTCGACGCACTTATATTCTAAACGTAGGCTGACCAGATCAAAGTACCTTTATAAAAGAGAAGCATTAAAAATTGCTACAATTATGAAATTATGGATGTATTTTTTCATTCCTAATAAATAAGGACTAAAAATAATGTGTTATTGATTAATAATTTAGTTTCTACAATTTTTTAAAACTTAGGAAAATGCCTTAAAAAAAAAGTGCGTCCCCATTTGTCCCCAGAAAATGGGGACGTTTTCTCAGTATCCGCGATTGTAATGAAATGCTCGCCCTCTGGTGGGCTAAGGTGAAATTATCACACCACTGCATATCCTCATATTATGCAATCGACTTTCCATGATGAAATGGCGGAGAAAGAATAATAATTACACGTGGCTGTTATATTTACTAACAACTGCAGTGTTCAGAGAGCGCCATCTATCGATCATTACAAACGCGGATATCTAAACGATGCAATTTTCATGCAACCACCTACAACAGCTAACACATTTAATCCGGTCACTTCTGGAAGTTGTTTTTTGGTACAGTTCAAGACATTCAGTGCACTCTTCTCATTGTTCCTTCAAACATGATCACGAAGAATTTTTTTTTTTTTTTTACCATCAGTTTCGTTTGATGTGGTTGATGAAGATACTTCAAGATTCAACTGTTTCTTCGTTTTCTTTCTTTTCTCATTTTTCTTTTTCTTTTTCTTCTCTTTCTTTCTTTCTTTCTTTCTTTTTTTTTTTTTTAATTCCTCTTTTCCCGGAAACATCTTGTCTTCAGTTTTTTAATTAATTATTATTATTATTATTATTATTATTATTTGTAATTGCTTTCTTTCTGTATACTTTGTGGATCAGTAACATTTGTTGCAATCTGTTTTCTTTTTGATTTCGATGACATTAAAGTATTTAGAATGGGTGAAAGCTTTCCCAAAACTTTCGCAGCTATATTTGTGAGCGTAGCATTAGACTCTCCAGAAATTAGAAATTTACAAATAAATGTTGCTATTGATATTGGAGGCGAAGATGGCCGTATATCAGGAGATGGTGTTTCAATGATCTTAACGAGGCCTGTAGTTGATATGGATTGGTGATCTGCGGTTTCTGTTCTTAACTCAATGGTTTTAAAAACAGTTTCATCCATGTCTTGATCACAGCCTAGCAAATATGCGTGTTCTGGAATAGCATTAGTATTTAAAGGGTGAATTCTAAGTGCAAGAAAGGCAGAAGTGACAAATTGGATAGTAGCACAGCGAGACCAGGTTGGATTTAAGAGATTACCAAAGTCCTGTCTGTAAATTTTTCCAGTCCAACAGCGAGTTGTTACCATTTTCACGCAAGTTTCTTTAAGATAAGGTTTAAAGGGCTTGAACTCTACACGATCCAATGGTTGTAAATAATGTGTAGTATGGCTTAAAAGACACAAGATTATAATGTCGTTATCAGATGCGACTTGCAGCCTGTTTGGACAATTCATATGTGATGTAATGCCAGCTAAAATTAATAAATTTTTACCAGCAGGTTTTCGTGGAAAGTCACCTCTCATAACTTTAGCAATGTCTCACTGACTTCGACTTTAAATTTGCATTTTCTTAAATACTATCACTGGAAAGTCAATTTGTATGACTTCACATTTTAATATTTACAATATCTTTTCCCATTTAATGATTTCGAAAAACCTCGAAGACAATGAAATCCTAGTTCCCAACTTTTATATTTTATTGACGAGCATTTTTAGCCCCGACTCTTTTTCATACCAGAAATTTTGAAAAATGATTTTCTTCTAATTTAATCGTTGTCTTCTAATTTAATCGTTGTCTAATTTAATCGTTGTTAAAGAGAAATTATCTGCAAAATTTCTGGTGCGAAAAGAAGGCGGGGCTAAAAATGCTCGTGAATAAATTATAAAAGTTGGGAACTCAGCCTCAAAGCAATATCCTGTCCCCACTAAAAATAATCTCAAGATATTCTGCAGATATTTTAAAATAAAATCTGCAAAATATCTTAAGTTATTTGGCCCATTTTTAAGAAAGTTTACAAAATTTCTTTATAATGTCTTAAAATTTCTGAAGATATTTTATAGAAAAAGATAAATCTTCAAAATATTTTGAAATATTTGAAGAAAGTCTTAAGATTATACTATTTTCTCAAGAATATCTTCTGATTATTCTTAGTGGGTGTGGAGGATGAAAACTGAGATCTCATGTCTCCGGACCATCCTTAGTGGCGCGTCCCAAACCGCCACCAATTACCCATTGCGCAGTACCAGTGCTACGTTAAACCCAACCAACCAACCTCAAACCATCTTCAAAACAAGACTATTCCTTCAATAACCCAGATTTCTATTTCACATTTTTTTCCAAATTCCTAAAACTATCTCACTGGATCGGACGATGTAATCGAACATAAAACCTTCACAAACTCAAAAAATTCGTACGAAACGTGTAAGTTACTTTACTCAATTAGCTGCATAATCTGTACTAGCCTTTTAATGTGAACAGCGTGCGATCTCTCCTAAGTAGCAAAAGTGCAATCTCTCCTGTTTTGGTAGGAGAGATTGCATGGCGCTTAATTTAAATATAACTGTTTTTAAGAGGAACCGCTGGTGTTTTCACAATCAATCCAGGTTAGTGCCTTATAAGAAACAATTTTGTTTCAAAATATTTTGTAATTTTGCCTTTCTATAGAAATATTGGGAAAGAGCTGTGAAAATTCAAGCACTTTAGTTTGGAAACCAAAACAAAATAAAAATTCTTAATCCCAGACGCTTGAAAGAAACAACTTGAACATTTAATTTCATACTCCACTATTGATATTGCACAATTACTTAGAATCGCTCTGCCAGCGCAACCTCTCCTAGCTTTACCTTAGTTTAGAATTTTTTCTTTTCTTTCTTTTTTTTTTTTTTTTTTTTTGAGAGAGAGAGAAATTGAATATCAATTCATTCTATCACCGACGACCTTTTGAATTTATACGATATTTGTTTGGGGTCTATATATAAGTAGCTCAATATTTTTGACTAATAAATTATGCATATCAAAAAGTTTTTAAGCCTTGCGCATGCGTAGTTAAACATTATTGACTAAAGTTCTCATATTTCATTAGATATTAAATATTTTTTATTCTGATTGAAGTATGCTGTGTCCAAAGTAATACATTAAGTTTCCTAAAAATAGTTTTGCATTGGATTTAATACCCTGCATGTCATAATTGAAAAAGAGGCAATTTTTGTCCAAATTTTTAAAGAAACATTTATATTTTTATTAATATATGTGTTAGAATCATAAAAAATTATACACATTATTAGAAGAAGCCTCATAATTACATGCTGTAGCCAGAACGCATTTCAAGCATTGCTTTTTACAGGGTGATCCCAAATATTTTCATTATTCTTTACTTTTTTACTAGTACCCCTTTTGCTTTCGGGACAAAACTTTCCCTGGAATATATGCAGCATAAAATGTTCTTTACACTCCAAAAATTTCGAGAAAATTCGTTCAGTAATTTTTAAGGTATTTGATGAAACGTCTGAAATCGAAAGTGTCCGGTGATTTTTGGAAAGGTAATGTATACGTATATTTGTGTGTGTGTGTGTATGCATACATATATCTATAACTGGAAAGAGTTTTTATATATACACATTATCAAACTCAAAAAAATTACATTTCTTTCAGAAAATCGTTTAATGTATATTGTCTTATATTTTTTTTCTTAAAAGTAAATCTAGATTTTACTGATATATATATATATATATATATATATAGTAACAAAAAGATATAGAATGCAAAAATTAACAGATGATTAAATTCCCATGATAATCCCCAAGAGCTTAAACAAATTACTAAATAACTATAACATATTAAAAATAATGAATCTAAATATGCACAAATTGTTTACTTATAGAGCAAATACTATAACATTCACAAAATTAGTTTTACAATTTCAAGACCTCATGTGTACAGTAATGCATATACATTTGTTTTGCATATAACTGCAGAAGACATATTTCAGAGTTGCATTTTGAAAAAAAAAAAAAAAAAAAAAAGTTTTTGCTTCTGCTTCTTTTATAAATGAAAATGTGTTAGTAAGACATATTTATTATTGACTATAATTGATTCGCCTACTGCATATATATAATATAACTGAATACTTTGTACTTTTTTTTTCTGCTAAAACTAAATTAATCAAGTCTTATAAATATCTGACATGAATAATTAGAGAAATCTTTGCTCTAATTTTAAGTGAAGCGCAAGTTTCTGACGAAACATACCCAATATTATATATCATCTTTCTTTCTTTCCCCCCTCCCCCTTTTTTTTTTTTTTTTTAATTGAGAAGAACTGAAATTCTGTTCATTCTATCTCTCATAACTTTTTGAATTTACGCGATATTTGCTTGTGGTTTTCATATAAGTTGCTCAATACTTTTGGGTAATAAATCATGCAAATGCAATTTTTTAAAAGCTAGCGCATGTGTAATAAAAAATTATTTAGTTAAAAATACTCATATTTCGTAAGATATTTAACATTTTTACATTTTGATTGCAGTATGCTATGTCTAATGTAGTATACCAAATTTCCTAAAAATGGCTTTACACTGGGTGTAATACCCTACATATTATAATAGATTTTTTTTTCAATTAAAAAAAAAAAAAAAAAAAAAAAAGTCATATCTTTATGAATATATGTGGTAACCTCATAAATTTTTTTACAGATAACGAGAAAAATTTACATAATCAGATGCTACAGCCAAAACGCATTTAAAGCATTATACTTTTTACATAGTGATACAAAACGTTTTGATTTTTCTTTAATTTTTTATTGTCCCCTTTTCCACTTCATTACACAACTTTTGCTGAACTATAGGAGGTATAACATGTTCTTTATGCTTATTGGTGGTAGATAGTGTAAATGTGAGTCAATTTTTTTTTAGCATATTATTTTCTTCAGATTATTTTCTTCCTGATATGCCCACAATCAGTGGCGGTTCTACATTGAGGGCCAACGGGCACGGCCCCACCTAATTTTTTTCTCGATTAAAATAGTAATAATAATAATAAATTTGTTTTTTATAACTGTTCAAAAACATATATACAAAATAACTACGTCTATCTAACTTTTTCTAATCTTCTTTCATTATCATTTATTTGTCAATATATTTTTCCAGCTGTCACAAATCCATACTTGCCAACCAAACCGTACAATGTTTAGTACCCGCCTTTTTTTTCACACCAATATTTTTTTAGAATAATTTTAGTCTTATTTAATCGTAATAACATTTGGAGAGAATAACTCTAAAAATATAGCGGTGTGATTAAAGGGGCGTTTTTACAGGAGGCGTTAACAATTGTACGGTTATTAATGAGATGGTTGGCAAGTATGCAAATCACTAATGACTGAGAGAGATACCGCTACTTCCCTTTTCCTTATCTAATACAGCGGGCCGTTTTCATTCAGCCCGAAATTAGCATGTTTATTTGTACAGTTTATTCTACTAGAAGATCGGGTTGACATATTTGGCGATTAATTGCTTTATCAGTTTAAGCACGCTTTAATTTTCTCGTCGTTGGGCCAGCAGAGTCCTGGTCTTTTGGAACAAAACTATAGGGGAAAACATCTGTTAACCACGGGCAATATTTGGCGACTTCTGCATTACATTTTTCTTTTCTTTTTTCCTCATTGATTTTTTGGTGAATTTTTTAGAGTTATATATGACATTTTAAAATTTTAGTGTTTAAAAAAAGAAATCTGGCAATAGTCAAAAGTATTTTCTAGACTAGCCTTTGAGATAAAAGCTTGTATAAGAATTTAAGACCTCTTTAACTAAAGTGTTTTGAATTTAAATGAGGGGGGAAAAATAAAAATAATATGCGATTTTTTTTTTCCTTCAGAGTAGTGTAAACTGAACTTTTATGTAAATAAATTGTAAAATTTTTAGACAAATAATTAATGGATTTACATGGATGAATGAATTAAATAGCTGCATAAAATTGTGATTTATTATTATTATTAAAGGATTTTTCTTTTAAATGCGATTTAACAGAAACATCCACAACATCCGCAATGTTTCTTTTTTCTTTTTTCTTTTTTCTTTTTTTTTTTTTTTTTTTTAAGATGGTAGCCCGTTTTATTTCTTTATTTATTGAAAGTTAATTTAAATGATCTAAAATTAAGTGAGAAACATGTTTTTTATTTTTTATTTTATTTTATTTATTTATTTATTTTTCTTTTTATGTATCCACATTACATTAATCATGACTTTCTAAATTCCAGTAGATAAGAAACATGAATATAACACTTGAAATTCTATAATTAAAAGATTTAGGGATATAATTAGCGTAAGCTAAATAATATTACACTCTGAGACATTTGAATTTAAATTTTAATGGTGTGTAGTGTTAGGGTTAAAGCCAGTTGACTAAAAGAGGGTCCTAGACCTGAGTGGAGTACTCTCTGTAGAAAGTTTTACTAAGTGTTACATAGCCCTTTTTATTTGAGTTTTGGAGAAAACCATAGTAAACTCCAAATGTATATGTCGACGAAAGCGATCTGGTATCGAACTTGGCAGTTTCCGTCTACTAGCTTCCAGATATTTAAATTTTGATATTCCATTGATCAAAACATTGCAGAATTTTTCAATTGTATTTATAAAACTTTAATTTTTATGATAATTTTATGCAATGTTTTCCATAGTGTTGAATTTAAAATTCGCCATCTTTAAAAAAAAAAAAAAAAAAAAAAAAAAAAAAAAAAAAATCCGAAATTTTATTTTACATCCCATTTTATTAATGTTTGTTTTCATGTTTGAATAATGAATAGTATTAAAGTTAAATTACGCATCATACGATGGATCGGGCCCCACCTGTGAAAATTTGCACGAGCCGCCACTGCCCACAATACAAGTAAAAGAATAATTAAAATATTAAAAGAATTAAGAAATAATTTCATTAAAAATGTATTAGATACATATTTTATAAGTCTTCTTAAACAAATTGTTAAATCACTATGTAAATTAATTACTTTATGCTTTTATAGATTTAATCAAGTAAGAACTTTCTTCAGTGCACAGAAGTCGTTCGCAATTTATGTTTTTTTTTTTTTTTTTCTTGTTTGAATTTTGAGGTATACCTTTGGTAATTTCAGAAAAAAGTCGTCCCTGTTATTTATTTATTTATTTATTTAATTGGAAAGCAGAATTAAAAAAGATGAAAATGGCTTCCAACATTAATAAGTGACTCGAAGATCACGTAACAGAGTTTTCCTAAAAGAAATGGCTTCACTAGTAACTGAAAGTTTCTGCTCTCCAATCTGGCCGCCGGGAGGAGCCGTGTTTGAAAACTGGTAACTTCATATTTTTCCATGTTTTTCTCTTAAACTAGCGTAAATAGGTCTAGGACCATTTAGAAAGTCGTCTCGTAAAACATTCTACCCCAGCCTAAGACCTTCGAGTTGTTAGCGATAACACAAAATAATCACCCCCACAGAGGAAAATTATTCTTACCAACAAATTATAAAACGATCTAAAATTCACGTCTGTTACATTTCAAATAAACGTAATAAAACTATAATAAAATTTGAAAGAAGAAAAACTTCTGGTATTGTAAATAAAAATATTCATAAAAGATTTGATGTTTAAAATGTTGTTTTAACCTGAATTTCAGGTACTTTTGCCAAAGCATATTGCTGAAAGAAATAAAATCGTAGAAAATTAAATAAAAATCACCTAAGAGGTGAAAAGGGAAAATTGTGATGTACACTGGCGGACAAAATTAAAGCAACAACCCGTTTTCTCGTTCTCTTCTTTTGCGCATAATTTTTAAACAAATAAACATATGAACATAAAATTTGGATGGCCTGTTTGTTATCATGTTATTAACCGAATTTTATGTAATTTTAGCATAAGAATAATTTTTAAGCTGAGAAATATTCATTTTTCTCTCAAAAGTAAGCTTTGGAAAAAATGAAAATTTTCAATAATTTTAGGAAAGAACACTTAATGAAAAGTGATGTTAAGGATGCATTAGAGATAGGTAAAGACGCACATGCCTTGAAATGTTAAACTAAATCTCGATTTTTATCTCTGTATTAACTTTTCTTTTACTTTTATAATGGACTTTTTAAAAAATATATAATTAATAATTTGTAAACTATGAGCATCACCAGAAAAATAAAAATGTTGATAAGTAGTTTTATAATGAACATCTTATTCAATTTTCATGTTTGTATGTATATTTTTTAAAAAGCTATTCACATACGGAAAAAATAAGAAAAAATAAGAAACAGAAAAGTGAATACAGGTAGAAAGATTTGGTTGTAATCTAACATATGGATGCGTGTGCATCTTCACCTATTTCTAATGCATCCTTAACACCACTTTTCCTTCAGTGACCTTTCCTAAAATTATTGAAATTTTTCATTTTTTCCAAAGCTTACTTTTGAGTTAAAAATGAATATTTATTAGCTTAAAAATTCTTCTAATGCTAAAGTTACATAAAATTCGGTTAGTAATAGGATAACAAACAGGCCATTCAAATTTTATGTTCATACGTTTATTTGTTTAAAGATTATGTGAAAAAGAAGAAAACGGGAAAACAGGTTGTTGCTTTAATTTTGTCCACCAGTATATTTAAGTGACTGTAATAATAATAATTATGATAATAAACAATTTTCTACAACTCCATTTATGAAAATAACCGTACGAGATTACTTTATCGTTGTTCAGAAACGTTCTCAAATGGATTTATGATAGTTGCAGAATTTCGTTACAACGTCAAATTAACAAAAGATCATAAAAATCTCAAGTAAAACAAAAATTAATTAATTCAAATATCAGCTGTGTATTTGAAACAATTTTTAAAGAAGAAACTAAAGACAAACAGTTGCAAAAATATGGAAATTACATGAATACATGATATACAAAAATACAGGAAAATTAGTTATTAACATCGTTTTCATAAAGTGGGAACGACCTTCTGTCATACAATCGAAATAATCCAAAACAGCATTCAGAATCTGGTATCCAATGAAAGACTTCATCCTATAAATAAGCAAATAACAATAATAATAATAATGCAAATAAGTACAAATAAGTACAAATAATAAAATAAATAAATAAATACATTAAAGTTTTTTATTTTCTTTCAATTGAAATTCTATACATATTTGGATTATTTTCATTTGTATTTAATTTTTTTATAAATTACCGAGAAACATTAGCATTTTTAAACTATTTATTAAAGTGTTAAAAATGCACTTGACTTGGGTATAACTGAAAGAGAAAATATCTCTTGGATATACCATCAAAATTTTCTTTTACTAATACTGAATCCACTTATCGGTTGAATTCTTGTTAAATAATTTTATCCTTTTTTCTTTCAGTTTCTTCAGATAATAAAATTTTCTTGAAGCTCCTGGAGCATAAAATGGATATTGTGGTCGAGAAAGAAGCACCCGAAGTACCTTTTGGAAATAATTTTACAGAGAATATTGGAAATGTAGAAGAATCTGGATTCCCACCTACATTTACAAGTTTAGCTGTTGCCGGTAAACTTATGACTGATGATTTCACTGTTGGTATCGGAGAAACTCCTTCTCCAAATGCTTTAAATTTAATTAAAGAAACAGATACGTTTCCCTCTAATGCTTCAAACAAATTTGAAGAAATTCGAAATTATTTTCACTCTATTGCCGGAGAAATACTTATAGAAATAGGTTTCAATCGTGCCAGTGAATGGTATCATCAAGATATGACAGGAATACTGAAAGAAGTTATCGAAAAAGAAGGAAAATGTCAGCAATTAGAAGAGGATTTTATAATACATGAAACTTTTTATAACGAATTACAGAAAGATAACGACATCTTTAAATTTCCTTTAAAGAAATGTGACTTATGCGCCTTTGTTACAGAATCTACCATTGTAATGAAAGGTCACTTGAAAGTACCCCATGTTAATGCAAGTGGAAATTATACGTGCAATTTTTGCAAGGCAATATATAAAAACCGCGCATGTATGTCAAATCACATGCATAAAATTCATGGAATAATTGTACCAATTGAAAAACGCGCTTCGTTCTTTGAATGTCCACACTGTACTTTTGAAAGCAATTGTAAAAAAAGAATAGAAAACCATTTACCTAGATGTGAGATATCTTATGACCCAAATCTAAATCAAGCTCCTGAACAAGATTTCGAGTTCCCTGAATTAACTCCTAAACCTATTAATTTTGAAATTGTAAAAGCAAATGAGGAATCAAGTAGAAATAGTTTAATGCAGACGAGAAAAAGGCTGCCTGAAAAAAGAGATAATATTTATGAAAAATTTAATATGAATATAATTAACTTTTCTTCTTTTAATGATTCCCTTGTGGTACCTAATTCGATAACTGCTTATAGACCGACTTCTTGTTCATCTTCAGCAGAAAATTTATCAATTATTTCTCATATAAATATATCTCCTCCTATGCCGGTACCAAATATGAATTGGCAACCTACCACTTCAAATATGGAACAATTTCAATCAGGTTCACCATCATTAATGCATTTACAAACTGAAATTGTACCTGCATTTCCAATCGTTAACTCTTCAACACAGTGCATGACTATTCTTGAAATTAATCCTTTAGTAACATCACCTGGTCAAGGTGAATACAATCCTGATTTTTTATATGCGATTAATAGCGTAGATGAAGTAGCTATCAATCAACATAATTTAAAAAAACAATTCACTTTCTAGTACTGATAATCATTATCAGTACTGATAATCTAGTACTGATAATCACCATTATCTTCCTTATGTTCTTCTTCATCGTCTCAGGTTAATAATTTGCTTGTATGCGAAGAATGTAATGGCTATCCAACAGCAGTGTTGCCAGATCTGGCTGATTTTTTATTCAATAATCACCAATAATTTTAAAAATAAGTGATATTTGATATACATAATATTAATCTTCGAAGTGGTTAGGTAAACGTTACAATTAAAAATTATTAGCAATTATTGAATAAAATATTCTCCAGATCTGACAACACTGCCCAACAGTTACAGAAAATATTTGTTTCTATATGAATGTTTTACATAAAATTGCTCCCCCCCCCCTCCTCTCATGAAGCTTATAAATAGTCTACATATGTCAAGGTCTTGAACCTCATCTTTTAACCTCTCACAAAACATGCAAAAGTTAGTTATTAAGAACAAAGATATTGACAGTATGTGGATGTACAGAAATTTGTACAGTATGTGGATGATACGCACGTGCACGTCAACTAGCGTGTCATTTAAGTGAAGTTCATAAAGTAACATTTAATCTCTATAGTTAGTGCACACATATTATTCATCGTGGTGATTCTAATCTCCTGCTGATGGTAATTCAATCCCTTAAGAAAAATTTAAATCTCCAAATGAAAACAACAGCGATACGCTCATTAATAGAGAACCATATATTTATAGAAATATTAATAAATACGAATCATGGTATTTCGGAGATTTAAGAAAACTTGCAGTTCAAATCTATCAGTGTGAGAAGTACCATAAAAACAAGGGTAATTAAGGTACTCTTTGCAGTGAAATGCCTTGAAAAGAGCTTATGTAGCTGAATAATTACATTAAAAACTGTTGAATGAGTGTATATTTAGAATATATTGTATCACTAAGTGTATATTTTGTATGTTATACATTATCATAAATTGTTTTCTACGAATTTCTTGTTTTAACAATTGGAGTTTAAAAAAATATTAGCATTGTGTAGCATATTAATGTTAATTTTTTTTTTTTTTTTTATGTCTGTCTCTACCATTACAGAGAGTAAGTGATACAAAATTCAATAACTGATTAGCCTAATGCATAACTTTTGTTTAAAAGTTAAATACAATATTGTATTATTAATATTTTATTAAGATAAAACTTTTTTTTAGTTAAAAATATATTATCTGTGACAGTTTGTTCACATAAAATTATTATTAAATTGTTGTTATTGCAATAGAAAATATATTTAAATCTCTCTTCTAACTAAATTTTGTATATTTGCTAAATTAATAAGAATTTTTGACAAAAAGAAAAAAAAAAATTGCTATACTTAACAAGTAATTTAGACATTAAAAATCTGATTAAAAATATTACTGTGTATCTTATTCTCCATAGATATTCTTCTGCACTAAAACATTCTATTTGAACTTTTAAAAAATATATACATACATATATATATATATATATATATATATATATATTGTTTTCTTATACTCTTATTTTATTTAATTTTAAGTAGTATGCATGCCATTACTGAATATTTTTATTAACCGACTTCAAAAAAAGAAGGAAGGTTCTCAATTCAAACCGTATGTTTTTTTTATGTTTGTTAGCTCATAACTTCTGAACGGATGCTCCGATTTTGATACTTTTTGTTTTGTTGAAAAGGTCTTGGTCTGCAATAGGTCCCATTGTAATATCTTTACGATCTAAAGAAAATACAGGGTACCCAAAAAAATTAGTCCCAACTCTATTAACTGCTAAACGGCTGCAGCTATAGTGATAAAAATGGTATGTAAGTATAGCAAAGTGGCCATGCTGTACAAGGTTAAACCGCCTGCAGCGCCACCTGGTGGAAAATAGCGGAGTTAGTGTTCCTATCTCGAAAACGGTTCTACAGAAAAAGTGAATTACAAAGCTAAAGGGTATCACCGATTTAGTACAAAAAGATAGTTTAGACATTCATACTAACGTTAATATCTTGGAAACGGTTCATGACAGGGGGACAAAGTGAATTATAAAATTGCAGAGCATCATCGATTTAGTACGAAAATATAGTTTTGTTATTGATGCTAAAAATACAAGGCTAAAAACGTGCATTTTTTTGTTCGCAATTTCTTACACTATACATACTTGAGCTACATTGCTTACGTTGTAGCGTAGCTGGTGAGACATACGCTATATAGTTCAAAATACGGTTACTTGATACTTTTTATTTTGTTGTAGAGATCTTGGTCTGAAGTAGGTCCCATTATAACTACTTTACAATCTAAAGAAAATAAAGCGCCATCTGATGAAAAACAGCGGAATTAGAGCTCCTATCTCAAAAACGGTTCAAGATGGGAGAAAAGTTAATTACGAAGTTGTAGAGCATCTTCGATTTACTACGAAAAGACAGTTTTCAGACATTATTGCTAAAAATAGAACGCTTAAAACGTGCAGTTGTTTGTTCGCAATTTCCTACATTGTGCACACTTGAACTACGTTGCACACTTTGCAGCGTAGCGGATGACACGTATACTCTGTGGTTCAAAGTACTGTTACTGTAAGCGGTCACATCGATTAGCGCAAAGTTGTTTTCAACCAACTTCAGAAAGGAGGGCGTTCTTAATTCAAGCTATGTGTTGTTGGTGGTGTTTGTAAGCTTATAATTTCGTAAGAGATGCTCTAATTAACCGACTTCAAAAAGGAGGAGGTTCTCAATTCAAAGCGTATGTTTTTTGTTTTTGTTTCTTAGCTCATAACTTCTGAACACATGATCCGATTTTGATATTTTTTGTTTTAGTGTCTTGGTCTGAAATAAATCCCATTGTAAGATCTTTACGATCAAAAGAAAATACAGGGTGCCCAAAAATGTCAGTCTCGACTCTTTTAAGTGCTGAACAGCTGAACTAAATGCCTGTCGCGTGGCTCGGAAGCTTGGCAACAGTTGAAACGTTAGACAGCGCCACCTGCTACAGATTGCGTGACTTTTTTATTCAACAGCCACCAAAAAATTTTAAAAGTGGGATATGATATACATAAAAGGCGAATAGAATCGAAGAAACGTCGATTGTATATATCATATATCACTTCTTAAAATTATTGGCGACAGTTGAATAAAAAAGTCATGCAATCTGTACCAGGAGGCGTTGTCTACCGCTTCAACTGTTGCTAAGTTTATGAGCCACGCGACAGGCATCTAGTTAAGGAGGCTATGGTATGAATCTATATTTAAGTAAAAATGTAGTAATCTGAAAGACGTGGGAGGAGTCCTGTGAAAACCGACCAGAACCATGACATTTATCAATTTTTAGATTCTATTTTAGCGAATTTTTAGACATTATATTTCGACTGAATATATCTCAAAGCTGAAATGGGCAACTGATTATTCCATCAAAGAACACATTTGACTATGCTCTTTCGATTTCTGCTTGTTTTGGATTTGATTCATTATTTCCGTAAGGCGTGGTGTTATTGATTCAGGCGTGATTGCACCGATTATTAGCGAACTTTCAGAATTTATAACTCGAAAACGAGCTGACGAGGGCTATTGCTTTATGCGTCAAAAAACATATTCATATATGCTTTCTCGATTAATGCTTGTTTGGATGTTTTTTATGATTACACTATGGGATGGTTTCCTGGTTAGTATACAATCTGTGAGTGTTTCTAGCAAAATATTTGCAAAAGTCTTTTATTGCTCTATTAGGCGAGAGTTTTGATAAATAAAATTAATAATTTGTGTGTAGTACATATTTTTGAAATAATTTTGTAGTATTATAAGAGATCATAAGTACATCGTGAACTAATAATACTGCACTGTTTCAAATTTAATTCGCTTATGGGGTAATAAAAATGGAATCAAACAACGAAATTTGTAGCTGTGAGGATGAGTTTGATTTTTCGATGTTTAGATTGACTGATAATACATTGAATGAAGAAAATAGCGATCAAGACAACAGCAGTGAAAACAGTCGTGAAGTAATTAGAACCAAAAAAAATTAGAAAAATAAAAATCGAAAGTGAAGAACGTGAAGATTATTCTGATCCAGATGTTACAGAAGAAGAAGATAATTCTTAATGGGAATATGTTACGGAATCTACAGAAATACCTCAAAGAGTATAATTTAAAAGTGGTGAAAAATCTGCAGGTCACCAAGTTGGTGCAAATGTCATGGAATCATTTCATTTCTTTAAATATATTTTACCGATCAGCTAGTTGATACAATTGTAAATGAAACAAATAAATATGCCCATAATAAATTGAAAGACAAAAAATTATCGAAAAAGTCTATATGGAAGAACTGGAAAGAACAAAGAAGTAACAACGCAGGAATTCCTAGCATTCATAACGGTCATCCTAATTATAGGAACCACGCCTCTTGCAAACATCTAACAATATTGGTCGATGGATGATAATAGTTGAATTCCTTTTTTTCCCTATGTGTTTTCACGAGACAGGTTCAACCAAATGTTTTTTATGCTACATTTGAAGACAATTACACCTGGACCTACAGATGTCAACACTCGTTTACAGCGAGTTAGCAACTATTTGGAAGAAATCAACACGAAATGTTTTGGAAAATTTCGCTCTTGGCGGACAGTCGAGGAAACCGTTGTGCAATTTCGAGGGAAAGTTTCTTTTATCACTTACGATTCTATGAAACCTACGAAATGGAGAAATAGGATTGATGCACTCTGCAATTCTGAAACTATATTTGTGGGATTTTTCCATATTATGGAAGCGTAACAACAGAACACTTGATAAAACCTGACCGGTGACTACTAGAATTCCATTGCACTTGTATCAAATGTTATTAAATTCTGTTCCCGGTGCACAAGGCCACAATACGTTCACAGATAGATACTATACGAGTCTTGCGCTAACCGATGAATAGAGAATTTGCACGTTTTCTGATTTTATTCTTATATAATAGAATATGAAAAGTTAAGGAAATAAATACATACATTTTCTTTATTTGAAATCTAATTACTGATTTATAACAATTTTAAAATCGCACTATTTACTCTATCGAGAAAACACAGTTTAAAATATCGTGACGTCACTCTTTATGACAGCAAACGGGAGTAATCGTTGTTTACATTCGATTTCGTGCTTTGTTGTGCTTCTTGAATCAGTGAAATAGGTTTTGTATTTTATAATAATGACGAATATTAAAAAATCATAGTACAAATATTGTATTGTACCACTCTGCACTAATACAACGGGTAATTGCTTCTCAAAAGCTATTCTGTAGCGTTCCACAGGATCCTATTAAACGAAAACTTTGGACAACCGCCATGAAAAGAAAACAATTGAAAATAATGATAAGAAAAAATGATGATAATGGTATTAAATGATTATAAAATGAAAAAGAAATGCTCAGAAATCACGTTAATGATTGATAATAAAGAAAGTTCAAACGAATTGCTGCTTGCTAACTAGGCTAACAAAATGTAAACATTGAAGCATCATAAAGTGTGAGGTCAGACAGCGTTTTAAAGTCACGTGATTTTTGGTTAATTTCAAAGTTATTTTTGAAATTAATGAGAACTTTTTTTGCATTTTTAATAAACTTTTTGAAAATTTTGAGCCTAAAACTACCAGAAAAATAAGATTTTATTCAAATCCCCCATGTGTGCAAATTGTCAGTAGTGTAAAAAGGGTGATTCACCGACACGGTGGAGGCGCGGAGGCGCGCGCGGAGCCACGGAGCCACGTAGTCACTCCGCGCCTCCACACGCGCCGCAGGCTCCCCCGCGCCACCACCCCGTCGGTGAATGCCCCCTTTTTTGCACTACTTTGCCACCATCTTAGACGATGGTTCTGTTGCCTTTCGGAGATTGTAAAGTATTTAAACTTTTTGTGTTTGAAAATGAATTTCGGGACTTAGTACTTTTCGCGATGGAAAATATATTTCAGAGAATTTAATTGAATAAACAAAGGGTTGATGTGTATTATAGAATTAAAAACATTTAATGAAGGGTATAGACATTAAAATTTAGGTGTTGCCATTGGAAGAGTATAAATAATATCCGGTGGGACTTAACATTTTTGACTGAATGAAACAATGAATGACTGAAGTTAATTAACATCAGTAACAATTTATGAGTATTTTAGAAACTTAGCATTTTTAGAGATTAAAAATATATTGTGTTAAGTTAATAAATAAGGAATTTAAATAGGAGTTCATACTTTTAGTGACGTCATTATGAATTTATATTAGGAAATTTTTACAGAATTAAATAGAAATTTTCGTATATTGTGGATAACACATAGATTTAAAAGCAAAACAAATAATAAATAATTTAACATTCATTAAAAATGTAAGACACTTAAAAATTCTAACTTTATTTTAACACTAAATAAGTTTCACTTTTTAAATTTATTTAGACTATCTTAGAAATAATATTATTACATTCGTTAAAAATTGAACACACATGCACTTTAAAAAATTACTATCATATAAATTAAACTAAATATAATAAAAATTATATAAATTAAACTTTATATTCTCACTAAATAAGTTTAACATTTCTTTAAACTCTATCTTACATTCGTTAAAAATTTAACAGAAGTTTTTAATCAGTTAATAAATTTTGTATACAGTTATGTTATATAAACTAAATATAATAAAAATTATATAAAATACATACTGTTATTTAAGCTCTAACTTTGAAATACTGTTTTTACATTCTTTAAAAATTGAACACACATACACTTTAAAAAATTACTATCATATAAATGAAACTAAATATAATAAAAATTATATAAAACACATGTTGTTATAACTAAACAAATACCATAAACAAAAGTTTCAAAATCAGTAAATGATGTTATATATGTTATAAATTAAACTAAATACAATAAATTTTATATACAATAAAGTTATATACTAAAATTTATATAAATTAAACTAAATATAATAAATATTATATAAATTAAACTTTATATTCTCACTAAATAAGTTTCACATTTATTTAAACTCTAACTTACATTCGTTAAAAATTGAACACACATGCACTTTAAAAAATTACTATCATATAAATTTAAAAAAATACTATCATATATTAATATTAATCTAAAAAACTGCTTACAAAGACATACAGTAAAATTATAAATAAATAAAAAAAGAAAAAAAAATTACTATCATATAATAATATTAATCTAAAAAAATGTTTACAAAGTTTTAAATCAACAATTAAATTTTATATACAGTAAAGTTATAAATTTAAAAAAATTACTATTATATAATTATATTAATTTAAAAAAAATTACTATTATATAATAATATTAATTAAAAAAAAATACTATTATATAATAATATTAATTAAAAAAAATGCATACAAAGATATTCAGTAAAGTTATAAATTAAAAAAATGACTATCATATAATAATATTAACTTAAAAAATGCATACAAAGATATACAGTAAAGTTATAAATAAAAAAAATGACTATCATATAATAATATTAATTTAAAAAATGCATACAAAGATATAAAGTAAAGTTATAAATTGAAAAAAATGACTATCATATAATAATATTAATTTAAAAAATACAATGTTTAAAATCAACAATTAAATTTTATATACATCATAATTAACTAAACTTTATGCTGTTACTATTAAATAAATTTATCCTAACACGAAAATTTTAAAACTTTACATAAATTTTATAAGCAAAAAGTTATAAGTACATGAGTATGTTATTTAAATTAAACATTATATTGATACTACCCAAATATTATTTAACATTTATTCCAGTTTAACGCAGTAATATAATTTATACTATCTTAGTTGATTTAAATTAAACAGGTAAATACTTTTAAACTTGAAATAAGTTCTTTTTTATAAAATAATTGATATAAACTGTAATAATAAAAAGGATTGGTTATATTTAAAAACTATCAGTTACTAAAAGTTATTTTGTATTAAACATTTCTATTTAAAATTTCGAAATAAATTGCATAAAAATTCAATGCATCATTTTAAATGAAAATAAACAGTTTCCTTAAAAACATATAATACGAGAATATTCCATGAGTCATAGTTATCACCTGCAAAGAAAAACCCATACCCTTGATGAATCATGTGTAATATACGCTGAGGAATCGTGCCTAATAGTAATCAATACTATCTCATATAAAGATTAAGTTAAAATACAGCGAATAATTAGGAAAATGCAATAATTTTTTCACAAAGCATATCATACAACGAGTTTTAAACGACTATTTTTATATACAGTAAAGTTATAAATTTTAAAAAAATTACTATTATATAATAATATTAATTTTTAAAAAAATTACTATTATATAATAATATTAATTAAAAAAAATGCATACAAAGATATTCAGTAAAGTTATAAATTAAAAAAATGACTATCATATAATAATATTAATTTAAAAAATGCATACAAATATATACAGTAAAGTTATAAATTTAAAAAATGACTATCATATAATAATATTAATTAAAAAAATTCATACAATGTTTAAAATTAACAATTAAATTTTATATACATTATAATTAACTAAACTTTATGCTGTTACTATTAAATTTATCCTAACACGAAAATTTTAAAACTTTACATAAATTTTATAAGCAAAAAGTTATAAGTACATGAGTATGTTATTTAATTTAAACATTATATTGATACTACCCAAATATTATTTAACATTTATTCGAGTTTAACGCAGTAATATAATTTATACTATCTTAGTTGATTTAAATAAGAAGTTTTATATATATATTGCAAAATTTAGTTTTACTCAGGTAATTTCTGAACATACACAAGTTAAATGAAAACTTTTGTAGGTTTTATTTAAGCAATAAATATTCTTTTGTGAAAGTAGTTTTATATGTTATGCAAAATTTAGTTTTAATTAAACAAAAAAGTTTATAGTGAAACAATAAGAAAAGTTTATAGTGTAACAATAAAAAAACGTTTGTAGTGTAACAATAGAAAATTCTCATCCTGCTAACATCTCTTTAGCCGTGCGGCTTATTTTCATCGGGCAGTATGTATAGTTTCTCCGGCTTATGTCGATCTTTTTTCCGCGTGTTATATTTCAATTTACCTTATAAGACAATGGAATCGTTTCGTGTAATGTCCCGTGGACTTTGAATATTTTTCACTGCGTATTGAATGACATTTCCGCGCTTTGTAGTAGCTGATAAGCAATCGGTGACGTCACTGATGAGAGGATGACGTCATGATCACGTGACTAGGAGCTCACTAGATAAGAATGTCTCGTATCATTCATTTCCTCCAAGTCTGTCAAGGGAGTAGGACGTGTTTTAAGGTAAGTCCCAAGTTTTTCTGAAATAATGACAATTCAGTATTTAGTTAAGTCAGACATGTTATTACATGTATGCGGGAAAATTTTATGGAATAGCACACTCGGTGAGTCATGCTGAGTGTATTATTTTATAACATTATTATTGTTTCATTTTAAAAATTTTATTTAATTAATATAAAAATATGTGTGTCTAAAATCTTTATGGTGTTTTAAAAACTAAATTGAATAAGATTTTATATTTGCTTCAGACAAAACCACCAGTAAAATCGTTTCTAAATATTTAAAGTTTTAGGTGCTCTGTAAGTTAATATCCTACAAAACTTTGGCTGTTGTATTTTAATAAAAACTTTCTAACTAAATATTTATATATACATACTATAGAAGAAAAAAAAATTCTTTAAACTTAATTATACATTATTTTTTAAATACTCTGTAAAAATAAATATATAACTTTTTGCTTAACTAAAAAACACGAATATATATACTGTATTAATTTATCTATATTATATAGGTGTTTCCTAAACTTTCTTATAACTTTGATTAGAAACTTTAATTAAAGCATGAGTCATACTTCACTTTACAATAGAAACAAAAGGTTTATGATTATGTATAAAGGGATAAAAAATTACTTTAAGATTGTTTGGTTAGAGTTTAAATGTTAAGTGTGAAATTTATTTTATGAGTTTATATTTATAATGTGTATAACTTTTATTGCCTATATAAAATTTTATCGAGTGGTGTAAAACTTCCATAATATGCTAAATTTATTTAATTGTAAAAGCTTATAAAATTTATTAGCTGTTTTAAAACTTTTAAAAAAATAGTCATTTTAAAAATTAATGCGTGTTGTATTTTTAATTAATGTAAAAATAAATTCATCTTGAATGTTAAATGGGAAACTTATTTAATGCATAGTGATAATATAAAATTTATTGATTGTTTCAAAGTGTATATGCGACTTGCTTTTTTAATGAAAGTCGAATTATTTATAAGTTGGGGTTTCAATAAGTGTAAATCATCTATCGTTTTGTTTCATTCTGAGAAAATAAAAGTTTAAGTCTATCTGAGGAAGGGAGAGTATCATTCGAAACGGTTGTTCCAATCTTGATGAAGGGTTTTCGAAACACATAACGTTCTATCTTTAATTATAACCTACAAACCCTTTGTTTCAATCGACCCTTATTATATTTTTGTTTTAAATGAATTACCTGACACTCATCCACTAACCTTAATGTATGTTAAAAAATTAAGTGTTTAATATAGCTAACGCATGCAAACCCTATTAAGCATTTTCTTATAAAGTTCATAAACATGTTGTTACAAGTATTTTAGAAGATCAAACGATTCTATGTTCAATGCTAGGTTCGAATTCAACTTAACAATCTACCCGTTAGTAGTTTTTCTTGGTTTTCACTAAAACTCGCTTAACTATAAGTTAGAAAGACTCGCACACAGAGCAATCCACTTGTAGAACCAACAGTTAAATATTTAATGGTATAAGTTTATACTTGTAATCAATAAGTTTCAATACAACTGCATGACTCATTAACCTTGTGATTAGTGAACGATTCTATGATTAAAGCGGGAAAGTTTTGGGTTTGAATCCAACTCAACGACTTAATCGAATGGGTTTTTTCTTCGTTTTCTCTAAAACTCGCTTAAATACAGATTAGGATTCCTTAGAAAGACTCTCATGCATTTCGCTTATAGGACCCTCGTTTTATTAATCGGTCTTAAGCCTTATGAATATCCATATGTGAATGTTTATTGTATAGTAAAACTTTTAAATATAGTATTGTTTTATATAAGGTGTGAACCTGATTATGTATAAATGAGTTATCGATTATGAAATAAATTTATCATTACTATAATACTCACATTAAAAGATTCTCACTTATACAATTTAGCGGTTATGCAAATTATTCAAACTCGTCACCGATGAGTCATCCTTCACGAACTTTCTCGTAAGATGTTGTACATGAACGAACGAGGGGTGACTCAGCTTTTCCGAGAATTCGCCCTTATCTCTAGTAGATAAGGTGTTACAACTCAACGTTTCCCTTCATTCTTAGTTGGGCCGTCGTGTGAGTAGGTTGTTTTACCGTGTGTTATGTTTACCGTCCACTGCTTAGGAGTTTTAGCCGAAAATCCCACCTGTTTTTCCGCGTATTGTATTTCGGTTTTTCCGTACCTGGATTCTTTAAGTATAATAGAATATTCCAACTCATCAACCTACCCGTTGGGATTTTTTCTTGGTTTTCTCTAAAACTAACTTAACTATAAGGCGTATATTAAAATAATATATAGTTATTATATAAAAATATCTTACTATCCGATCATTTATAAATAGTTTAAAAAATTATTACTTAGTTTATAACTAGATAAAATAATTGCTAAAAACAATAAGATTTTTAATTTCTAATTTTATCCTATTAAGTGATTTTAAAACCTCTTTTTAGTTTTTTCTTATAAAGTTAAAGTGATTTCAATACCTTTCATTAAAAAATTACACTTATATTTTAGTAAAACTTTATTTATTTAATCGATTAAATGCAAAGTTTAACACTTAATGAATTATTTAAAATTTTATATATACAGGAATAATATAAAAATTTACATTTATGTGCTAGTAAAAATAATTGTCTCATTAGAAGTTTAATCAGTCATTAACTAAAAACAATAAATTTCAATACAACTGCATGATTCTAGTATCATCCACTGACCTCACGGTAAGTTATTTTCACTTAGACATTCTGAGCAAATCTTATTGTAATGCATATATTAAAATAATATATAGTTATTATACAAAAAATCTCTCTTGATTTCCGATTATTTATAGATAGTTTATTACTTAGAATTATAACTTGATAAAATAATTACTAAAACAGTAAGATTTCTGTTTTTAATTTTATCCTATTAAGTGATTTTAAAACCTCTTTTTAGTTTTTTTCTTATAAAGTTAAAGTGATTTCAAACCTTTTCATTAAAAATTGCACTTATATTTTAGTAAAACTTTATTTATTTAATCGATTAAATGCAAAGTTTAACATTTAATGAATTATTTAAAATTTTATATATACAGGAATAATATAAAAATTTACATTTATGTGCTAGTAAAAATAATTGTCTCATTAGCTAAAACAATGAATTTCAATACAACTGCATGACTCACTGACCTCACGGTAAGTTATTTTCACTTAGACATTCTGAGCAAATCTTATTGTAAAGTATAATTTCTTTCTGTGAAAGTGTCACCCAAATTCTCTCACAAGGATTATTGTTTAGTATTTTATTTTTAAATCATATAAGGTCATTGTGCCTAAATGCGATAACCCATAAATGCGACAAAGTTCTTCTACTGAAAATCTAAATGCTTAAATCACAAACTTATAAATCATAATGGAACATACACATTTCAAGAACGGTTCGCGAAACTTTTCATTAAATTTGAAAGGTTTTTTCTAGTAGAATTTTCTTTTGCAGTAAACATTGTCCATTATGGCTTTCCGACGTCTTTTCCTAATTGCGATAAAATATTTTCAAATAGTAACTGTAATTTTATCCTTTCATCTTTCAAGATCAAATAACCACTGTTACGTCATGTGCTTGAATACCCTTCATACCTACCAGAAGAAAATAAAAAAAAAATACTACATTTTTTTAAAAACAGGGGTTTAAAATTTTTATCGCATTTAAGGGTCTGTTTACACCATTTTCCTAAATGCGACAAATTTTATCCCTTAAATGCGGCGAATTTTACAGTTGATATATTAAGGGAAGTTTAAGCATTTTTTCCTTTTCAACACTTTCCAACAAGGTTTAAAAGTGACTTAGACTTGTCTGTCCCTCTGTCCGTCTGTCTGTCTGTCTGTCCGCGCTCTAATTCCTGTAGGGACACACGAAAGTATTCCAAAGCACTGTATTCTATGAGATTTATTGCTGTAAACCATATTTAATACCTTAACTGCATACAAATCTTAGTGAAATTGAATCATGTTATTCAAGTTCACTATCGGATGTTTCATATATAAAATGGAATAAATACCACCACTAGTTTGTACACAGGGACACTCGAAAGTACTCCAAAGCATTGTGTTCTATGAGAGGTATTTCTATAAACCAAATTTTAATAACTTTACTTTCCACAAAGTTTAATGAAATTGAAATTTGTTATTCATATGCACAAAAGAATGCTTTGCACAGAATATAGCATGATTAGCATTATATTTACAGGGCCACACAAAAAATATTCAGATACATTAAGAGGTATTGTTGGAAAATTGCTTGAATTGCATTTTCGTTTACAATAAGCGTTTTTATCACTTTCTAAATGTTTTTAACTCTTTCCAATAAAGTTGAAAAGTGTTAATGACTTTGCTTGTCTGTCTGTCCGTGCTCTATCTCCCGTAAAAATTCATGGAATCAGAGTTACACATACACTACTCAGAAAAGAAGAGTTAAACACGGAGTCACACACTCTGTTATAAAAAGGCAAAGTTACACACACAATTACACACAAACTGTTAATAAAAATGCATAGTTACAATCACACTGTTAGCAAAAAATTAGCGGTACACACAGCGTTACACACATTGTCAAAAAAAAAGAGATTTACGTACGGAGTTACACACACTGTTAATAAAAAGGCGGAATTATACACAGCAAAATATCAGTGATACACGCAAAGTTACACACATTGTTCAAAAAAGAAAAAAAAAAGAAATGAACATTGAATTACACACACTGCTAATAGAAAGGCAGGATTATACACAGAGTTACATGCAATGTTAATAAAAAGGCGCTGTTAATAAAGAGTTACACACAGAGTTACACACACAGAGTTAATAAGAAGGCAGAGTTACACACACATATTTAATTACGTACAGGGTTACGCACACTGTTAGTTACACATAAGTAAAATTACACACGTTTTTTGCTAAAAATCAGCGATGCACACAGTGTTACACACACAATGTTAAAAAAAAAACTGTTAATAAAAAACAAAATTACACATGGAGTTACACACACTGTTAATAAGAAAGAAGAGCTACACACACACTGTTAATTGCATACAGGGTTGCACACACAGTGACAGTTTCACATAGCGTTACGTACACTGTTAGAAAAGTTCAGCAATACACACAGAATTACACACACACTGTTTAAAAAAAAAAAAAGAAGAGTTACACACTGTTAACAAACAGCAGATTTAGACACAAAGTTCCACACACTGTTAATATAAAGGAAGAGTTACACACGCTGTTAAAGGCAGAGTTGCACATAGAGTTACACAACATTTTATCTTGAAATTGTTATGCGGCATTAAGTATTTTATAAACTATAAAAAAAGAACGAAAAATCATGCATTGCGCAATGATTATTAACACTTTCCAACTGCACGTAATTGTTGTATCTTATAACTTTGAAAGTTCTGTACCTACGTTATCACACAACAAACAAATAGTAGTTCTGAAAGGCATACAGAGAGACTAATTGAATTCCTAATCATTCTTAAACACTGTTTGAAAGTGTTAAAAATGCTTAAAACAAAAGAAACTGTCGCCCTTCGATTGTAATTCCAGCCCTTAATCTATCAGAAAATTTCAGTGTAGCCCTGTAAATTTGAAGGTTAACAAAATCATATTTTATACAAAACATTATTTTAGCAAATTAACAATAAATGCCAATTTCTTTATGATTTTACAGTTGAAAGTACAGTATGAAAGTTCTTTAAATGCAAATTATGAAAATGTATGTCCTAAAATGCAACGCATTGGCATTTTTTGCGCGTTCCTGTACATAAACATGTTGTACAGTACCTAATAATGCCTTTTTATTTGGGAACATTCAAAGAGTGAATATGAACAACATATATATATTTTTAAAAATTCAGAAAATATTTCCGGACGCTAAGTGCGGTACACGGACAGATAGACAAATGGAGATTCGGGCACATAGATACAGAAATTGAAAACACGTTAAGACTTAAACAAGAAAGAAAATTCATGCAGTACTCATTCATTAGTAACACCTTCCAACTGTACGTAATTGTTGTATCGAATAACTTTTAATATTCTTTGCCTACGTTGTGAGGTTGAGACGTCAGAACGTCACCACAGTTGTTTTAATTAAGCTGGATCCAGCAAAGTAGAAACTGGGGACGGTTAAAATCGCTTCGTCGCCAGTGACTCGGCGAAAGTTGAGGTCGAGTTAGCTTTGTGTCGGCAGGGTGCTGCAATGAAAGACTTAGATTTTGAATGTTAGATAAATTAGAAGTGATTTTAAAAGGACGGATTGAAATGAAGAGAGAGGAGGATGTAGGAAGAAGTATAAAATGGCGATGGTTTTAGTAGATGGGATTGGATGTTGGAGGATATTATAGTGGATGTTGGAGGATATTATAGTGGATGTCGGAGCATATTATAGTGTGGATATTGGAGTATTATAGTGGATTGTTGAAAGTCTTATTTTGGCGAATATTGAGTAGTAGAAATTTAGAGGAGTGAGGAATAAGTCATGATGAGTGTTAGTACGAGTATTTGCTAGCGCTCGTGAAAGTGAATTTCGATCTGTAGGGAATCCTCTGATCGAAAGTGAAGTCGCAGCAGTGGAGTTACGAGTGCAACCGTCGCTACACCTTCAATTGCTTGCTGGGGTGAGATATTTAAGATAATCTAATTTAATTGTTGATATATATATTTTGATTGAGTAATACACTGACTGAGCTAGTTTAATTGCCAGGCCACCCTCCCCATTAATCTGCTCAAATAAACTTTAGTTATTGTTAATTCAAGTCTTGTGTTCTCTTACTTATCCATTTAGTGATCTAATTAATTTAATATGGAGTTTGCGTCAACGCAAACTTTACAACGTTATCACACAACAGACAGAAGGACTGAAAAATATACAGATAGACTAATTGATTTTAAAATTACTCTTAGGCATTTTGGAAAGAGTTAAAAAGGCTTAACACAAAATAAAATGCAGCCATTAAATTATAATTACAGCTTTTGATCTCTCTGAATATTTTAGTGTAGCCCTTTAAATCAGAAAGTTAATCATACCATATTCTATACAAAACATTATTTTAGAATATTAACAATTCATTTCAATATTTTTATAATTTTTGCAGTAGAAAGACTTAATTTTCAAAAAATTCTGTCCTAAACCGTAATGCATTGGCATTTTTTTTTTTTTTTGTCCCTGTAAACAAACTAGTTGTACAGGACCTATTAATGTCGTTTTGAATGGGGAACATTCTATAGGGATAATGTTTATAAAAATAACACTCATAAAACACAATGCTTTCGAATGCTTTTGGGTGTCCCTGTACACAAACCAGAAGAGATATTCACTCCATTTTCAATATGGAACATCCGATAGTGAACATCAATAAAATATATCAGTTTCGAGAAATTCCATAAATATTTAGAGGAGTTAGAGCGCGGATAGACAGACGGACAGACAGATGGACAGCTACACAATCTGAAATCATATTCACACTTAAAAATGTTAGAAAGTGTTAAAAACGCTTAATGTAAACGAAAGTGCAATTCTAGAATTGTTTTATCAGTAGCTCTTAATATAAATGGATATTTTTGTGTCACCCTGTAAACCTAATGCTAATCATGCTGTATTCTATGCAAAGCATTTTTTTCTGCATATAAATAACATATTTCAATTTCCTAAAACTTCGTGGAAAGTAAAGTTATTAAAATTTGATTTATAGAAATATCTCTAATAGAACGCAATGCTTTGGAATACTTTTGAGCGTCCCTCTATATAAATCGGTGGTGGTATTTCCTCCATTTTATACAGGAAACATCCAATAGTGATCTTGAATAACATATTTCAATTTCATTGAAATATGTCTACAATAAAGGTATGAAAATATGGTTTATAGAAATACCTCTCATAGAACACAATGCTTTGAAATACTTTCGGGTGTCCCTGTACACAAACCAGTAGAATTATCATATTCACCCTTAAAAAATGTTAGAATGTGTTAAAAACGCTTAACGTAAACGAAAGTACAATTCTAGCCATTTTTTTTTAAGCTGTTAATGTAACTGGATATTTTTGTGCCACCCTGTAAATCTAATGCTAATCATGCTATATTCTGTGCAAAGCATTCTTTTGTGCATATAAATACCATATTTAAATTTCCAAAAACTTCGTGGAAAGTAAAGTTATTAAAATTTGATTTATAGAAATATCTCTCATAGAACGCGATGCTTTGAAAGACTTTTGAGTGTCCCTGTACATAAATCGATGGTGATATTTCCTCCATTTTATACAGAAAACATCCTATAGTAAACTTTAATAACATATTGCAATTTCATTAAGATATGTCTACAGTAAAAGTACGAAAATATGGTTTGTAAAAATACCTCTCATAGAACACAATGCTTTGAAATACTTTCGGGTGTCCCTGTACACAAACTAGTAGAGGTATGAACTCCATTTTCAATAGGGAACGTCCAATAGTAATCTTTAATAACATATATCAGTTTCAAGAAATTCCATAAATATTTACGGGAGTTTGAGCGCGGACAGACAGACGGACGGACAGACGGACGGACAGGCAGACAGACGGACAGACGAACAGACAGACAGACAAACCGAAGTCATAAACACTTTTCAACCTTGTTGGAATGTGTCAATAACAGTTTTCAACCTTCTTTGGAAAGTGTTAATAACATTAAATTAACTCCCATGCATTAAATGCGTTATCGCATTTAGGGAGTTTGTACATCGCATTTAGGATATAGTACCTTAAATGCGACAAAAATTTCCTAAATGCGACGCTGGTATATATTTTCATAAATTACTGATATTTTTTTAATTTCTTGAAAAAAAATGACTAAAAACACTAGTTTAGAACTATGAGTATAATATTCAACCATTTTTTCTTTCTTTTCATAATTATTTGTTTACTAAAATGTTATAAGTTTCCTAAATGCGATAAACTTACCAAAAATCACGTCGCATTTAGGCACAATGACCTTATCCAACTTATAAAATTTAGCGGTTATGCAAATGAGTAATTTTTATTACTTATAGTTCAATCCGTATAAATAAGTTAAAAATTTTACCTTGCGATGTAATGCATATATTAAATAATATATAGTTATTATACAAAAATCTCTCTTGCTATCTGATTATTTATAGATAGTTTATTACTTAGTTTAATAACTAGAGAAAATAATTACTAAAACAATAAGATTTCTGTTTTTAATTTTATCCTATTAAGTGATTTTAAAACCTTTCATTAAAAATTACAGTTACATTTTATTAAATCTTTGTTTATTAAATATAAAAAGCGAGACTTATCGTAAAATAATTCTATTTTAATTACATTATTTTCTTACCATAATTTTGAAACCACAGTTCAATATATTAATTGTAAAGTTCAACTCTCAATGCATTATTTAAATAAATTATCTCAAACACCAAAAGTCTTCTGCCAAATAGGTATGATTCAACATCCTTATTCTTATGAGTCATCGTCTGGCGATAAAACAGTTTCTCGAATTTGTGTACAAGACTGAAGGTTGCATTTCGCTAGAGGGAAATTTCTTCAGTAATTTTTAAGTAAGTTTCATAATTTTTTATTACTATTTGATAATTTATTTAACTTAATATGTATCTCTACTCTATACTCTAATAAAATTATTTGTTTATATCATGAAAATTTTATTAAAACATAACTTTTATTAAAACTTTACAAAAATTATATAAGAAAATTTTTATTGTTTCATTGAAGAGAGATAAATCAATTTAAAAAATATTTGTTATTGGTATTTACTTATAAAGAATTTTCTATTGTTACACTACAAACGTTTTTTTATTGTTACACTATAAACTTTTCTTATTGTTTCACTATAAACTTTTTTGTTTAATTAAAACTAAATTTTGCATAACATATAAAACTACTTTCACAAACGAATATTTATTGCTTAAATAAAACCTACAAAAGGTTTCATTTAACTTGTGTATGTTCAGAAATTACCTGAGTAAAAAAAAATTTTGCAATATATATATAAAACTTCTTATTTAAATCAACTAAGATAGTATAAATTATATTACTGCGTTAAACTCGAATAAATGTTAAATAATATTTGAGTAGTATCAATATAATATTTAAATTAAATAACATACTCATGTACTTATAACTTTTTGCTTATAAAATTTATGTAAAGTTTTAAAATTTTCGTGTTGGGATAAATTTAATAGTAACAGCATAAAGTTTAGTTAATTATAATGTATATAAAATTTAATTGTTAATTTTAAACATTGTATGAATTTTTTTAATTAATATTATTATATGTTAGTCATTTTTTAAATTTATAACTTTACTGTATATCTTTGTATGCATTTTTTAAATTAATAATATTATATGATAGTCATTTTTTTAATTTATAACTTTTCTGAATATCTTTGTATGCATTTTTTTAATTAATATTATTATATAATAGTAATTTTTTTTTAAATTAATATTATTATATAATAGTAATTTTTTTTAAATTTATAACTTTACTGTATATAAAAATAGTCGTTTAAAACTCGTTGTATAATATGCTTTGTGAAAAAATTATTGCATTTTCCTAATTATTCGCTGTATTTTAACTTAATCTTTATATGAGATAGTATTGATTACTATTAGGCACGATTCCTCAGCGTATATTACACATGATTCATCAAGGGTATGGTTTTTCTTTGCAGGTGATAACTATGACTCATGGAATATTCTCGTATTATATATTTTTAAGGAAACTGTTTATTTTCATTTAAAATGATGCATTGAATTTTTATGCAATTTATTTCGAAATTTTAAATAGAAATGTTTAATACAAAATAACTTTTAGTAACTGATAGTTTTTAAATATAACCAATTCTTTTTATTATTATAGTTTATATCAATTATTTTATAAAAAAGAACTTATTTCAAGTTTAAAAGTATTTACCTGTTTAATTTAAATCAACTAAGATAGTATAAATTATATTACTGCGTTAAACTGAAATAAATGTTAAATAATATTTGGGTAGTATCAATATAATGTTTAATTTAAATAACATACTCATGTACTTATAACTTTTTGCTTATAAAATTTATGTAAAGTTTTAAAATTTTCGTGTTAGGATAAATTTATTTAATAGTAACAGCATAAAGTTTATTTAATTATGATGTATATAAAATTTAATTGTTGATTTTAAACATTGTATTTTTTTAATTAATATTATTATATGATATTTATTTTTTTAATTTATAACTTTACTTTATATCTTTGTATGCATTTTTTAAATTAATATTATTATATGATAGTCATTTTTTTTATTTATAACTTTACTGTATATCTTTGTATGCATTTTTTAAGTTAATATTATTATATGATAGTCATTTTTTTAATTTATAACTTTACTGAATATCTTTGTATGCATTTTTTTAATTAATATTACTATATAATAGTATTTTTTTAAATTAATATTATTATATAATAGTAATTTTTTTAAAAAATTAATATTATTATATAATAGTAATTTTTTTTTTTAATTTATAACTTTGCTGTATATAAAATTTAATTGTTGATTTAAAACTTTGTAAACATTTTTTTTAGATTAATATTATTATATGATAATAATTTTTTTAAAATTAATATTATTATATAATAGTAAATTTTTTTAAATTTATAACTTTACTGTATATAAAATTTAATTGTTGATTTAAGATTTTGTAAGCATTTTTTAGATTAATATTATTATATGATAGTAATTTTTTTTTTCTTTTTTTATTTATTTATAATTTTACTGTATGTCTTTGTAAGCAGTTTTTTAGATTAATATTATTATATGATAGTATTTTTTTAAATTTATATGATAGTAATTTTTTAAAGTGCATGTGTGTTCAATTTTTAACGAATGTAAGTTAGAGTTTAAATAAATGTGAAACTTATTTAGTGAGAATATAAAGTTTAATTTATATAATTTTTATTATATTTAGTTTAATTTATATAAATTTTAGTATATAACTTTATTATATATAAAATTTATTGTATTTAGTTTAATTTATAACATATATAACATCATTTACTGATTTTGAAACTTTTGTTTATGGTATTTGTTTAGTTATAACAACATGTGTTTTATGTAATTTTTATTATATTTAGTTTCATTTATATGATAGTAATTTTTTAAAGTGTATGTGTGTTCAATTTTTAAAGAATGTAAAAATAGTATTTCAAAGTTAGAGCTTAAATAACAGTATGTGTTTTATATAATTTTTATTATATTTAGTTTATATAACATAACTGTATACAAAATTTATTAACTGATTAAAAACTTCTGTTAAATTTTTAACGAATGTAAGATAGAGTTTAAAGAAATGTTAAACTTATTTAGTGAGAATATAAAGTTTAATTTACATAATTTTTATTATATTTAGTTTAATTTATATGATAGTAATTTTTTAAAGTGCATGTGTGTTCAATTTTTAACGAATGTAATAATATTATTTCTAAGATAGTCTAAATAAATTTAAAAAGTGAAACTTATTTAGTGTTAAAATAAAGTTAGAATTTTTAAGTGTCTTACATTTTTAATGAATGTTAAATTATTTATTATTTGTTTTGCTTTTAAATCTATGTGTTATCCACAATATACGAAAATTTCTATTTAATTCTGTAAAAATTTCCTAATATAAATTTATAATGACGTCACTAAAAGTATGAACTCCTATTTAAATTCCTTATTTATTATCTTAACACAATATATTTTTAATCTCTAAAAATGCTAAGTTTCTAAAATACTCATAAATTGTTACTGATGTTAATTAACTTCAGTCATTCATTGTTTCATTCAGTCAAAAATGTTAAGCCCCACCGGATATTATTTATACTCTTCCAATGGCAACACCTAAATTTTAATGTCTATACCCTTCATTAAATGTTTTTAATTCTATAATACACATTAACCCTTTGTTTATTCAATTAAATTCCCTGAAATATATTTTCCATCGCGAAAAGTACTAAGTCCCGAAATTCATTTTCAAACACAAAAAGTTTAAATACTTTACAATCTCCGAAAGGCAACAGAACCATCGTCTAAGATGGTGGTAAAGTAGTGCAAAAAAGGGGGCATTCACCGACGGGGTGGTGGCGCGGGGGAGCCTGGGGCGCGTGTGGAGGCGCGGAGTGACTACGTGGCTCCGTGGCTCCGCGCGCGCCTCCACCGTGTCGGTGAATCACCCCTTTTACACTACTATTGTCCATTGGCTAAAATAAAATGTCACCTGACCTGCACAATACAAACAAACCGGAAATGATTGCCGATTGCTATAAAGAAGCCCAAATTTGAAAATAAAATAACAGTAGCATATCATGAAAATAATTCATTGATCTTGGCTTAGAAAGATAAACGGTTTGTAACCATGCTGACGAATTGGTGTGATGACTACTGTAAAAAGGTTGTAACGAGGTGTTGGTGAAATTATGGTTGAAAAAACCAAATGTTCAAAAATACATGAAATTTATGGGAGGCATTGATCGTGCTAATAAATATACGTCTACATGCTGTTTCTAGCAGAAATCGTTAAAGGGGTGGCGCAAGTTATTTTTCTGGGGATTAGAAATATGCGTGATCGATTCCTACATAAAAAAAAAGGGAAAAAGCAGAGAAATGAGATTTCAATCAGCCATTTAAAATATGTGAAGTTATTAGTAAATCAGTTAAAAGATGATTATCTAAAAGATCGTGGAGCTGGTCGCGATTCTAGATCTACAACTACCGATAACAGTGTCCAATTGAATGGTAAGCTACATGTGCATGTGCATACTTGCCAACCATCTCATTATGAACCGTACAATTTTTAGTACCCGCCTTTTTTTTAAAACCAACTTTTTTTTAGAATAATTTTTGTACGGTTATTAATGAGATGGTTGGCAAGTGTATATGTGATGCTAAAAAGGAAAAGTCAGGACAACGGAACGCAGAAGA
Organism: Salticus scenicus; assembly: GCA_963930645.1. Taxonomy (NCBI): domain Eukaryota; kingdom Metazoa; phylum Arthropoda; class Arachnida; order Araneae; family Salticidae; genus Salticus; species Salticus scenicus. The sequence goes on from OZ005657.1 coordinate 105,747,699, forward strand.
CACGAAAGGGTATATTATTGTCCGGAAAAACCGAGGCTACACCTTCGAGAATGCTTTGTAAAGTATCACACAATGGAAAATTATAAATCATAATATTCATATATAATGCTTGTATTATGTAAATATACATCAAGTATAGAAATAAAATAGTTATATTTAAAATTCTTATGTTTTACATTTTACATTTCATTATTAAAACTACTGTCGGGCAGCTCATTACTCATACTAAAAGAGAGATCGGATGCAAAAGCTTAAATTTCCATCACACTACAGGTCCACACATTTGGAAAATACAAGGTGGCCAGAATAAAAGAGGCCCTGATAAAAAAAAAGAAGGCGTGGCCTACACAAAAGGGGTATAAACTTGTATTATGCTGACCACGTCTTTTATTACGCGGCCAGCATAACATAAGGACAGCCAGATCTTATATTACGCTGGATTTTACACTGGATACCCTGTGCTTCTATACTTTTGAATTGATCTCTTACACAAATCAATTTCTGTTCTGAATCCCCGCCCTTTTAGGAAGCATTTCCTAGTACGAAAAATTATTCCCTCAGTAGCGGAAAAATTAGAAAGTTTTATATGCCGATCACCAAATATCTGGAAAATCGTTTCGAGCTGCTGGTCTACCCGTGTGAAAAAGGCTTCGAGAGCAAACTGTTAATGTTATATATCTTACATTTAATAAACCGTGATTTCCGGCATATAATCCGCATATAAGTTTTATCATTCCTCTACTAGAAATTGTTTTTAATAAAAAAAATCTACTTTTTTTTTTTCGAAGAAACAGGTCGTACAAATTTAACTTTGTCGATTAAAATTTCTGGTGCAAAACTGACATGTCTTATCTGCGGCTTACAAGCCGAAAATGACAGTATCTACATTATTTTACCATTGTAAACTTACTGCATAAAAAATTATAATATATTTTCTAATATACAGATTACAAAATTTTCTTTTTTACTCCTATGTATAGTTGTCAACTTAGCACCTTTTGGCTACCGGAAAATTTTAATATATATTTTTGTTAATTTTACTTTATCAGTGAAAACCGCTACAGTTCACTGACTTAGCAAAGTAAATATTTCTATTAAATTTTTCCGGTAGCCAAAAGGTGCTAAGTTGGCAACTATGTACCTATAAGTTTTTAGGTACCACATTTCTTATTTGTTAAAAATTACATGAAAAATTAACTGAGCGGAATTCTTTAATGATACTGTTCTTTCCTCTTTTTTTTATTATTTTTTTTTTATTGACATTAAATTGTAAAATAGTAAATATAGTTTAAAAAGAGAGAGAGAGAGAGAGAATTGACACTTTTAACATACAGGAACTCTATTCTCGTCTAGTCGTTGCGCGAAAACCGGTTGTTGATAAGCGAGACAACGACGATTTGCAGAGCCTGATTAAGCGGGAAGCACACATTATTTATATTTACACCGTAATTTTTTAACAAATACTTTCCTCCTATAATAAACAGAAAATTCTCATTAAAAATTATTTTAACCCTTTATCTACTGACGGTACTTTAAAGTACCATTACTTTTAAAAGAGTTTAAAATCAAATTTATAGACGAAATGTCAAAGATATTTATACGAAAGGAACACATGTACCTCACTTTAGTTTCACTACAAAGCATTAGACGATATATATAGCCATTTTTAATCCATAAAGGATTTTATGGAGCGCACTTGCTGTTTTTGCTTGATATTTTTCACGATCTTCATGTGTGTTATAATTAATTCCTATATTATTTCAAGAATATCCCACTAATCTTAGAAAAAATATGAGGAACATAAAAAGTAAATATTTTTTTACACTTTTTTCATGTCGAAATACTTTTTTCGACCTATATGTACCAGTGGTACACTAAAATACCAAATTACAAAATTCTCATTAAATACTTTGATGAGGTGATATGAATGATTTTTAATGCATATGTCTTTATATAATGCTCTTTAGTAACTAAAAATATATGTTTCAAACACAATTTTTGTCTGTTTCAAATTGCAGTAGATAAAGGGTTAAAAGAATTCTGGTGTCTAATAACGGTGAGTAAGTTGGATTGTTTTACACCGTTCATTTTTTATAAAAAATAATTCCTCGTCAAAGCGTGGAATTTCTATGATATGAAGTAAAAAATAATTGTAAAAATATTCCGGTGAGAGCGGAGATAATGTGTGCTTCCCCCTTAATCAGGCTCTGACGATTTGCTATTCACGTCCAGTTGGGTCGAAATCTTGCTAGGAGACAGTTGTGAAACTGAAAGATCGTTGCTTATCACAGTCAAAATAGCCTGTGTGTAAGGGTTGGCAAAAACCTAATTTTTTTAGAAAGTTATTTTTATTTATTTATTTATTTTTTATTATTATTTTTTTTTTTGTGTGTGTGTGTGTTTTCACATAAATCCCGAAGGAAAAAAGCCAGTTTTATTTATCATTATTATTAATCCTTTTATTTATTTATTTATTTATTTTAATTCAATAAAAGGATAGATTGTTTCAAAAGAAAGTAGGTGTTTTCCGATTTTTCAAGTAAGGTTGTAATAAAAAAAATTGTATGTAACAAATGAGAATAGTTTAAAATAAGCTAAAAATTCAATATTTATGTTTCATCTAATTATATGTCTACATATTTTTGGATAAATTTGAAAAATATTAGTTTTATTTATTTATTATTTTCATTTTTAATCCTGGATTATCATACAAAACTTGCTACATTTTTTAATTAATATCAAGTTTTAAAAAGAAACGCATTATAATAAATAAATAAATAGATAATAAAATGGTTGTTCTGTAAAATAAAAAAATAAGGAATAAAAATAAAAATATTCATGCTTATGTTCTACAATGTCTTAATATGCAACGATATATAAAATGTTAAATTGATAAAGAAAAAAAAGTGATAAAGAAAAGAGTGATTTTAAAGTGGTAAAGAAAAAATACAGCTTTTGGGGATTGTTATGAGTGAGTTGGAAACATCCTTCATGAAGAGCATATTTAAATATCTTTAAAATTGAGCCAGTTTTAAAATTTTTTATATATGACGATTTACAGATGTATAACTTTTCTATCTACAAATCTTCTGATAATAGGTTTTTGGCTTTAGGTAAAAATATTTTGAATTATTTCTTGACCAGTTTTGAATAGCAGGCAACGTCATTTTTAGTTTCCCATCATATTCGTGAAAAATTTCGATTTCAAATTTTTTACATTTTTAGGCATTTTGAGGCACTGTTCGTTTTTTTTTTTTTTTTTTTTTTTTTTCCCGAGCCTTCTATTAGTAGAATTGCTCTTGTTTGATAACCATCAAACTAGAAGACGGGAAGTGCTGGGTTCGACTTCAGGACATGCTCGTCATCCACGCCATTCGAAAATTTTCCGTAATTTATCCGAAACTTGCGTGAATACGGGTTATGGCACTTTAGAAAGGGTCAAGGTGAAAGACCCCAAGAAGGGTATCTCACCTTAGACTTAGATCCTTAGTGTAGACAAATCACATTAACACGAAAACCATGACACCATCATCGAAGCTGGAAGACGTAAAGTGACGGGTTCGTTTCCAGCTCGTGCTTGTCGACCTAGCTGTTCGCAGTTTTTTTTTTCTCAGAAACTTACGTAAATACGGGATACGACTACTGTGAAAGAACTACACGAATGACGTCCCCCTTAGGTCCAATTCCCTAATGTAGACAATTGGCCTTAATCCCATCAGCATTTTTGAAATTAATTTAGCAATTTTCAAAGAAAATATATAGTTAATGTTAAATGGTTAAATAAGTTTAAAAAAAATTTTTTTTTGTTCATGTATCACTTTCGTCACCTTTTTTTAAAAATCTTCTTACATTTACATGCCTGCTTCATTGCAACATAGTAGTACCACCTGCAGGACGATCTATTCCGAAATGTAATCAGCGTAAATTCATATTGAAGATATAACTAAATATAAAGTTTTGTGGAATACCGTCTATCATTTAATGAGATACAGTGTCCAGAAAATTTTGTTAACACATACACGAAAGACATATAGACAGACAAACATAAAAAAAAAAAAAAAAAAAAAAAAAAAAATGTCAAATTTAGTTCAAGACATTTCAAAACGTGTAAATTCATCGAAAACCGGAAGTAAAAAAAATTTTGAATCCAGTACTTTCTTCCTGTGAGTATTAAAAAGTAATAAAAATCAATATTTTTATCAATTTCATAATTTCAAATAGAAAGCGATCTATATACTCGCTAATTTATTTTATATTTCAGATAATCCTGAAGAATATATTTCTTATTAGATTTTTTTTGTTTGTTTGTTTTTTTCATGTGATATTTAATTTTAAATATGAAAGTTATTCCTGGTCGCTATATTATTTTACGGAACGCAAATGTAAAAGAGAAAGTATATTTAACGCTAAAATTCTTCATTTATTTTATTTCATTTGTGGGGGAGGGAAAGAAGGGATGAAATTAAACGATTTTTCAATTGCTAAATAATTATCAATTTTTCATGCTTTTACATCTAACGGCAATAGCAAATGTTTTAGTTTGCGTAATTAAAGGGACCTTACATTTCACATTTTCTACCATTGAAAACCGGTTGTCAACATCGCTATTCACATCTTTCCTCTCCCAGAGCGGATTTTACGAATGATCTCTTGCAACTAATTGGTTCAAAATGCCACCCTCGCACGCAGAGCGTTTCTTCCACTCACGATAACAACGGCAGGGGTCGTACTCTTCGCCCTTTTTTCAGGACACTCTTAGGAATAAACTGTTTTTAGAATTATTAATACCACTTTTTTAATTCAATAATATTTATCCTGTATAATTATAGCACATTTCTGTGTAACTATATCGAGAAATATTTCTGCATGAAATTAGTGGTGGCATAAAAGATGGAAATTTTTTATCTTTTTGAGTGTCCTGCAAAAAGGGCGGAGAGTACGACCCTTGCAACGGGAGAATAGCACTTAGCCGGACGATGGTTATTCATAGCTGCCAATATTTTAATTTATTCCGGAGTACTTCTCGCCCCGCCTTTATTTCGTACCACTTTATTTATAGAAAAAATTTCTCCAATATATAGCTTCGATAAAATACGACAAAATTACTTTTAAAAAATAAAGGCGGGGCTAAAAGTACTCCGGAATAAATTAAAATATTGGCAACTATGGTTATTATGATGGCTAGGACAGTAGTTACAGACTGTCGTTGATTACAACTGGTGGTAAATAAGCAAGTAGGCGAGAATAGAGCCCCAGGGTGGTTTGGTGGTTATAATTAAACTTCCCCTATAAACAGCATCCTACTCTACAGCGCAAACAGGTGAACAAAATGCAACGAAATTTGGTATATATACTATACACGAGATGCGCTCACGGAATTTCGGGAAAAAAAAATTTTTTTTAGTTTCAAAATGTCTACCAGAGAGCGTCTTTTCCGGAAAAACATTAACTTTAATGCAATAAACGACCAAAACGGAATACAGAAACAATATTAACATTGATTGACTAGTTTCTGATCACCTTGTCTTCGAACCACATTAAGTAAAGTTAAGAAAAAAATAACAGTACGCTGTTTTGCATAAAGCTTCCTCTTCTTTGCAAGCATGCAAATCTCGACATTTTTTCCCCTAGAACTGGCAGCTTTTCCCGGTTTTACATTTTATTTCTCATAATTCTTTTTCTGGGTTGTTAATAGTGTTTCTGTATTCCATTTTGGTCGTTTATTGTGTTAAATATAATGATTTTCCGGAAAAAGCGCCCTCTGGTGGACATTTTAGAACTAATTTTTTTTTTTTCGAAATTCCGTGAGCGCATCTTGTGTCTATTCTATATACTAAATTTCGTTGCTTTCTGTTTACCCATTTGCGCTGTAGGATGCTGTTTATAGGGGAAGTTTAATTATAACCGGTAATATTGAAAATCAGAAGAAATTTTTTATGAACATTTAATCCGAAAAAAAATATGAGTTTAAAAGTAGTTTAAATATGGCTGAATTTTTATAACATTCAATATTTTTTCCAGTCAGAGGCAATTGTCGTTTCCATAATACTTTGGGAAGTTATTACTGTCTCTGCACTCCTGACAATGATCATTTTCATAAAAATGCCAATTACTAAGTAATACTGAGCATTTTGCATAGTTTTCGCCATCTACACAGCTCTCGAAGTCTACGCCTTCTTTTCAGGATACTTTCAGGGATGAGAACTTTGTTCTTTTTAGGCTACTATTATTTTTATACCAATAATCTCTATCTATTTATTCACGACATATTAATATAAAAATACGGTGAAGATTTGTGTAGGAAAATAATGTTAGACAAAAAAAAAAAGTATATCTCATCCTTGAATGTGTCCTGAAAAGAGAGCGGAGACTTCAAGCTCCTCCCTCTTCAGCAATTTCTGATTAATTTGCGGCAAGATTAACAACTTCCGAATTTTATTTCATTATATTGACGTTATCAGTTGAATTTTGACTCATGAGGATTATGGTTATAAAATTTAAATGATTTAAACACTAATATGTAAAAGCTTTTGTTCAAAAAAGTAAAGTTTTAGGGGAAAACATATAATCAAGACCTACTCATCAAAATATGAAAATATGCTGTCTTAAATGTTAAAAGTTACATGCGTATTACAATGCAAATTAAAACATCCCTTAGTTCGTTATTTCGGCGATGGTGTTATATCTAGTTGCTTCTTTATTTAAGAGCAGCTGCAGTCTCACTGACTGTTGCGTGTTGCCACGCAGTGGCGGTTACATCTTATATATACAGTTACGGTTACATATCTAACATCTCCCCTTTTACAAAGAATGACAAAGAATTATTCATCCTGTCGACTGCGCCATGTTATATCTATTGCTTCTTTTAAAAACTCATCAGTATCATATTCATTATCATAAGATCTAGATAATAGATCAGCAACATACATTTGCTTACCTGGTACATAAGAGACATCAAGATCATATTTAAGTAACTTTAATTTAATTCTTTGTAACCTACTAGATAAAACATTTACAACACTTTTATTATGAATTGATACTAAGGGTTTATGATCAGTATGAACACTTATTTTTCTACCATAAATATAATTATGAAACTTTTTAGTAGCAAATACTATGCTTAAGTACTCTTTTTCGATTTGTGCATAGTTCTGCTCAGCCTCAGACAAAGCACGAGATGCATAGGAAATCGGTTGTCCCTCTTGTAACAAACAACACCCTAGTCCACTTTTAGAACTGTCACATTGCAATACAATTTGTTTAGTAGAATCAAAAACACCAAGTACAGGGGCTGTGCTTATTTTTTCTTTAAGTTCATTAAGAGCTTTTGTATGCACTGGTAACCAATCAAATACTACGGATGTTTTGAGCAATTCCCTCAAAGGAGTAGTTATCTCTGACATGTTAGGAATAAATTTCCTTAGATAATTAATTAATCCTAAAGTTTTTTGCAACTCTTTTTTATTACTAGGTGCCTGTAAATTCACTACAGCTTTTACCTGTTCAGGGTCTGGTTTAATTCCATTCTTATTAAATACATGACCCAAATACTTAACTTCATTAACGCGATATTGTAACTTTTTAGGATTAAATTTTACATTTAACTTTCTTGCTCTTTCTAATACTTTAAGAACAATTTCATCATGCTCCTTTTCAGAATTTGCACAAATTAACATATCATCAAAATAAATAATCACACCAGGTATATCACCAAAATTTTTTTCATTAGCTTTTTGAAACAAATCAGGTGCAATATTTAAACCAAACGGAAGGCGGTTAAATTTAAAACAACCAAAGGGAGTACTAAACTGACATAATTTACTAGAAGGGTCATCTAATTTAATTTGGTAAAATCCATCCTTTAAATCAAACACACTATACATAGATTTATTACATAACTTAGGCATTAATTCCTCAATCGTTGGTATTAAATGACATTCTTTTTTAATAACTTTATTAAGATCCTGTGGATCTAAGCATATTCGAATTGACATAACAGGTTTCTCTACTATAACTAAATTATTAATCCATCCATCTGGATTCTCTACCCTACTTATAATTTTATCTTTTTCAAAAGCAATTAATTTCTCTTTTAATTTTGGTTTTAAGGATTCTGGAATCCTTCTGGGGGGTTTAACTACTGGCTTAGCATTACCATCAATTTTAATAGAACACATTAAATTAAATGTTCCTAACCCCTGAAAAACATCTTTATTTTTCTCAATAAATTCATCCTTATTTTTTATTTCAGTAGAATCTACTTTTTCTCTTTTAATCAAACCCAAATCAATACAACTAGGTAATCCTAACAATGTTTTAGAATAATTATTACAGTTTACAACAATAAAATCTAGATATTTAGTACAATTATTCATTTTACATTCTAAGTTAACTATACCAGAGCTGCCAACCTAATCCGGCAAATTGTTAGTACCGCCCATTTTTCTATACCACTTAATTTTTAGAGTAATTCTCTTCAAATATATTTACGATGAATTAAGAAAACAAATACTCTAAAAATTAATTGGTGTAGAAAAATGGGCGGTACTAACAATTTGCCGGATTAGGTTGGCAGCTCTGCTATACCTAGGGGTTTAATTAAATTACCACTATAGGCGTCTAAAATAATCTCAGTAGGACTTAAGGAATAATTACATTTTAGTGATTTAAGTAAATCATTATGTATTATATTTACACACGAACCAGTATCTAATTTAACTGATAAGATTTTATTTCCTACCTGTAACGGTTGTATCCAACTTGATTCCTTAGCACATAGCACTGAATCTACAAAAATAAATTTTTCCATATTATTAACTCTCTTGGAGTTAAACCGATTTTTACAACCAATAGCAAAGTGATTTAACTTATCACAAATTTTGCATCTTTTTCCAAACGCCAGACACTTTCCTCTGACATGATTATAATTACACTTTTTACATAAATAAATCTTTTCTTTTTTATTTTCACTTCCAGTAGCTGTCTGGGTCCGCGACGTCGAATTGTTCGATGTCTTATTTTTTGCTTGTTTATTTTTCCCTATTAGAGACACAGAGTCTGCTACGGTACTCGTTTCGTTTAGAATATTTACTTCAGATTTCCGCTGTATTACTTCTGATTGTTTTTTACTTATTTCTGCGGCTCGGCAAATGTCAATCGTCTTTTGGAGTGTTAGATCAATACCTTCTAATGAAGGCCTTCCAACCGCAAAACCGGAAGTGGTGTGACGTATGAGTATTTGGGCTAGTTATTTCACATGTAATGCGAGCGTCGAATTCGAATTTCGTATACTTTCTTATTAGAAATTTTAAATCGTTGATGTCGTTTAGCGTGTTTCTAATAATTTTCCTTTATATTAAAGAACCCGAGAGCTTTTCAAATCAACGAATCGAGTTTACAACCAAAAGTAAGTGTTAAATACTTTATTTTATTATACACTGATGGAAAAAAAATCCCAACACCAAGAAAAAATTATTGTACAGTAATGAAATTTCAACAATACATTTGTCTAGGTAACATATTTAATTGATTAAAGTTTCAAGATCACAGGTAGAGCCATTGGCGAGAAGAGCCATTTCAAATGTGAAATGTTGGTACATTAGTAACCGGTGTAACCGCCAGAATTTTGAATGCAAGCATGCAAACGTGCATGCATTGTGTCGTACAGGTGTCGGATATCAGTTTGTGGGATGGAGTTCCATGCCTGTTGCACTTGGGCGGTCAATGCAGGGTCGGTTAATGCTGGTTGTGGATGACGCTGGAGTTTTCGTCCAATGATGTCCCATACGTGCTCGATTGGTGAAACATCTGGTGATCTAGCAGGCCAAGGCAACATGTCGACACTCTGTAGAGCATGTTGGGTTACAACAGCGGTATGAGGGCGAGCGTTATCCTGTTGGAAAACAACCCCTTGAATGCTGTTCATGAATGGCAGCACAACAGGTCGTATCACTAGACTGACGTACAAATTTGCAGTCAGGGTGCGTGGGATAACCACGAGAGTGCTCCTGCTGTCATACGAAATTGCTCCCCAAACCATAACTCCAGGAGTAGTCCCTGTGTGTCTAGGCCGCAGACAGGTCGCTAGCAGGCATTCACCTGGCCTCCTTCTAACCAACACACGGCTATCACTGCGACCAAGGCAGAACCGGCTTTCATCAGAAAACACAACAGATCTCCACTCCGTCCTCCAATGAGCTCTAGCTTGACACTACTCACGTTGCAAACGGCAGTGGTTTGGAGTCAGTGGAATGCACGCTAGAGGGCGTCTGGCTCGGAGCTGTCCTTGAAGTAACCGATTTTTAACAGTTCGTTGTGTCACTGTAACTGCAGCTCGAATTTCAGCTGCAGACGCAGTACGATTAGCCACAGCCATACGCCGAACACGGCGGTCTTCCCTCTCAGTAGTGTCACGTGGCCGCCTGGAACCCGGTCTTCTTGAGGCAGTATATTCCCTTGACCACTGCTGCCAACACTCATGCACAGTGGATACATTCCTGCCAAGTCTTCCTGCAATATCGCGGAAAGAAAACCCACCTTCTCGTAGCCCTACTACACGACCTCGTTCAAACTCAGTGAGCTGTTGATAATGGCTTCTTCGTCTTCTTAGAGGCATCCTTGACTAACATTAACCCACTACGTCAAATCTCAACTGTAAATAACGATCACGAACCTTACAGCGCTTATTTAAAGCAAACCTCATTTGCATGTTCATAGTGTCGCTACAAGCGCCACACTTATGCGCGTAGCTCGAAATTTGAATCGACGTCATCTTTCAGATGTATAAACACGCCTACCAAATTTCGTTTATCTAGCACAGCTCCTTCCTGGTGTTGGGATTTTTTTTTCCATCAGTGTATATTTTTTTTATTGTTAGAATTGTAAATTGGTAGAATTCGCTTTAGCAATCTTCTCACAATATGAATCGTATTTAGAATTTGTTTTAATGTATAGAGTTGTTTAAAATGTATAAAATTTAAAATACGTAATTATAAATCTTAGTTTTACGTATCGTTGTATTATAAAAATAAGCTTATTTAATTTGTCTGAACTAAAATTGTTTACATATATTTGTAAAGTTAAGTGCGTACAAATATTTTTATACACATAATTGCAACGCTTTATTTTTCCCTAAAGATAGTTCAGAAGTGTTCTATATTTAAAATTTTTATTGAGATGAATTCAAAAATTTAAAAGGTTCTTTGTTTATCTGTTATGTATTCTATGTTTTTTTTTTTTTTTTCAGTTCTAAATAAATAAATGTATCTTTTTTAATTTAAATATTTTTGGCAAATGCTTGATAATTGTAATATGTAATAAAAAATTGACTTTTTAGTTATTAACTATTTGATACCAAATTTTTCAGAAAAATTTGAGCAAAAATAATATGAATTTAAATTACTACATACTATATTCTGTTCTTAGTTTAAAATCAAATTGTTCTTGTACGCAATATTAATTATTAGCGATAGATAATAGATATCTTAGTATATATATATATATATATATATATATATATATATATATATATATATATATATATATATATATATATAAACATATATATATATATATATATATTCAACTTCATGTTATTTGTTTCATTAAAATGATTGATGATTGTAATAAAATGTTGATATTTTTAGTTATTAAAAATTTGATTTTTTTTTTTTTTTTTTTTTTTTTTTTTTCGGAACAAATTTAACCAAAAATAATATGAGTTTAAATTATTAGTTATTCTGTTCCCAATTCAAAATCAAATTGTTCTTGTGTAGCATATTAAATATTCGTGATAAACAAAAGGTATCTTATTAAAAACATATACTTAATTTCTTGTTAATTGTTTCATTCTTAGCACATTTAAATTTAAGAACCATTTGCTATTTTAATTAATTTTTTTTTTTTTTTTTCCTTTTAACTATGCTCTATAAATTAAGTAATAGATCGTAAACATTCAGTTGTATATACTATTTCCACAATAACTTAAAATTCATTTTTATTTTATTCTGTTTACATAACAGTAAAGTATTGGATTTTTGAAAATTTTCTTTATTTGGCTTTTGGTTCATTTACACGTTTTGAGATTTCTTTAAACCCTTTTTAGGAGATATCTGACTATGTATAATCAAATTTTTATGTTTTGAGTGCTGTATCTCGCAAAATAATGAACCTAATTGTGAAAAAGTTTATATTTCGATGCTATAAATTGGTTCTAAATAGCTTTTGGTACATATCGCCCAACTAATGGCGCTGCTATGCTGCAATTTCCCATAATTAAGGAAAGATTATACCTTAGCTTCTATTGTGTGTAATTTCCCCTAACTTGATGTGCAAGTAGTCGATTGTGAAATACTATGTTTATTCAACTTAGGTGCATATCGGTAATGCTAGTATGTTGCAATTTTCCCCTTTTAAGAAAACGCTATAATTGAGCTTCTATGATATATAAAAGCACTAAACTTGATACGTGCAACAGCCATTATAAACTATTATACTGATTAAATTTGGGCGCATATCGGCCGACCGATGTCTTTGGCATGATGCAAATTTCTCTATTTATAGGCGAGCCATACCTCAGCTTCTATGATATATATATATGCATTGAATTTTATATGTAAGATGTATGTTATGAAAAACTATGCCGAATCAATTTGGATGTACATGAGATGACGTGCGGCGCTACTGTTACTTTGTGTAAATTTCCAGATAGTTATATCTCAGCATCTATTGGTTAAATTAGTTTGTAAAATATTTATTGTGAGAAGCTGTGTTGATTTAAAAAAAATGTAATAAAATAAAGATTTATAGAATTTTCAACTGAAACGTATGTAATATTAATTTTGAACACTTTCCAACAAAATTGAAAATAGTTTATGATTTCAATTTGTCTGTCCGCCTCTAGGGTGTGTAAATATTTTCAGAATTTCACCAAACTGATATATGTTATTCATATTCACGATGGCATGTTTCCCATTGAAAGTGATATAAATACCACGACTATTTTTCCCAGGTACATCAAAAAAGAATGCTAATGCCCTGTGTTTTATGGGAAGCATTTCTAAAAATTACATTTAACATAGTACTGCACAAATCATAATTAAATTTACATATGTTATCCATATGCTAAAACATGTTTTATAAATTATGGTATGTTAGGCATTAAGATTGACAGGACTACAGTAAGTATTTGGATACATTAAGGGCTACAGTTGGAAAATGCTGGAATTGCATTTCTGTTTGTACTAATGGTTAACACTTTTCAACAATATTTAAGAGTGATTATGAATTAAATTTATCTGTCTTTCTGACTGTAGTGTGATCACGTAAGCAACGTATATTGAAAGTTAAACGATATTCTTGTTTATAATACTGTATGACTTATTTATCCTTTTTAATATTGATATCGTTCTTTCACCTTCTTTCTGTATTTATCTCAGTAATTCAAATATGTAAATACATACACACAGACACACGTGTATAATTTACAAAGTTTAAAACGTTTTATATATTCTGCTTTAAAAATTAGTTTTTTTTTAAGGTTCTAATGATAGTTCTAAAAATAACGAACAAGTCTTTTTTTTTTTTTTTTGTATTTGAAATCTATGTGACTTATTGTCCTATTTAACGAAATAAATCTTATTTTTTGAAATATGAGTACATAAAAATTCAATCAGTAAAGAAATATGTCTATAATGGTAATTTCCGAAAACATTTTTTTTTTCTCTCTGTATATATTACTTTTTTTCTTTTCATGCTGATTCAAAATGAAACTTGGACAAATGACAAATTTTCTCTCGGATTCATTGTTAAAAATTTCCGAAACTTATAGGTAAATGGTTATTTCTCATTAAAACTTTATACTTTTTAGTTTAGTAATTTTATTAAAATAATAAATATAATAAATAAAACTGGGAGTAAAAAACAGCATTTGAATAACTATACCAAACATATATATTTTTATTAACATTACTAGTAGGCAAAAAGGGTAAACACCAGCAGTCATACATAAAATCTCTTACTTATGCGGGAGAAAAACATAAATTATTTTTAAAAGCATAATTTCCCTTTTTATGTTTAC